>CM063504.1:125546088-125653588 GCA_032207245.1 Pardosa pseudoannulata
GTCTTAGAATACAACAAGTGTGCCCCGCGCAGCTCTTCTCCTTCGCCAATCTGAATTCCAAATGAAGTTCCTAGCCTATGATACGTCCTAAACGTTACTCGTATCGATTAACCGAAGGAACTTAATATCGATAGCGGCTCCCGTGTGTGGAACAGGGAAAGAAAAAAGCGGACTGGACCAGTGAGGAGGAAAAAAATAAAAAGGTTTCATTATCCGACAAAGCCCCAGATAATGTAAATAAAATTTGCTTTCATTGCTAACAATTAATGTACATTGTTTACTCATTTTTTTTCTATTCAATCGGCAAATAAAGGAGCGGTTATTTATGAATTATTTTGTATGTCTGTATTAACGATTTTGTCTTCGATAACAACGCCGAATGATGACTAAACGTTGGCGTTTGGAATTTAGAGTCGCTGACCCACTGTTGGCAGGGAGGTTAAGTAGTTGTTAAAATCGGCTTATGCCAAAGATCTCCATCTTTCAGTTTGATTTGGTTTGAAGTGCTGCGGTCTACTGTTCTGCTATACGAGAGATAATCAGGTTGGGACCTACTGCTTAAAGCCGATTCCGAACGGCTACTGTGAAGACCCCCTTGTTCAGAACACGTTTGGTAGAGCTGGGTCCCACCTGCTTGACCGAACTACAATAGTGTTGTAATACTAGACTCAAGACTCGAATTGGTTTTACATGGCCCCCTGGATTTTTTCGGCGAAGACAGACACCCCGACAGAAGGTGGACAAGCTATGTTCCATGAAGTTCTACAGGAGGGGGGGGGCGAGAGATGCTATTCCGCCGGCGCCAGCTGCGGACATTTTCCCGTGGAGGCGAAAACTTGACCGAGGGGGGGATTCCCCCCGGCCCTCAAGAAGAGGGGTGAAAAAGAGATGCCCGGTCGGAACGACGGGGAAAAGGACATTATTCTTCGGAAAGGAGTAAAGACCGAGGGAGGTGTTTGTCCGCTCGGCACAGTTTATTTTTGTCCTCGGTCTTATTTGAGCCCTGTTCGAGTATGAATTGAAGTGTACTTATGTTTTTTTTTTTTTTTGAAAATATTCTTAATAATAAATGTTTAGTCAAGAGTTTTGTTGCTGCTGTGATTAATTGTCGGCCACATAGGCTTTAAGCGAACCCAAGATACCTGCTCCAGTCAAAATAGGCGGGCAGGTATAGAACGTGGCGTGCAGACTTCAGAAAGTGCAGCTGGGGACGAGCAAGGCGTTTTACAAGTGTGACGACGCAATGTCTGGGATGTTGACAGTTCGGTTGAATAGGCGTCAAGCCCTGATCGGTCGCAATAATGATTCCATAGCATTGCCTTGAGAATTTCGGAAAGGGTCAGCTAACGAATGAAAATTCGAATAATTAACTATCTGTAACCTCATCTGGAGTTCTCAGGTAACTGGAATCGCAACTGACCAGAAAACGGTTGGCGGGACTCTAACTGACACCCGGATATGAAAAGCCAAGAGTTTTGCGACTCGGAGCTTTTCGACATTTTTTAAGTAGGTGCGTTGACCTCGTAGAGGCTTCTACAACTTTTGATCTGAGAGAGCTTTTTAGCAATTACGTTCGGGAGACTCGTAAATTCCGCTCATATAAGGAACTGCAGGGTCTCGGACACCGAATGGGGATAGATTGGGTTCGCTTTGCACCCTGGAAAAAGCCTCCCCATCGTGTTAGAATATTTAATTCTTTTTTACGACTGTGATCATCGTGGATATGTTATCCAATCAACAATCCTTTACATTTCGAATTGTTTTAAGATATTAGAATCCCTTTGTGTATAGCAATTATTTACTCCAGAAAATAAAAGTGATTTCCAATTCTGTTAAGTCTGTGATCCCTCTTCACGATACTTCTTCACTCAAGAACACAGAAGGCGTCACACTACGAACAGCCATGCCATCAGCGAATTCCGGTACCGAAGAGCAGCGCTCTATCATTCGCCATCGTTCGGCAAATCTCTATCTTTTTAACCTTGGACTAAGAAAATTGAGCCATAGTGTTTCTAACAAGCCCGGACATTAGATACACTAAAACAAGCATTTATTTCTCTGGAAAGTGAGGCCAAAAAGATGAATTTGAGCATTAATGAAACTAAAACCAAATATATGCCTTGTTTAAAATCAGAATATAATCACCCCTTCTTAGAAATAGGCAGTTATAGATTTGAGACTGTAAAGCAGTTTATATACCTAGGTTCGGAAATTAATACACAAAATAATATATCTGTTGAAATTCATAGCAGAATTACTGCTGCTAATCGATGTTTTTTGGATTAAAGAAATATTTAAAGTCTAAGTACATTAAAAGATTGACTAAAATAATATTGTATAAATGCCTAATAAGACCTGTTTTGACTTACTCAGCTGAAACCTGGGCATTGACAGAAAGAGACAAGGAAACCCTAGCAGTTTTTGAGAGAAAAATATTGAGAAGTATTTTTGGGGGAATTAGTGTAAATGGTATATGGAGAAGAAGAACAAATATTGAATTATACAGAACATATAAAAACCCAGATATAATTAATTTTATTAGCTTACAAAGATTAAAATGGGCCGGACACCTAGTTCGACTTAATGACAATAGATCCACAAAAAAAGTTTTTACGGCCAAACCAATAGGAACCCGAATGAGAGGACGACCAAAACTTAGATGGTTAGACTGCATTGAGAACGACATAAGATCCTTGAAAATTTCAAATTGGAAATCCAGGGCCAAAGATAGGACTGCCTGGTATGGAATTCTAGAGAAGGCTAAGGCCCATCCTGGGCTGTCATGCCACTGAGGAAGGAAGGAAGTGTTTCTAACAACCCTCAGCGACACAATACCTTTGTGAGAAACGACTTTGGGATTTGAAGAAAACAAATCTTTTTTTAAATTCTATTTTCTGAAATACCTTGATTTTATAAAATAAAGAAAGCAGCATTATAAAAACATAATGTTAACACGTTGACTGCCAGACGCATTTTTGATGATTTGCCCAAAGCGCCGACGTAAACTTTTCATTATGCATATGCTGAAATATTATTTGCAGCAGGTAAAATGAGTTATAAAATCATGCTTGAAGCAGTTTTCATGGTGGGGATCACCAGTGACTCCCAAGGTGCGGTAGGCAATTGTTACGATTGTCCTTTTTTTCAAACAATTCTGGAACAATTTCGGCGCATCAAAATTGAATAAGAAGAACCGTCAATTCATGACAGTGTCTTATACTGCGATATTATGGGGAATATTATTAAATTCATGGTTATTTCAACCTGGAATATAAATGGTCATGAATTCAGGAAAGTACTATAGGTACTCGAGATATGTAAGATATCAAGGATCAATACATTACTCTGTTACTTATAGTGTGAAACATATAGCACATAACTTCCTCAGATTCATCACTTGAAGAGACCTCATCAAATGGTTACCTTTTTTTTATTATAAATGGATTACGAACTGGAATTTTACCAACAGTTATGTTGTAATTGCAATATGTTACGATTTCATTACGATATTATTCAGAATGTGGAAAATAAGAAGGACATGTAACATTCTATAATCTTGCTTTAACATTTGAGTAGTCTCGCGGTTTAAAGAAAAAATTGCGACAGTTGTCTGGAAGAATCAATGAATGTTAAAGATTTCATGACTCATAACAAGAAATGTAGCTTTTTTTTAATGTGAACCCCATGCCGTAGTATGATTAAAAAAATTAAGTACTTGTTGACCTGTTTGTCATGAAAAAAAAAGACATTTTCTGTTTATCATTTATATTATTTGGTTCTTTCCCATTTCAAAATATACATCATAGATTTTACACTCATGCAGTTTATTTCTTTGAATTACTTATAGATCACAATAGGGAGTTTAAATGTTCATATACCAATAAGTGTATGTCAATGAATCTATGAATGCTAAATCAATGAATCAACGAATAAATGTTAAATCAACGAATGTGAAAGATTTCATAGCTTATAGTAAAAAACGTAGTTTTTTTTAATATGAATCTCATGCAGTTGTTTGATTAGAAAAATAAAGTACTTGTTGATCTGTTTGTCATGAAAATAAAATCATCTTATATTTATCATTTAGATTATTTGATTACTCCAAATTTCAAAATATGCAGAAAAGATTTTTCATTCATGCAGTTTATTTCTTTGTATAACTAATAGATCCCAATAGGGAGTTTAAATGTTCATGTACCAATAAGTATATCTCAATGAATCTATGAATGCTAAATCAATGAATCAACGAATAAATGTTAAATCAATGAATGCTAAAGATTTTATAGCTTATAATAAAAAACGTAGTTTTTTAAATATGAATTCTATGCAGTTATTTGATTAGAAAAATAAAGTACTTGTTGACCTGTTTGTTATGACAAAAAATCATTTTCTGTTTATCATTTATATTATTCGATTCCTTCCCATTTCAAAATATACATCATAGATTTTACACTCATGCAGTTTATTTCTTTGTATTACTTATAGATCACAATAGAGAGTTTAAATGTTCTTATACAATTAAGTATACGCCAATGAATCTATGAATGCTAAATCAATCAATCAACGAATAATGGTTAAATCAACAAATGTTAAAGATTTCATAGCTTATAGTAAAAAACGTAGTTTTTTTAATATGAATCTCATGCAGTTGTTTGATTAGAAAAATAAAGTACTTGTTGACCTGTTTGTCATGAAAATAAAATCATGTTATATTTATCATTTAGATTATTTGATTACTCCATATTTCAAAATATGCAGCAGAGATTTTTCATTCATGCAGTTTATTTCTTTGTATAACTGATAGAATTCAATAGGGAGTTTAAATGCTCATGTACCAATAAGTATATCTCAATGAATCTATGAATGCTAAATCTATGAATCAACGAATAAATGTTAAATCAATGAATGCTAAATCTATGAATCAACGAATAAATGTTAAATCAATGAATGTTAAAGATTTCATAGTTTATAATAAAAAATGTAGTTTTTTTTAATATGAATCCCATGCAATTGTTTGATTAGAAAAATAAAGTACTTGTTGACCTGTTTGTCATGAAAATAAAATCATTTTCTATTTATCATTTATATTATTCGATTCTTTCCCGTTTCAAAATATACATCATAGATTATACACTCATGCAGTTTATTTCTTTGAATTACTTATAGATCACAATAGGGAGTTTAAATGTTCATATACCAATAAGTGTATGTTAATGAATCTATGAATGCTAAATCAATGAATCAACGAATAAATGTTAAATCAATGAATGTTAAAGATTTCATAGCTTCTAATAAAAAACGTAGTTTTTTTAATATGAATCTCATGCAGTTGTTTGATTAGGAAAATAAAGTACTTGTTGACCTGAAAAATCATTTTATATTTAGATTATTTGATTACTCCATATTTCAAAATATGCAGCAGAGATTTTTCATTCATGCAGTTTATTTCTTTGTATAACTGATAGATTCCAATAGGGAATTTAAATGTTCATGTACCAATAAGTATATCTCAATGAATCTATGAATGCTAAATCTATGAATCAACGAATAAATGTTAAATCAGTGAAAGCTAAAGATTTCATAGCTTATAATATAAAACGTAGTTTTTAAATATGAATTCTATGCAGTTATTTGATTAGAAAAATAAAGTACTTGTTGACCTGTTTGTCATGAACAAAAAAATCATTTTCTGTTTATCATTTATATTATACGATTCTTTCCCATTTCAAAATATACATCACATATTTTACATTCATGCAGTTTATTTCTTTGTATTACTTATAGATCACAATAGGGAGCTTGAATGTTTATATACCAATAAGTATATGTCAATGACTCTATGAATGCTAAATCAATGAATGTTAAAGATTTCATAGCTTATAATAAAAAGCGTAGTTTTTTCTTAAATATGAATCCCATGCAAATGTTTGATTAGAAAAATAAAGTACTTGTTGACCTGTTTGTCATGAAAAAAAATCTTTTTTATATTTATCATTTAGATTATTTGCTTACTTCATATTTCTAAATATGCAGAGATTTTACATTCATGCAGTTTATTTCTTTGTATAACTGATAGATCCGAATAGGGAGTTTAAATGTTCATGTACCAAAAAGTATATCTCAATGAATCTATGAATGCTAAAGGAATGAATCAACGAATAAATGTTAAATCAATGAATGCTAAAGATTTCATAGCTTATAATGAAAAACGTAGTTTTTTAAATATGAATTCTATGCAGTTATTGGATTAGAAAAATGAAGTACTTGTTGACCTGTTTGTCATGAAAATAAAATCATTTTCTTTTTATCATTTATATTATTCGATTCCTTCCCATTTCAAAATATACATCATAGATTTTACGTTCATGCACTTTATTTTTTTGTATTACTTATAGATCACAATAGGGAGTTTCAATGTTCATATATCAATAAGTATATGTCAATGAATTTATGAATGCTAAATCAATGAATCAACGAATAATGGTTAAATCAATGAATGTTAAAGATTTCATAGTTTATAATAAAAAATGTAGTTTTTTTTAATATGAATCCCATGCAATTGTTTGATTAGAAAAATAAAGTACTTGTTGACCAGTTTGTCATGAAAAAAAATCATTTTATATTTAGATTAATTGATTACTTTCCATATTTCAAAATATGCAGCAGAGATTTTACATTCATGCAGTTTATTTCTTTGTATAACTGATAGATCCCAATAGGGAATTTAAATGTTCATGTACCAATAAGTATATCTCAATGAATCAATGCTAAATCTATGAATCAACGAATAAATGTTAAATCAGTGAAAGCTAAAGATTTCATAGCTTATAATAAAAAAACGTAGTTTTTTTATATGAATTCTATGCAGTTATTTGATTAGAAAAATAAAGTACTTGTTGACCTGTTTGTCATGAAAAAAAATCATTTTCTGTTTATCATTTATATTATTCGATTCCTTCCCATTTCAAAATATACATCATAGATTTTACATTCATGCAATTTATTTCTTTGTATTACTTATAGATCACAATAGGAAGTTTAAATGTTCAAGTATATGTCAATGAATTTATGAATGCTAAATCAATGAATGTTAAAGATTTCATAGCTTATAATAAAAAGCGTAGTTTTTTCTTAAATATGAATCCCATGCAAATGTTTGATTAGAAAAATAAAGTACTTGTTGACCTGTTTGTCATGAAAAAAAATCCTTTTATATTTATCATTTAGATTATTTGCTTACTTCATATTTCTAAATATGCAGAGATTTTACATTCATGCAGTTTATTTCTTTGTATAACTGATAGATCCCAATAGGGAGTTTAAATGTTCATGTACCAATAAGTATATCTCAATGAATCTATGAATGCTAAATGAATGAATCAACAAATAAATGTTAAATCAATGAATGCTAAAGATTTCATAGCTTATAATAAAAAACGTAGTTTTTTAAATATGAGTTCTATGCAGTTATTTGATTAGAAAAATCAAGTACTTGTTGACCTGTTTGTCATGAAAATAAAATCATTTTCTTTTTATCATTTATATTATTCGATTCTTTCCCATTTCAAAATATACATCATAGATTTTACATTCATGCAATTTATTTCTTTGTATTACTTATAGATCACAATAGGGAGTTTGAATGTTCATATACCAATAAGTATAGGTCAATGAATCTATGAATGCTAAATCAATGAATGTTAAAGATTTCATAGCTTATAATAAAAAAACGTAGTTTTTTTTTATATGCATTCTATGCAGTTATTTGATTAGAAAAATAAAGTACTTGTTGACCTGTTTGTCGTGAAAAAAAATCATTTTATATTTATCATTTAGATTATTTGCTTACTTCATATTTCTAAATATGCAGCAGAGATTTTACATTAAGGCAGTTTATTTCTTTGTATTAATTAAGCCCACAATAGAGAGTTTATACGTTCATATACCAAAAAGTATATATACTGATTTTTTTATACCTAAACAAACATAGAAAGGAAAGTAATCAACGAAAAGAATGGAAAAAAAATCTCTGTTTCCATCGATTATATGAATCCACAAATAACACAAGATGTTCGTTCTTTATTGTAATTAATAATTCATAGATCTTCTCTCCACCTGGTACTCGGGGAATGTACTAATATTTTCTTAATGACATTAAATTTTGGTCAGAAAAACTGGACAGAGTTTTTGAACTAAAGCTGTATTTTCCGAGAGAGAGAGGAGGAAAAAAAAGATATCGAGATTCTACATTAGTATCGATTAATCGAAGAAAGTTATTATTGATGAAAACTTAGTGAACGAAAAGCATACTAAAACAAGGAAAAGGCTGGAGTCCTGTTTAGTTTTTCGATGAGGTCATGATGACAATCGAGGTATAGATTTCTCGCGAACTTAAGTGAAAAAATATGGCTATAAATAGCCTTTCTGCTTATGTTTCAGATACATGTTTTTTTTTATACATGAAAGAACTCCACACTCTCTTGTCGTATTAATAACTGAAAATAATATTTTCTATGCCACCAGTTTTACATTATATTAACACATTGTGTGCGGGTACATTTCGCAGCGGAATTGTACCGCGAGCGGGCGTTTTGCGCGTAAATTTAATTATACAGTTAAATCTCAAATCGAAAATTATATAATTTTTAACCAACTTTCCGTATTTTATATTGAAATATATAAACAAATATATAAATAGAAATATATAAAAAACAACCATAAGATTTTTGTAAACAAAAAATATTTTTTAGTGGATAACTTTATAATAGTATCGTAAATATGAAAAATCAAATAGAAATAGTAGTATGTAGTTTTAATTTTTTCGGATAATGTTATATATAAACATTTTTACATTATAAAAAAGTGAAAAGAGCAATCATAAAACTAATAATGCAAAAACTAGTTTTTATTTGTCTAAATTTTTCCAGAATCTATGTAGTAGACAAGAACATTCGGCTTCGTTTTCCTGTATATACGTTATTTTTGTACCCACAAACAAACCATGTTGTTTCAATAACCCATACTAGTACGTGTCCCTCGCTCAAGTATCAGTCGTCAAGAAACTTGCTAGCACGTGTCCCGCATACAATGTATTAATCACCCTTATTCTAACACTAAGCAATTCCTATTTAGACACAGAAATATAAGAAAATTTCATTAATGATAACGTATTGCGTAAGTGCTTGATTAACGTATAGGGTTGTAATGAAATCACGTAATTTTTCGATGAAGTGTAATAAACATTAACTGTTGGATATCTTTACATGCTTTTTATGCTATTGAATTGTTCTCTTTTAAAATTTGATGATCTTTTCCCAACTGTGTTATATTCATTTAATGTTCCATCTATAGTTTCAAATCTAGCAGGATCGAAGATAAATAAGTTTCTTACAATTTCTCATTATGCCAGAACTTTTATTTTGTTTCAAAATGACAGATTATGAGAAACCTACTCGAAGTCCTTAGTGGGTAGTAACCTACCCAGAGGAAAAAACTGATTAATAATCAAAATATGAAATAAACTGAAATCTGAAAATAGACATATGCAGCAAAAGTGCTTTAAAAAATTGTAGCTTAATGCGTTTGAATGTTATCTGAAAGATATAAGAAGGAAAATATGATGTACAGAACCTTCAGAAATTAAAATTTATGTAATTATATAATTTATTAGCCGCTTCTCGCCCAGCCTTCAGTTAGGGTACATAATACTGACATAACTACTGACCTCACGAAGTCTTTTTAAAAGAACTAAATTACTCGTAAGCCTATTTTTCACAAAAAAAGAAATCCTTTTATATTTGTCAAACACTTTTACAGTTAATTGAATTTTAGATAAGTTATAGCGTATAAAACTACTTTATTTGGCAATCATTTGGATATGTATCCTTGTTAACAGACTGGTTTTATGTATATATTATACTCACATCCAATTTAGGCCAATGCTTTTAGAAAGGATTCTTGTAGCTAAAGTATAAAAATTTGACTATTAAGTAGAATCTTCTATTAAGTATACCTTGCGACAAAGATTTTAAATAAATACAGACATCGGCTAACAAAACTATTTTATTTAAAACCTACTGAGCCGCAAAGCAAACAATTAGGTACAAAACAATTAACACATAAAATAATTAAAAAGACAAAATAAACAAGATGCTGCATCACCGAGATCTGGAGGCTGACTGACGTTTTTGGCTGTAGCAGCTAGGAGGCTAACCTTCTATTTGTTACAACCTCTGTTTAAACAAATAGTTGAGGCGCAATTTTCATCATATTTACATATAAAGGTTATCTTACAATTTCCTATTTATTTATAGAAACGTTATTATGGCTTAAATATTAAAGCTGTGTATATTACGTCGCTGAAAGCTATGTATACTATGTCATTGAAGAAATGGAATTCCTTGTTGCAAACAACCAAAGCCATTGCCATTGTTGTGTGACTTTAAGAAAACCATTAAAGGTGAACTAGTTTTTTTTTTTTTTAATTTACTATGTAGAAGGTTTAAAGAGTAATCTAACAAGAGCTCTGACGAATGCACTGATTCTCTGTACGAATTAAATTCTCTGTCTCTACAAATGAGGTAGATGATCAAAATATTTGAAAGGCATGGCAAATGAAGCTAAATGTACCAGTTTGCTCCGAGGTCTTAGAAGGTGATGGTGTCAATTGAAACAGTCTTCGATTGTAGTGCGTAATAGTAGAACGTTTTACGTTTAATTTAAATGCTCCTAGCTGATATTAACCCATCTTCAACCTATACTCGGAAGTTCATCGGAATTCATCTGAGTCGGAAATTACTCAGCGGAGCATCGGTGTGTACTGCTGTCGAGAAGTGTCGCTCACAGATTCAGTCCGCGTGAAGTTGGATGTGTTTTTGGTGGGAGTCTCGATCAAGAATAAAATAATTTTCATTTTGGATGGTTGAAGAAACACTTGGAAAATCACCATTTCAGAACCAATTTTGAAGTTAAGATTCCACCATCTGGAAACTGATTTTTAAGTTAGTAATGTACACTCAAGAGCCAAAACATTGTGACCATTTCTACATTTTGCAATAAATTCGCCTGAATGACGTGAAAGGCACGTGATCATGTGGAAGTTGTATTTAACTGCTGCTGGAGAGTCTGAAGAATCATTCTTTCACTTACTTCTGTGTGTGATGGGAAAGGCTGCGGATCTAAGCGATTTTGATAGAGAGCAGATTGTAATGGCTCGAAGGCTCGGAACAAATATTTCCGAAACTGCACGACTCGTGGGTTGTTCGCGATCTACAGTTGTTAGTACTTATGCAAAGTGGATGAATGACGGTGAAACCAGCAGTAGACGATATGGTGTTGGACGTCCACAAGCTATCAAAGAAAAAGATCTTTGGAGACATCTGTCTCGCATGGTGAAGCAAAACCGGAGCTAGACAGTGTCTCAGCTGACAACCCAATACAATGCAGGGCCAAGTAAAATAGTATCGGAGCACACTGTTCAGCAGACACTGTTAGATATGGGTTATGCAGCAAACATCCCACTCGTCTGCCTTTGCTGACCAAGCGTCATCCCCAACTGCACCTACGCTGGGCCTCGGAATATCGCGACTGGTCCATAGATCAGTAGGAGGGAGTTGCCTGGTCATATGAATCACGGTTTGTCATTCATCCCTCCGATGACCTTGTCAGGATATGCCGTCTTCCAGGCAAACAGTTGCTCCCTCAATGTACAGTAGGTCATACATAGTCCGGTAATGGCGGTATTATGCTTTGGGAACCGTTCTCTTGGGCGTCTCTGGAACCATGGTTGTGATAGAGCAGACCATGAATGCTACAGGGTATCTGAACATCATTGCGGGCCAGTTACACCTTTACATGGCCTCTGTTTTTCCAGCTGGAAATGGAATGTTCCAACAAGACAACACCCCGTGTCACATGACTAAAATTGTGTTGGAGTGGTTCCAGGAACATGATGCTGAATTCCAGTCAATGTCCTAACCACCTAAGACACCGGATCTCAATCCGATAGAACACATTTGGGATGTCATGGGACGGCAGCTCAGAGTTCAAAGACCACCAATTCGCAATATCTCGGATTTGTGTAACCGTTGCTTAAACATCTGGTACAATCTGTCTCCGGCCATCTACCAAGGACTTGTGGCATCCATGCCAAGGCGGGTTGAAGCTGTGTTGCGCTCCAAAGGTGGGCCAACTCGTTATTGACAGGTGGTCATAATGTTTTGGCTCTTGAGTGCATATCAAAATTAAAGGAAGTTAGTAATATATATCTTTACTTATTACTACTGGACGTATCTTCAAGTCTGGTAATAAAGTTTTCCTCTGAAAGGACTTGTTATTTTACTTTTTACACTGCCCTTGAATTGAATTTTCTTTTGAAGTAGTTCATAATTTGATACTATAGTTAAATGGTACATGTAAAACTGTACTTTTTCTTTGTGCGTATCATAAAAATATAATCAACAAAATTATGCATCTTTGGTTACGAAAATGGTTCTTGTTGATATATTTTGAAAGAAAGGAACTCAAATAGTCTTTACTTTAATTTTGGACACGTCTGTACCTGTTATTTGTTTTTACTAGTTTTTGACTAGAAAGAAATAAGTAAAATAAACATTCAATGCTTCAAAAGCATCTCCGAAATTGCAATATCTATGACCTTGCGGTTTAAATTCTTTTTTTCAAAAATATACTATGAAATGGAGGTAAAGCATTGTTTTCCGATACACAATCGCTTTTATTTTAAATGCAAAATAAAGGACTTTTCATTTTAGAAGAAAAAAATCGATTGAGAGGTCTTTTAGAAAACACTAGAAAGACTACAATTCGTAACAAACATTGCCTAATTCGAGGTTGTTGGTCTGATGTAGACAGCTTAATGACAAAATCTCTATAATAAAGATACGGTTTCACTTAACGGTATTGCGTAAATAGCGTCTGCAAAAACGTGACGGAAAAACTCAAGTAGACCTTTAATATTCTATATTCTACAACGGATACCAGTCTGCTGTTGTCGTTCGACGATTATGATTATTTAAGTAGACAGGTACGGTCGAGACGGCACCGGAATAAAAATATTTAACTCTTTTTTTCGGGGGAGGATGATGAAATTTTAATTGCCGTATTATCTTTCTATCCAGGCGAACGACTCAATTACGGAAATAGTTCCCCTCACGTGCACTTTTGACGGAGACGTAAAAATAGCCATAATGGTTAAGTAAATAACTCACAGGTTCATGAATATTAATAATAGAATGGCTTCTCTTGGTATAAAAAATGATTTAATTATAGTATTCCTTGTTGAAAAGAACACGTGTGCAAAATAATATTTTAATACTAGCCTCTACGTGTCTAGCTTTCGCTCATGGTATGCGTAACGAATGCTGTCACCTGTGTTTTTGAAAAAGTACTTTTCAAAGCTACAAAGTTTTATTTCAGATAAATTATAGTGCATTAAATTAAGATTGGTGTCTTAATGGTTTTGATTAGATGGGAAGTGTCGTGTAGTCCTCGTCTTTATTTGAGTATTAACCTGTGATCAAATGTATAGTGGGAATTTATTTTGATTGCGTTGTGTAAAAGTATTTTAGTACTAAATTTAACCACAGGTTCTGAGAAACTACAGACATAAGATTTGAAGACAAACTAAAAGCTAAATTAACAGCATCCGAAACTAGCTCAATATAAAAAAAAGTAAATTTATTAATATATATATATATATATATATACACCTATGTACATACAAACTGATTCTAATTTTCATAAACTATGCTTTGTCAACATCTTCTAAATTAGTTCTGACAATAATTTTTTAATACTTAAATAATTATGTAAATATAAGAGAGGACCTAATCTCAATTTCAAAATGTATGTAAAAGGGGGTACCTTTGGGGAGTTAAAATGGTGTGCCCGGAACACTGCTGGTTGATGGGTATCTATGGATCTTTCGTCGGTCTGGTCAGGGGCTTCCTCCTGAGTGTTTGGGGTGCGGCCGTGCTATTTGATGCAGGAACACTTCCTGTCGGACTTGGCTGGACTCTCGAACTCGTTCCGTCAGACTCCTCTCTTCGTCTGGACTATCGAACACCTTCTGTCGGACTCTCTCCTCGTCTCGACTTCCGAACCTCTTCTGTCGGACTCCTCTCTTCGTCTCGACTATCGAACACCTTCACCTTTTCTTTTTTTCGATCTTTCTTATTTTATTAATTTCATCCTTGTCCCCTCTTCCTTCTTATCCTCCAATCGGGATAGTTGTAAGAATCCAATTGGTCTGCTTAAACCCCGCCTTGAGACGGCCAACGTGGAAAACCTTATCCTTTTTAATTGGGCACTGTCCCTTAGGGACTCATAAATAACTCCACAAAGGTACATTCTTATTTAATGTCAAGTACGGAGACGGGATTCTAATCTGGGACTGGGATCAGAACCTTTTACAAAGTCAAATTATCTTTTACAAAGATGTGATGAGGTCAGATTTAGATCCCGAGCATTTTACTTCTTGTATGAATGAATAAATCATATAACTGATCTAAATCACCTCATCACATGAAGATTGTATTAAAGTATATCCAAATCTAACTAAATTTTAGAAATTCAAAATATAGAGTGATTATGCTTATAAACCTTCAATAGCAATGGATTCAAAGAAATTTTTTAAAGATTTATGCTGGTACATAGGTTGTGATTATATGATTGCTCAAATTATACTTGCAAAAGAAGTACCACATAGAAGAAATTATGATAAACCAATTTTAAGGTATAACCTAAATTGATCCCAAAACTATATTAAGAAAAAATTAGAAGAACCCGCATCTCGATCCGTAGTTTTTACGGAGATGCACAAACAGACACAATATCTATCCTTTTATTTATGTAGATAGGTATGGATTACTACATCCATTTTTAGGACAAAAAATATCTTATGTTCCTTATTTTAGTGATGAAGAATAAAGCCCTTTAGAAAATAGTGCATTTCACCATTATCCTGATTGAAAAAATTACTGAATCAAAAATTTAAGGTAACAGAAGATTGGTTCGTTTAAAAGGCTACGGTTTACTTAAAAAAAAAAGAACCCTCAAATGCGTACACGAACTTTGCAACCGAGAGTGGGACTAACCTCACGGCCAGTGAGCTGTGGGATAGACTATCTGTCTCTTATTTTTCAAGTAAGACGATAAGTATTAAAAATTGAGATCGTGGAAGATTTTTGTTTACTCTTCTGTTTTATTAAACAACTTTTATTTCATACTTAACATATTGTATGCGGGGCAAGTACTAGTACGTTTTCTGACGATTTGATACTTGAGAGCGGGTCACGTACTATTACGGGTTAGTGTAACAACATGGTTTGTTTGTGAGTACAAAAATAACTGTATATAAGGAAAACGAAGCTGAATGTTCTTGTCTACTACATATATTCTGGAAAAATTTAGATAAATAAAAACTAGTTTTTACATTATTAGTTTTATGATTGCTCTTTTCATTTTGTATAATGTAGAAATATTTATATATAAACATAATTCGAAAAAATTAAAATTATATACTACGTTTTCTGACGATTGATACTTGAGCGCGGGTCACGTACTAGTACTGGTTTTGCAGTGTACCTCCTCATAGAGGAAAATATTTTGAACGTTACCACACTGTAAAACATTATTAGTTTTATGATTGCTCTTTTCATTTTCTTATAAAGTAAAAATGTTTATATATAACATAATTCGAAAAAATTAAAATTAATACTACTATCTCTATTTCCTTTTTCATATTTACGATACTATAATAAATTTATCCACTAAAAAATGTATTTTTCGTTTACAAAAATCTTATGGTTGTTATTTATATATTTCTATTTATATATTTGTTTATATATTTCAATATAAAATACGAAAAGTTGGTTAAAAAATGAAATAATTTTCGATCTATTGAGATTTAACTGAATAACTAAATTTACGCGCAAAACGCCCGCTCCCGGTACAATTCCGCTACGAAATGTACCCGCACACAATGTGTTAATAAGTTGATACATTTCATTCTTTCTGTTTTATCACTTTTCCTTTAGCCAATTTGTTATGTACTTTCAAGTTTTCCAGTCTCATTCAATTGTGTACCTAAATAAGTCAAACGCCTCCTTCTCAGAAATATTCGAATTTTAACTTGAAAAATAAACTTATCTAAATATTCAGTAGACTGCAACATATTAGTAACAGTTTTATTTTACCCACAGGTAATATTTGATGGAAACAATTTAAAAGAACAATTCGAAATTAGGAAGGAGTAGCATTCATGACTTATAAAACAAATTCTTCTTTTTCAGGTAATCATAATTTTAAGATGAAAATTGTTCTGTTAACCTTAAACTTTTGATTGTAAATTGTGAATTGTTTGTTCACCTTATAAAGCTTTCCTGTAAATTCAGTGAAGACAATATAAATAAAATTAAGTAAATCTATATGTTTGTAATGTCACCTAGAAAGTTCATTACCAACGGAGAACAAGTGTTTGTCAATCACTATGTGTTTCGTAATTTGCGATTAAATGGTTTTAGTATTAATACTATTGTCAAAATGTGTGATGATTATCCGTAAAAGAGTTAAAAGCTACAAAAAACAAAAAGTTCACTTTCACATTAATTTACCTAAGAAAAGCACTTTTACATAAAAGGAGAGTTTTAAAGCACTTCCGTAGCACCATACGAACCTGTTATAGTACAGTGATCCCTCATTTTTCGCGGTTAATAGGGACCAGAACCTTCCGCGAAAACTGAAAAGCCTCGAAGTAGGATTATCCCCTAGGAATTTTCGTGTTTGCGGGTACACGAATGTTTTAAATATGCAAACAGTATTTATACTTTACACATTTAAGACAAAAATTACAACAGTAAACGTATTTACTTAAACGTGTCAGTGCTAATTAATAAGGTTAATTACAAAACCTTATAGAGTAATAAACATTAATCAACATTGCTTTCTGAGAGAATGGAAAAGTCTTGTTGGTGGCGGAGGAGAAGTTCTCACTTGACTCGTAGAAGTTTTAGGCTCCCTCGGAGACTCTTCTGCCGGAGGCGCTGGCTGTAGAGCCAGGGGGTTTTACCTTGGCGAGAAACGTGGTGATGGGTAGTTGTTGTCTTTGTTTTTCCGTTTCCTTCAAAATTCCCCTGTACAAGGATATAACCCCTTCAATGCGATTGCTGAACTCGACAGCTCGAACCCTATTTTCGTCAATACCTTGTGCAAATTCTTTCCATGTTGCTCAATTGTTGCAGATTTTCCAAACGCTTTTCAGTTTGGTCTTCGTATTCCTCTTCAAGGCCGTAAGGAGAGATTTGGGATACTGGTCCCCCCCCCGTAATTTTGAAAGACCATTTTGTAGATAGACAATGTCCCACGTTTGTGTGTGTGTACTCTCTGCCTAGCTGTTCATGAACATGGACAGTTATTCTCTTAGAAAAAAAAACCACCGCTGAGACCATTAAAGTCTTGCTGGGCCGCTGACCGGAAATACAGCACTGTATTTTCGGTACTGTGTGCCGGAAATATAGTGCTTTCCCTTTCATCAATGGAAGTATCATTTACAAATAACGATGTCTTTCTCCCTTGGTCCCCCTCCGAAAATAATTTCTGGCTACGGCCCTGTTCCTCTTCATTTTCTTACTTGCAGACTTTGTCATCTCAAGAGCCCGTGGTAGGTACTCTAAATCAACTCATCTCAACTCTTGTTTGACATGCAGGGATCCTTCTCTCTCGCGCATTAACATGAAACAACGCTCCTTTGTGGCTGCCGACATTATTGTATTTTTTCATTTTTATTGTTTAATGAATATTTTGGAAAAATCCGCGAAGCACTGAAGCTGCAAAACATGAAGCGCGAACTGGCGAGGGAACACTGCACTGTCTTTTTTCGAATGAGAAGGGGACACCAAAAAGGTATCGTTACCGGGCATCTGTTATGCTTATACAGTCAATCAATTCAAACTCCTTCAAAATTATGTTTTCCTCAGTTTGAAATTTAAAAGTGAAAAACATGAAAATAAGGCCCAGCTAGGAGATATAGATGATACTCAATAAAGTACTTTCTGAAAAAAATATGTTTTTATGTTTTCTACAATTAAGAGTTTTATGTAGTGTACAAATTTGACTGTAACTCTGTTTTTCTATATCTATATAAATAAGCATTACGTTGTGTACATTATGTAAAGTGGAAGTTTGTGTAAAAATATTTATGGATAGTTTTATCTTCTATTTAATAAAGCAAAGTGTCAAAATTTTCGGTTTTAAAATCTCAAATTGAACATAAAAAGCTATGCATAAGAGTTTTATTTTCTCTGATTTTATAGTTACCTTCGTTTTTACTTTATTTAAGTCTTTATAAAATATCATTACGTTGCCTGACAAAGAAAGCTACAAGAGAGTTCCAGAAAGAAGTAAAAAATCTGCATCGGATTCAGACAGGAAAAAATTAACTATCAAAATTGATATTCTTTTAGTTATATATATATATATATATATAATTTTTTTTTCTCATAATGAATAGTACTTGATTTAGAGCAGGGGTGGACAACCTTCAGTTATGGCAAATAGTTCACACTGATTTCATACAAAGGTTTGCGGAGGAAAGATAAGACAACTATAATTTTGGTTGCATATAAATCTATATCCACATTTAGAACATGTAAAGATTTAATAACACGCATTTAAAATCGAAAACTTCTTGAAGTCCGTATAAATATGATTCCCTTTTAAAATGTGAAGTTAACAGGAATAGCAAGGCCGTAACTAGGCCTTTTAGCGCCAGTAAAAAAAAAAAAAAAAAAAAAAAAAAAAAACTAGTCTCTACCTCTATTATCAAATATAGTGAAAATATATAAAAGCGTGTATTTTTTTCCGTATCATATATTCAGTACGAACTCATAATATTTTTTTAATTCTTAAAACGTTTTTAGTATATTAATTTACATTTTTTGTTCTATTTTTACCTTATCAATACTTAAACATATTTTAGAACACCTTGGGTATATTATTTTGCTGATAAAATGAAGAGTTTATTTGAGAGGAACATTTTTTTATTAAAAGATGAATTTTTATAAAAAAAAGTGGTGAATATCTAAATTTAAATTTAACTTAAATAGCTTTAGTAAATTCAAAATTTAAAACGAATACCCGGATTTATATTCAAGCATATTAGGATTGTTTTGTAAGAAACTATAACAAGTTTAGTCTCTAAAAGCATTTTTTTTTAAGAAAAAAAATTTAAAGAGTTTTTAAACTAATTGGATTTTTAAATAAAAATAAATCCTTTTTCACATTTTCATTATTTCTACTTGGGGGTGAATCATCCTCTTTCGGACCCCCATTTTCCTCACGGTATGGCGCCCCTAAGATTGATGCTGTGGCAAGTGCCACTCTTGCCACGCCCTAGTTACGGCTCCGAGGAATAGTTTAGTGTACGACTTTTAATATGGCTAACTGTAGATATACCTGTTAGTTCTGATTTCAGTTTTAGCACCTACGGGAAAGGTAAATTCTTGTGCGAGGCTTGAAAAATCATAAAATGTCGATCCAAATGATTGAATTATAAACAATGGAAACAATAAACTTGAACATTTTATACAATGAAAATATAATCATTGAATCACTAAACAGATTACCTTAGATTTATCATTGTAATCGGATACACAAACTAAATTTACGACTTATTTTCATTCGTCTCAGTAAAACAGAGTCTCTTTAGATCAGTCGGTAAATGAGTCGAGCTCAAAGGGGAAGGGTTGTGAGTTCGAAGAGAGCTAGTCAAAGACCGTCGTGTTCACTAACAATGACTACCAAAATGGCTTTGTGATCGTTATGTCCTACAAGCTCAAATGATTTAAGATTTAATATTATTAACACATTATATGTGGGACACGTACTAGTACGCTTTCTGACGAATGATACTTGAGCGCGGGTCACGTACAAGTACGGGTTAGTGCAACATGGTTTGTTTGTAGGTACAAAAATAAAGGAATATACAGGAAAACGAAGCCGAATGTTCTTGCCTACTACATAGATTCTGGAAAAATTTAGTACTACGTAAATACTGGAAAAAGTTTGCTAAGAAAAGCTTCTATGCACAAAGTTTAATACGGAAAAAATATTTTGGGTTTCTAAAGATATACATTTAAAATGTTGCATGCATGTTTATAAAGGTTAGAATGATAATAAGTCAATTAACACATTGTATGCGAGACATGTACTAGTACGTTTTCTGACAAATGATACTTGTTCACAGGTCACGTACTAGTACGGGTTAGTGTAACAACATGGTTTGTTTGTGGGTACAAAAATAACGGTATATACAGGAAAACGAAGCCGAATGTTCTTGTCTACTACATAGATTCTGGAAAAATTTAGACAAATAAAAGCTAGTTTTTACATCAGTCGATGCGGAACCACAGAACGGGAAAAAATTAAAACTATATACTACTATTTCTATTTGATTTTTCATATTTATGATACTATTATAAATTTATCCACTAAAAATATATTTTTTGTTTACAAAAATCTTATGGTTGTTATTTATATATTTCTATTTATATATTTATTTATATATTTCAATATAAAATACGAAAAGTTGGTTAAAAAATTAAATAATTTTCGATCTATTGAGATTTAACTGAATAACTAAATTTACGCGCAAAACGCCCGCTCCCGGTACAATTCCGCTGCGAAATGTACCAGCACACAATGTGTTAAGTTAAACTGTTTGATGCTGGAAGACCCGATAATGGGCAGCTGGATATTTTGCCAAAAAATCCAACAAAATTAGAAGATAATACTACTTTAAAATTTCAAAAATTCTTTGTTAAAAATTATATAAAGCTCAATGTTTTTACAGGGTTTGTAAAATGAATAGAAAAATATAAATAAAGGAAGATACATATTTGATATATGTAAGAAGCTAGATTTTAACTTACTATGTTAAAAAAATATTTTATTTTACTTTATAATCAATCGTGGGAGTTTGCCAGTGTATTTACATTAAATTAGTAAAACACACTAAATTGTGAACGTGTTCAGTTGGAGATCCCAAACATTTTCTCCAAACTTCGAGTAAATTTATGAAAATTTGTGTAAAAATATTTAGAAACAGGAATCGCTACGATCCAATGTTTTATATGAACAGATAAGAGTAAAAATTTAATAAAAAGGTGAAGAAAATTTACAATATACGGAATGAAAAATATTCGTTTAATAAATACAAATTTTAAATACACTCAAGAGCCAAAACGTTATGACCACCCCTACATTTTGCAATGAACTCGCCTGGATGACGTGGAAGGCACGTGATCAGGTGGAAGTGGTATTTAACTGCTGGAGAGTCTGAAGAATCATTCTTTCACTTACTTCTGTGTGCGATGGGAAAGGATGCGGATCTAAGCGATTTTGATAGAAGGCAGATTGTAATGACTCGAAGGCTCGGAACATGTATTTCCGAAACTGCACGACTCGTGTTTTCTTCACAATCTACAATTGTTAGTACTTATGCAAAGTGGATGAATGACGCTACCGTAATTGGTAGTGTTGGACAGCGTGGGACCGTAACTGAACCCTATGTATAAAAAGCCAAGAATTTTGCGACTCTGGGCAATTCGAGATATTTTACAGAGGTGCTTTGATCTCGTGGATGCTTCCTCGATTTTTGACCGGAGCCATCTTTTTAGCAATTACGTTCGAGAGACTTCGTAAGGTCTGCTCATATAAGGAACGGCAGGGTCTCGAACACCGAACGGGGGATAGATTGGGCTCGCGTTGTACCCTGGAAAAAGCCTCCCCATCGTGTGAGAATATTCAATTCTTTTTTACGACCGTGATCATCGTGAATATGTTATCCAAGCAACAATCCTTTACATTTCGAATTGTTTTGGGATATTAGAATCTCTTTATATATAGCCAGTATTTACTCCAGAAATAAAAGTGATTCCCAATTCTGTTACGTCTGTGATCCTTCTTCACGCTACTTCTTCACTCAAGAACATTGAAGGCGTCACAGATTCGTATCCCCGTGCTGGAATGGAAGCAATCGATGG
Organism: Pardosa pseudoannulata; assembly: GCA_032207245.1. Classification (NCBI taxonomy): domain Eukaryota; kingdom Metazoa; phylum Arthropoda; class Arachnida; order Araneae; family Lycosidae; genus Pardosa; species Pardosa pseudoannulata. Next base: position 125,568,147 of record CM063504.1, read on the forward strand.
GAATCTGCTTTAAGGTACCATATTGGATTCCTGTTTCTTAATCCTAACATACTGTTGTTTTTAGCGTTTCATTGCAGAGAGACAAAACAATTACATAATTATTGTTAACATTTCCTAATTCTGTTATTTACCATCAACATCCGTCGTGACCACCTTGTCCATGAAAAAATCAATTTTGGTATAAAAAAAGTTTCATATTGGGAAATCATTAGTCTCTTAATGAATTCGACGTTGTTCAGCGACAGAAGAAAAGGTGAGTTTTATTTAAGTACTACAGCCATAAAATTTTAACACGAATGCTTCGAGTTTTTTTCTTAGGAAATAAGCGACTAACACTTAAGAGCACTAAAACCAGTTGATTTCATTTTGCATAAAAAGTATCTAAACTACTCAAATATGCATTTAAAAAGCAATTCAACGATACATGTCACTGTAACTTTAATGGATTTTGTTTACGTGTATCGATTAGATTTATGACCCAAACTTCGTGAGATTACTTTCTTTCGTTTTCTCTGTTTATGAGTTCAGTTAATGAGAAATTCTCGTGTGAGTGAAAAGTGAGAACCTTTAAAATAATGGCTCTTGGAATAAATAAATTACTTTCGACATGTTTTAGCTATAAGTGATTTCCATGTTCATCCATTTCAGTGGAATTTGATAGAGCCTGTCTGTCTTGTTACTTTCATTTGCTATTAAATGAATCTTTGATACACTGTTCCTGATCTCATTTCCTTTTCAATTTCATGAAGAATTGTCCTTTTTGAAACAAGAATTACGGCTGATTTTGAAACAATGGACTTTCAGAATCGACTTTATTATGACTGCCTGTCTGAATAAGTATTTTTATAGCTTCTTGTCTTTCTAAATTCAAAGGTGACCAGTAACAAGGACTATTACAGTATCTCAGCAATTTGCGATCAGTATGCAGGGTTTTGAACTCAAAGGTGACTAAAAACAGGGACTATTATGATATCTCAGCAATTTGCAATCAGCATACGGAATTCTGAACTCAAACGTGAATAGCAACTTGGACTATTACAATATCTCAGCAATTTGTGATCAGTATTCAGGGTTCTGAACTCAAAGGTGACTAAAAACAGGGACTATTACAATATCTCAGCAATTTGCAATCAACATACGGAATTCTGAACTCAAACGTAAATAGCAACTTGTATTATTACAATATCTCAGCAATTTGCGATCAGTATGCAGGGTTTTGAACTCGAAGGTGACTAAAAACAGGGACTATTACGATATCTCATAATTTGCGATCAGTATGCAGGGTTTTGAACTCGAAGGTGACTAAAAACAGGGACTATTACGATATCTCAGCAATTTGTGATCAGTAAGCAGGGTTTTGAACTCAAAGGTGACTAAAAACAGGGACTATTACGATATCTCAGCAATTTGCAATCAACATACGGAATTCTGAACTCAAACGTGAATAGCAACTTGTACTATTACAATATCTCAGCAATTTGCGATCAGTATGCAGAGTTTTGAACTCGAAGGTGACTAAAAACAGGGACTATTACGATATCTCAGCAATTTGTGATCAGTAAGCAGGGTTTTGAACTCAAAGGTGACTAAAAACAGGGACTATTACGATGTCTCATCAATTTGCGGTCAGCATAAGGAATTCTAAACTCAAACGTGAACAGCAACTTAGACTATTACAATATCTCAGCAATTTGTGATCAGTATTCAGGGTTCTGAACTCAAAGGTGACTAAAAACAGGGACTATTACAATATCTCAGAAATTTTCTATCAGCATACGGGATTCTGAACTCAAAGGTGACCAGCAACATGAACTATTACAATATCTAAACATTTTGCAGTCAGCATGCGGGGTAGATACTAGGGTTCCAGTCTGTAAGGCTCATTAAACATCTTCCAGTACACCCAGAGAATGTACATGATAAGTCTGTGTGTCTACATGTCCTCTCTCTGGGAGATCTCTCCCTGGATGATCAAAATAGATGATATTCTGCAGCTTGTCATTACGAAAGCTTTACACCAATCAGGGCAGTTATCCCGTTGTGAGGCAAGAAGACTTACGGATTTTAACTTGCACTATCCAACTTGAAGAGCAACTCGGCTAACCATTATCCCGATCAGACAGCAGAGTGTGATATTTAAATATTCATTATCATTAAATTTATATATAAATGAATCTTCGTATATGTTTTAGTGATTAGTAAACATCAAAACTGTTTGACAGAACTACACGAAATTTTGCACATATATGTATTTTTTTCTGCAGAAGGTTTTTATGCTAATCACGTTGTTATAACTAAATAACTATTTTGTACCTTGAATTTTAAGATATTCGTAACATTCCGGTATATGAGTGGAAGATTTTTAAGGTCAGTATTTAACTAAGTTGTAATACATTGTTCAAAACAATTAAAGGATATTGAGGTTGTGTGTAGATCTTGCTGCTGTAGAATTGTTTAAATGATTAATATATGACCGACAGACGTGATAGGCTATATAAGAAAAGAAATTATACAAAGTTGGCAGGAAAAATGTATTTTATTGAGCAAAAAAACACAAATCGTCCATATAAAGAAAAACGAATAGAAAAGTATTTCCTTAAAAGAAAGCTGTTTTAGTAGGGGATGTGGTTTCCCCGGGCCTAGATTGTCCCAAACATGCTCAATTGAGTTCATATCCCAAAGAACACGCTGGACACTCTGGTCTGATTTCTTCTTTAAAAAAGAAACCATTTACCAAGTCAGCAGATGTGGCCTGCAATTGTCGTCCATTAACATGAAGTAGTGCGCAGCTTCTGCAATGTAAGGAACTAAAAAATATCTGAGGATGTCACATATCGGGGACCGGTAAGAGCTCCATTTCAAATGGCGTAGAGTTTGGTGCGCCCATCAGTGGAGTTGCCAACATTGTCATCCATCCCCCAATGCCGAATCTGAAACTTTTGTGCACAAACGCAAGATAGTTTCTTGTACCACGTTCCGTCAAGATGAAAATACGCCTATTATCAAGATGAACAGAAATGTGGGAATTGTCAGAGAAAATAATATTGTGTCATTCATTTCTCTTCCAATCCACGTGCTCTGTTGCCCAATCCCTGCGGGTGCGACGGTGCCTTGCTCTTAACATAACGCATACCATTGATCTGCGAACTTACAGACGATCTTCATATCGATCTTCATTGGGCGTTGTTGCACGTCTACCTTTCCCTAGTCTCCAAAATTCAGCTCCAAAACCTGGAAACACATTTTGTGAAACTCCAGTGGCTTCTGTCAATGCGGTTTATATTTAGCCTTCCTTGACCCATTCAACAACTTTCCAAGCTTCTAAATCAGTCAAATGACGTCGTTGAGCAACCGCACTTATCAAAACAATGCATTTACCGAATATAGCTCTTTTCCACTAAAACTTTCATTAAGCTTGAAAGCCAAATTTTATTCCCTGCTACTAAAGCATCGTTTATGACGTCAAACTCAAAATTTGCATACTTCAATGTTTGAAAAGGAGAATAGATTGCCTTTAAGACTATTTTCTTTCCTTTTCTACAACAACAAAATTCACTTATATCATTATTTCATATGACTTACTACATTCCTTAATTCTTTTGAGCAGTGTACTTCGATTTGAATCAAAATCCAATACGTGATTAGGACTGATATAAGAATGTTTTCAACAGAAAATGAACTCGATCAGATTTGTTACGGCAAATTGTGAAACTTCCATGTTAATCCTATAAAGAAATCTATTTCACTTCGTATGAAAACTGAGAAGGATTCGCACTATATACAGATTGTGCAAATCTTTTGATTATGTACACAAGTCAAACTTCATGCCTATAAATATAAAGAATAACAAACAACCAAATATGTCTTGATTCAACGCATTCCCACTCATTTGCACGTCACACTCAAATGAGATCCGAGGTAGATCGGTCGACAAAGGCAACAATCTCGTAAATTCTCAGACGATACTTATGGGGGAGGCAGGCCAAACCTGGGGGGTCTTGGACTCTGCTTCTAAATTACGACGATCCATGAATCAAAGTCATTCTTTCACCCTAGTGGTGCTTGTAAAAACGAAAGGCGCATCATTTGCCTTAATTCGTGTGGCCTCTTACCACGTGCTTGTCTCGTCCAAATGGCATTAGAAACAACAACATTCAACTGAACCCAGTTCCCTGTGATTTCGAGATAAAAATCAAGAAAGAGGCAGTCTCTGCGCGTTACCAGAAATTTTTTTTTTATTCTCAGTTATGAGTTGCTTGCTCCAAAGTAGGAAGTCCAAAAACTCTGTACTTCTATACACTGAATTAGAAAACCAAAAATATTGTTCATCCACTTACGATACTCTGATAGCACTACTCTGAATTATTTTAGATTCATTCTATACAGCCAATATTCTTTCCAGTGAGTCATTCAAGGGAAGTATTTTTAATAAATAAATATATGTAGTTTATCATTAATTTATACCAATAAAAAACCAGAATCTCTTTTATTTTCCGTATTCGTTGTAGGAATACAACGAATTATTCATTCTACATTACACACAGATCATTCCTTTTAACGTATACAAAGGTACATAAATATACACAAGCAGAGGGTCCAGACCCCCCCCCTTCCTCATAAATAATCATCCTTGGCTCTGAATATAAAAAGACGAATAAAAGACTGTCATCATGGTTTTAAAAGATGAATCAGTAAAAACGGCGGACTGCATACGTCTCGGCAGAACAAAGCAGAGCTTTACTAAAAGGTGGCAAATGGAAATGACCTGCACACACATATACATCAAGAGAAAAAGAGGGGGGGGAGAAGCTGGGAAGCAAAAAGAATAAAAAATATAAGAAAAACATAAAGATATTGGTGCGATAATAAAATGGACCCTTTATTACATTTTGTCTAATATAATGGGACAGATTAGCTGGGAGGATATTGCCTGCTCCATTTCCTGGTGAAATGTACCTCATCGACTTTAAAAATTCACGAAAGAACTTATTTTTTTCTCCTTCTTATGAAATATTTTAAAGCTCTATTTTCTATACTAGTAAATGCTAGATATTAGTTAATGACAAAGCTTTATGCGAGTAAAAATATGCAAAGTCTTCTGATCATTAAAATGGTGTTTTTGTTTACTCCTTAAATACTAAATTTTTCTATTCAACTTTCTGAAAATGTTCTATTTTTGGCGAAAATATTTAACAGCAAAATTGTATCGCTTCATTTTTTTTGTCTTAACTTCCGCAGTATAATTCTTTAAATATCAGTAAACAGAAAACATTGAGTAAATTAAACCTAGTTCTTGAATAAATGAATCTTTCTAAACCTATGACAACTTAGGACGTCATTCTGACCAAATATTTGTTGCTAAGATTAAACTATGGAACATCGATCTCTGTCATTTATTAGTCTAGTTAACATCTTCGTCGAAATGGGAAGAGCAGCATTTATTTTGTTTCAACCAAAAAAAGGGGGTTAGAAATACATTTCAGGACAACCCCCCCCTTGCCTTCATCCCTCCGCCGGTAGCTAAGCTACATGTCAAAAAAATAATGCTTGCCACGTGACGTGCTTCCGCAGCTCAAGGTACTACTGTCTGCTTAAAAAAGAAGTTCCATACAGGCCGTGCATTTATTAATTCAGAGAGAAAAAAATCGATAGGGGAATTGCAAATCAATACCTGCGTGAGAGAACTTAATAGTCTGCTTCTTCACTTGATTTATCTGGCAGTGGCCTATCCGTTTCTAAGAAAGGAGTCAGTTTATTTGAGTAACTTTGGCAACGTGACAGGATATAATCTAATAATGGAACTTCTGCAGAGAGTTATGGAGGGAATGGTACTTTGCATGTTGAGTCATCGAGCTAATTTCGCAATAGATTCTCGCCTTTAGGGTCCTTAAATAACTTGATTTTCTCTAAAAGATATAAAAATGCTTGAAAAATTATAAAAAGGGCATACATTAAACTATTAAACTTTTCCTGTTTACTTCATTGTGAACTTTAGAAAAACAGACAAAATTCTAAATTATTTATTAAATAGTCCAAAACATTGTCAGTTAAACTGTGCAGTTTATCGTGTGTGACATCATAACAAAATGGTAAACTGTGTAGGCTGTGCAGTTTGCACCGGTATTTCTTCAGTTCTCCAGCCTCAGTGATTGGGCTATCTCTTGCAAAAATAATTACACAGTTTACTCAGTTCACTCTTAGCTTCCGATATGGCCAGAATTTCGCAAAAAGAATCACTCTTTTAATGCAACTTACCAGTCAATTCCCGATCTTTGAGATTGTTGTAATGTACTTACAACCATAACATCAGTGTTCGATTACAAGGGGAAACACAGTAAGAATATAATACTTTATATTGATATTCATACATTTATTCTGTACATTCATTTACAAATTGCTTTTTGGTTATCATATATCATAATCATCAATTATTTATGTCTTATATTTACACCATAATTATTACAATTCTCTTTATAATGCGTAATTATTCAATTACAAGATTAAATCATTAATAGAGGCCTAAGTGACTGTAAATATTATTTTATCTTTACCTCCATTAAAGGCACAGGGGAGCAGGCAGGGGCTTTCCTCATGCGGTGTCGGTCCGGGCGCACGGGACGAGTTGGTGATGGTGAGCGGGGCTTCGGATTCTATGTCCCACTTCTCTCGAATCCCGACTTCAACTTCTCTCCTTAACTTCGTTTCCAAACTCCTCACCTCGGTTTTAACGTTCCTTTTTCTTCCTTTCCAATCGCTTGTTTTGGGAAATTTTCCCACATCTGCACCCCCTTCGGGAGTGCAGGTGGGCTCATTAAATTAAACCCTTTTGTGCAAGCTGACATTACTTTTTTAGCCCCTGCTCCCATAACTCCCGGTTACATCTCTGTGCGAGCTTGACCATTACGCTACTATTCCGTGATCTGTACCTTCTCTGCGGGGGTCCCTAAACTAGACGTGCACAATTGGAGTCCTAAATTCCTCTAGGAAATCTCTCCCACGGCTTTGCATGCACGTGCAGACCATCGTGGGAAAGTACCTCGGTAAAGGGATACACAAAATACTTATTCAAACTGGATTTTAGAAATGTTGCATTCAAAAAGCTGATAATAAACTGAAATTTATTCAGCCGGATGAGACATGTGTTGGGAAAAAAATAATATCGCCAAAATTGGTTGGTTGGGAACACTACGGTCTACTATATTGTACACGAGAGCTAATATGGCCGGGACCTACGCTTAAAGCCTATTGCAAACGGTCATGAACATTCCTGCCTGAGAGGAATTCGAACCCGTGAACTCCAATTCCGAAGTACAGCGCCTGACCCATACGGCAAGCAAAATCAGCTTTATAAAAGAATGAAAAAAAGCTTTTTTAAAAAAAATTCGATAATTTTCTTTGAAGTGATATTTTTTTCTGCTTGTGTTATTTTTCTCCTTTAGAGGAGTAATTTTGTCAAGCAGCAGATAAGCTATTTTTTTTCATCCATTTTGAGATAATTTCTTATGTTACCTACTTCTTCCCCTTCATCCTTCCCGTTTAACAAATATTAACCCGTCAACGAAATATTTCTTCCGATATGCCATTCTTTACTCCAACGTTCTTCTCTCCGTTCATCCTGCCAATTTAACAGATATTAATCCATGAAAGAAATATTTCTTCGGAGATGCCACATTGTGCTCCAATGTGTTTCTTCCCCTTCATCCAGTTCATTTAAAAAAATATTAATCCGTCAAAGAAATATTGCTTCGGAGATGCCACTCTTTACTTCAACATTCTTCTTTCCCTTCATCCAACTCATTTAACAAATATTAGTCCATCAAAAAAATATGAGTAATTTAAAACTGTTTGGTCACAATGTTTACACATGCACCTTCATATAGTTTTCAAGTGGTTTGGTCTCGAGTTAAAGTCAACAGATGTTGTCTACAGGATTTTCTCTTGGATATGTAACACCAAAGAAGCAAGAAGGCGACGTTCAAATCGTTATAAACTATACAAAAATTTCATACAAATGCTGGACGACACCTACAGAACTTGTTTCCGACTTTTCTGCTGTATATATGTATATGCTATCACATAAATGCACTTATTTCTTGATTTGTCTTTTGAGTCTGTTCTGCCACCTTATTTTATTGTTCTAATTTTTTCCCTTAGTCTTTTATTTTTTCACATAAGTGTACTTTGAGGAAATAAACAATGATTATTGCATACAAGATCATTATGTACTAGATTATGTACCTTATTATCTTCACTGCTTCTTGCCAAGACAAACTGGATAATTATACACAATTTTTGAACTGCAGGGTAGAATAAAGTAAATGAAGAGTGTGATGAAATCTAAGAATGAATTCCGAAAATTCTTACTAAGCCTTCAGTTGACTGAAATTTCTGGGTCTTTAATGATCACCAATCTTCCGTCAAGGAAAGTAGAAATTTCCTTCCTTCTACATCTTCTTCTCAATTCTGTAATGTAGCCTAGACCATGCTAGTCTAAAGTGTATCCCACAGGTAGCATGTGGTCCAAAAGCCTTTAAAAGTGCAAATTGTAAAATGTTTGTAAATGTTTGTAATATTTTTCATATATATTCGATTCATTGACATTTATTTTGAAATAAAAATTTAAATAAAATCATCTTAGTATGCTTTGAGAATTTACGTTTCAAACTATGTATGTATTGTAACGATCCGTTACATGACCCCAAAAAGAACGAGGAGACCAAAGGTGACTTTTCGTCGTGGACTCACGATTAGCCTCGAATAGGACCAGGTGGTCTAAGCACCGTAATTGAAAACTGTTCGTTGCCGGCTCCTCAGCGTCTGGCCATTGTAAACCTGCTGAATGGAACGTCTTTGTGGAAGTGTGGAAATGATTAAAGTGCACCTTGCCGCCCATTAGCGGTTACAAAAAGGCCATTAAGTTGGTTAAGTTGATGGATCTGAGAAAACTGTTTTTCGACCACATCTGGGAACAGTACAGCTGATCGAAGGCTTGGGAGTGACCACAAGATTACGTCACCCTGGTTCGGGAAGTTTCTCGAAGGACCGAGAAAAGAAGCGAGTGCGGGATATAAAAGAAGGGACAGGAGTAGAACGGAGGCTTTTTGTTTCTTCTCGAGGCTTCTACCTGCTAGAGCCTGGTCGCTCGAGGACCGCTCGTATCTCCGTGTCTGGAGTTTGTTTTTTTTTCTTAGAGACCACCAGCGTCTCTGTTGCTAGATAGTCGACATTCGACTTGGGAATTCCTTTCCCGTTATCTGCTGATTGTTAGTTAACTTCTTGCATAGAAGTAGACAGCCGAGAGTGACTTTGCACTCTAATTTTGGATCGACTTGCATCCTGTGTTTTCTTCACGAATCCCAGCGTGATACGCACTCGGAACCTCCGAACTTGCTGTGAAAGCCAACCGTGCAAATCGACCGACGAAGTGATCGTGTCAGCATTAGTCCCAGCACTAATTAGTTTCCAACTCTTGTGATTGAAAAGCCCTAGCCATACTGTTCCGGTATCCCACGCATCCTTGTGTGTGAATATTATCTCTGTACGAGATCCCTGAATGTTATCATCTACTAAATCTGTACATAGCTGTACATAGTTTATTCTATTGAATAAAATATTTAGTCCAGAATACCTAAAATTCTAGCCTGTTTCATTGAAGGCCTCGCCTACTTTATTTCCAGTACGTTACAGTATCCACTCGACGGCGAATTTTTTTTTTTTTTTTTTTTTTTTTTTAAACAATTACAATATTTGTATGCAGTATATTGCATTGTATTTTGATTTCATTTTGGCTAAGGGAGCCCTTCGCAGAAAAAAGGACCATCAAACGTTCGCGAAAGTTGATGCAAAATATGGTGCATTAATTTTGGATTTAATTCAATAGTTTGAAAGTAGGTTTCAAGATTTTCGAAAAAATGAGGAGTATTTCAACATATTTTCTACCCCATTTTCTCTAGAAATAAATAAATAAATTACCTTCAAATCTTCAAATGGAATGCATTGAACTGCAAAATGACATTCAACTGAAAGAAAAATTTGGGAATGTTTCTTTAGTGGAGTTTTTTTTATAAAGATTACCCACCCCGTGATAAATATTTTAAGTTTTCAATCATGCTTTATTAATGTCTTCAGATTTTTGCAGTACCTATTTTTGTGAGCAATTACTTTCAAAAATAAAGCACACACAAAAAATAGGGCAAAAATCACTGACAAGCATCTTGAAAATGCATTAATAATTGCAACCTCGTCTATTGAACCTGATATCGATTTGATTGTTCAACAAAAGCAAATTCATCCATCTCATTCGTTTGAATTTTTTCCATCTTTATGAAGTCCAAACTAAATGAAAGAAAAACTTACAAATTTAAAATAAATATTTACCTATACATATCTCTAATACATATCTAATGTGGCACTCAAATGATCATAGTTTAGACACATGTGGCCTAAAGCAATCCAGGGTCGTTAATCGGAGTCTATCAAATGGTATGTAAGTAACCCAGTTAGTAACCTTCAATGTTTTTACGTCTTCCTCAACATCTTCAAGCCATCTGAGTGGAGGTCTTCCTCGTTTCCTAATACCTCCACGTTTGTTGAAATTGTCATTGTTTGAATCATTTTAATGTTTTGTATTTTGTTTTGTTATTTATCCTCGAACTCAATGTGTTACATTTTGTACTGTTATATTTTATGCTCCGTGTGCTATGTTTTATTTTTGTAGTATAATTTAGTTGCATTTTTGTGGCAACACTTTTTGTAGTTTAGTTTGAGAAGGAGAACTATTTGTGAATGATGGCCGCACGTTGCTGCTGGCATTATGATTATTAAAATAAGTTTAAAGACAAATGTTATTGTCTACGTTTTTAATTTGTGTTATTGGTCAGCGTCGACAGTCATTTATATTCTATTTAAAAAAATAAAGGTAAAAAGTTTTGCTCAGCTATGATTTTCCTGGCGGAAAAAAATTGAGAGGCAAAAGACTGACATTGCCAATCTTGTCTCCATTGAAAGTTCTATCAGGAGGCAGAGAATTAATACTCTGTCATCAAAAGGTCAACAGTTGACGAATTTCTACTTTTTATATATCGTATCAGAGTATCAATTTCTCGTTTGCTTTCATGAGAAATGCAATAGAAAAATTAAAAAAACTTAACTATTTCTGAATTTATTGAAAGAAAGGATCAAATTAGTTATATTAAAATTAAAGCCTTTTTCATTTCTTAAAAATTTACTTACATTGTCCATTTAGACATCTTTTTTTAGAAGTTGAGAGTAAATTAAAAAGATTAAAAATGAAAATCTGGAATTGTTTTTAATTTAATTTGGTTGTATGGGATATGGGCTGCAATCAGAAGAGTTGTCATCGCCCCGGATTATCCATATAAGTAGACATCGTCAGGAAAATGCGAGGTAAGGTAAGAAGAACGGAGATGGGGAAGAATCAAAAGAAACATGCAGCAAAAAAGGGAACAAGGAAGGCCGTTAGCTGAAAAAAAGTACAATACCAGCACATGAAATTTCGAAAGATGGTGTTTTAACAAAAATCTGATGACAAACTACGTGACATGATAGGAGGAACCCAGGTAAAAAAAAAAAAAGCAGCGGACAAATGAGATATCTTCCAACTAGAACTTCTGATAAGCTAGGCGAAGAGCGAATCTACAGAGGCGAAAAGAAAGCTGACCGGTAATAATCATAAAGGTGGCATTCGTTGAACTCATGGTCAGGAGTTTCAGAAACGCAGCAGAAGTAGTATAGCGTAAAGCAACGATATTTCTAATCAGCAATTTTGGGACAAACAGCGAGGTGTCCTCGAATCCAAGGAAAATGTAGAGACATTTCATAGCATTTTTGGGGACTTATTCGGGGACATAACACAGTAACATGTATATCCTTGCTTTAAAATTTTACTGACTTAATATAATTTTAATTGGAATTGAATAGCTTTTTTCTCAACATTGGGGAACTAGGAATATCTGTTGAAATTCAGTACATTCAATTATCTTTAATTATAAAAGAAAAACCTCTGTAATGTTTCCTACAATGAGGAATTTGCACATGTGGGGGATTCAAACAACTTAGTGTTTTTCTGATAATTTCAGACTCGTAGATTCCAAAAATGTTTTCAAAAATGTAAAAAACTCGGTCCATCATTTAAAAAATTAATTTTAAAGTTAAGCGAAAATCACGTGACATCAAAATGCTCCGTGATTGGTTGTGATGTCATCGTTCATGCAGACCAATATTTTTGTATTGCTTTTAAGCGCGCACTATTTTCCGATTTTGTTTTTGCAAGTTCCTAAAATTTTCTAGCTATCAAAATTTATTTTTATTTAAACCTGAAGGTTTATTTTATCGATCTAGATAGCTTAGTTATCTCAATTTGTCATAAATGTCTCTTCTACCTGGATTTACCAAAGCACAATCAGACAACCTCCCGAAAATTGACAGCATGTCAATGTTTTCGTTCTTGGGAAAAAAAGAAAAAAAAAAAACCCCGGATTTTATGGGAGCAGAAATACGGGGAATTAAAACCCAACGGTATGTAAAATCAGTTATATATTTATCCAATTTTACTTAACATGTATTAATATTTTATTCATGCTAATCACAGCTTCTATTTGTAGATATAGACAAGTCAAATAAATATACATATATCATATACACACATTTATAGTAGCATCGCTTTTTATAAATTGAGATAGATGTAATATATTAAAATAAAAATTAGAGAAGGTATTTATTGTGAGACCGGGACCTTTAGCCTTCGTGCCAAAGATCCTTAATAATGTGTACTGTTAAAATAAAAAACGAAATAAATCTACCAAAAAAATTATTAAAAATATATAAAAATGTAAGAAAAAAGTTTTAAAATGTTTAAAATTGGCCATACATCACTTTTCGTACATTAAATTATTTTTATTATTGCATGTGTATTGCTCTCACATCCTCCGTACTGTTTTGGTTTTCTGCTCTCCTGTTGAGGGTGGAGCCTAATATTTAAATCTACGCAAATTTCTTACTCTAACAAATACTTTATTTTGCCTCTCAGCAATGTGGGCGTGTTGCATGGTGGTTAAGTTCACCTGCTGCATAGTATCATCGTTCTCTTCGTGTGCTCGGTTCTATTCCCGACGATACAAAAATTCAGAATTTAATTTAAATTCTTAAAACTTGTTTTTATGTTTATTTATTATTCTTTAGTCCTTTTTCGGATTTTTAATGCAATTTAATTATTTTTAAAACATTTAATTTTTGCTTTTTCAAAATTTTCAATTTTTTCGATTTTGACATTTTAATTCATTATTTTTTGTTTATTTTGTACGGATGTCATGGCCGCAAAAATATTTTATGTTTTTCTATCCCTAAACTTTCTACTCTCGAGTTATTGTGCTATGAACTCACGAATCCACCCTTCTATTTCTTTGCTCTTTTATGTGTTTATTTTTCGCTCGTTGTCATTTTTGTGCTTACTGACAGAAACCTCTGGATTGAAAGCCTTTAGCCTTCGTGTTGTAGAAAGTAGATCGTAGCGCTCCAAAACCAAACTAATTCTTAAGAATTTTAAATTTGATGAAAAGAAATTTAAAATCTTTAAAAGGCTTTACTTAATTATTTATGATTTTTTAAATAGCAATACAATTTTATTGTCTTTAATGTTAATGTTAAATTAAAAAATGTATAAAGTTTCTGAAATTAAATTTAATTTTTAAAGTAATATCATTATAAGTATTTTAAAAATATTATATACTTTTTTCAAATTAGTCACCAATTTAATCGAAAAATATCACTGTGAATTGATTCAATTAAGAAAGTATGCATCTTTGAAGAAAATATTTATAATACCTTAAAAATACAAAACTTTCCCCTCCCCCGAGTTATTTGTTAGATAATTATATGCTTTAGATATTTATATGTTTTACGATATTTATATGCTTTATCAAACATTTATTGTAGTTGAACTCTGTGATAATACTCGAAAACGAGCAGTTTTAAAAGTTAAATAGCACTGGTTAATCAACAGTTCTTTTAAAGGTATATATGTATTTTTATATACTTTACTTTTTCTAAACTAGTAATATTTAAAAAAGCAAGCATTTATTTACCTAAAAATGGTCTTCCCAAACCCATAGAGATGATTTATATGATAATTTGGGGTTTAATTTCTCATCCCTTTTCATCGCATTTGTCCAGATTTTACGCGTATGTGGATCTTTGGAAACGCTGAAAAATATCTTCTCATTGCAATTACTTGCTGTATTTTGACAGAGTGGCACAATACAATATTTATACTATGATTTTTTAATGCCAGACATAGTAAAAAAATTTCTATTATATGCGATACTTTACACAGAAACAAATTTAAAAGTCGCCTTTTAACATGTAAACAGCATAGGCGGTTGGTGTCGACATGAACGATGACGTCACAAACTCGGCGGAGAAAAAGTATCGTTTTTGAGAGACGTTAAAGAGTCCGCTATAAAACCCATCAGAAATCACTCATTAGGCCCCCAAATGAAAGAAAAATAGCTACTGTCCTGCTTACTTTTTTGTCTTCTATCATTTAAAATCAAAATTAGAAAACGTGAAAATTCCTCATTCAAATTTTAATTTATTATAATCAAAAGAAAAAATTGTAGGTTTATTATACTTTTCGCGAATAGTGTATGAACAAAATTTCATACACTATTCGTGAAGCTACTCAAATATAAAGTTCTTTGCTAATAAAAACCGTTTTCATTTAAAATATATTTTGCCTGTAGTATAGACAAACTAACAGCAATATAACTTTCATATATGCCAACTTTTCAACTTTTCCCTTGAATGACTGACTCATAGTCCAGAAATTCTTGCTCAAATTAATAATATAAACAAAATTAACTGCATTATGGTTAAAATTATCAAACTTTCAGAAGATAGTGAATACTCGATTCACTAACTTAAATTAAAATGTTTATATAAAATACAGTGTATAAGTCTTTTTCAGGATTATTACATAAACATGTTTCTGAAATTTGCCCTTTTTATATTGCAGTATTATTAAAAGAGGAATCTTGACTCAGCCTCTTATAACCTTCAGTAGGTACACAGACTGACGACTAAGCATGCTTTAGAGCTAGGATTTTCCGAGTAAGTAATAAATAATCCCTGCATACATCTCCAAAGAGCTCACGATCAACGACAAATCGATTAGGGTCGAAAGACAACAACTCCCAATGATCACTGAGAGGAGGTTCGTGGGGCTACCACCGTTATCAGATATAAAAATAAAGGCAATACCGAAATGATGTAAATCAACCATGGGCCACAGCACAGTGCCACAGTAAGAACTCTCTAGCTGAAGTGTCTTCGGAGGAACTTTCTGATTGTTAGGTACTAAGGGAGTCTTACGATCGCAGGTCAGAGCACAATGCGTGACCGAACTAAACAGAACGAAATTGTTTCCGCGTAAGGTTCACCCCTTAACCGAGACAATTACTTCGCACCCCAGGCTGCCTTAAAAATCGAGGACGTGTGATCACTTTAGTATAGTGGAGAGAATGCCATCCCTAATCTTTATTTCTTAACATTCTCCAATGGGCGATTAGCACAACCTTAGTCTGAAATCAGTATATTTGCTGAAAGGATAATCATTCTTCAGGTGGTCAAACAAATGAGAGTAATTAGTTTTAATCACTCGTATCAGCCTCGAACTTCAGATTCGAAAGTGGATGTCTTCAGCAGCGAGCCATTTGTAGCCCTGTGCAACAAAAGCGCATTGGAATCCCTATCAAGCGAGGTGGTAAATGGACTCAGTAGTCCTTTGTGTGCAGGGCACCAAATAGGTAGAATGAATTTTAATACTTTGAGATGGAGAAAATATATGTTTTATTCTTTCTAATAGAACTACCAAAAGTATAATGATACATATTATAAAAACATTAATATTATTAATTTAAAAAAAACATTTTAATCATTTAATGGCTATGCTATACCCATAGACAAATTAAACACGGTGTATCTAGTCTGTGGCTATACCATAGCTGTGTTATTGTTGCCACGTCGTTTTTGTAGAAATGTAAAGTATTGTGCCGTTCTTTACAAGTTAACTGCCATCATGAAAGATTTACAATGTTTGCCAACAAACGACTGCCGGTAAGCACGAACGTGAGTAATTATGTTTCGGGATTAAAAAAAATTGTTTGTTTATTATTATGGCATACCATTAATACGCTTTATTTCACCCTGTTTCATATTTCATTATGATTTACACATAAAAGATAGGGCTTTTCTATAATTGCTTCGCTACATTTCAATTTTACTTTAGCTTGGCATTTAACCCCAATCAAATTAAAATTATGACCTAATATAAAACTCAATAAGAATTAAAATATCTGGTGTCTTAAACCCCAATTTACAAGCCATTTATCACAGAAATTATATTGAGTGAGTCTGTATATATACTGGTTGGCTTTCAGAGGATTAATGAATATGTATTTTTCTTAGTGTCGACTTAAAAAAAATCAATTATTTAGAGGCAGAAATTCTTTCTTGCATTTCGGAATTGCATTTACGAAAAAAAAAATTGTCATTTATGAAATTGCATTTATAAAAAAAAAAAAAATAATAATAATACAGAATGAGAATATGTTCGAGAATAGGTAATCAGATGTAGTTGGATTTTTCCTGTTGTCTTGTACTTACCACTATTTATTTATCTTTTAAAAGGATTTATTAAATTAACATAAGGTAATGTACTGAAAGCATTTGTAGTAAAGACTTTTGAAAAATACTAACGTTAGTTATAATTAGCTAATTGCCTTCAACTGCCCTCCCCCTTAAAAATTATTATTAAATCTTTTCTCTACATCTTTGTTGTCATTACTATATTTTATTGTATGATAGCTCTGTTAAAAATTTATAATCATCATTATTTATAAATTTTCCATTTGTGCATTTCTATCTAATTTGACTGACATATAAAAAGTATAAATTTTATTTTATTTTTAGGATCTCCATGTCTGATAAAAAACTCCATCAAAAAACAAGATTTTTGATTGTATATGCTTCAGAAACAGGACAGGCAAAAGCTATTTCTGAGGAAATTGCAGAAAGAGCATCAGAATATGGTTTAAAACCTGATCTATTTTGTATTAGTTTAACAGATAAAAGAGTAAGTAATGTGATTTCATTAACATTGGTACTTTAATATATTTTCTCTTATTTTGTTTCATTCTTTTTAGTTTTTATCTTACTACCATGTTCTTATGGAATTTATTATGTGGAACTACAATCCAAAAATCCTTAGTGTGTAATATCTAATTTATTTTTCACAAAATATAAAATATAGATCACCTTGCTGTTATAACCTTAAGGTACCCGTCTACGTTTGGAGAACTTTTTTTTTTAAACGTAGAAACTAGTTCACATTTTTACATTTTTAGATTTATTTTTTATATTATGATAGATAATTTCACTTACAAAATTTATTCCTGGAGAAGTTTTTATAAAATTTCTAATAAATAAAGAAAAATTAGTAAAAAAATCGGGTTGTTTCAAAAGGTCTAATTTTTTAATAAATTATTTCAATATTTTTGATGCAGCACATTTCTTATACACTGGACTAGTGAATCATCTAAAATCTTTGCTTAGTTTACATTTGGTAAAAAATTTTGGTCCTTCAAAATCATACACATTGAATTTTTAATGAATTTTCATTACCTTTATAGCTAACTATGAGTGTAACATCATTAAAAATTAACCAAATTTAAAGCTTTTAGGTCAGTCACTAGTAAATACTATCAACAGTATTCATAATAATTTTCAACAAAATATTGTAAAAACTTTTTGAGAAATCACATTTCAAATTTCAATATTTTATTAAAAATACCGTTCTGAGAAAAATGCATTTGAAGTGTATGAAAGCAATTTTAACTCTTAAAAAATTAAAATACATGTTTAAAATTCCCCAACACTTATATGTCATACCTTCTTGCATTTTCTTCAAAATGCAAGATTAAATAACGATTAGCAAAATGCAAAACGACAAAAACAAACCAAGCATATAGCAGCGAGAAAAAAGCATGTGATACTCAATTTATTCACACATTCTTGCCTGAAAACTTTCTAATTGCCAAGTTGCTAATTATTAAAAAGACTAGAAAAATGTTTAAACTAATGTTGATGAAAATTTAAAACGTTTTGTTCAAAAAATGCTTTAAATTCACAATTTCCGGTTCCGAAATCACTACTTCTGGTTTGTTTTGACAGCTGTCACTGGTGTTTAAACAGCTGTAACTTTTCTTTAAGATGCCATAGAGACAAAATAAAAACCGATTTAGAAGCCTGAAAGTTGAAATTTTACAATAGAGAAATAAAAAAAAATTATGATTTTTGGCCCAAAATGACATTTTTAACGTAGACAGATACCTTAAGCAGCAAACAAAGTTTAAAAGTTGGAATATAATTTTAAAATGCAATCAAATGATTTTAAAAATTAAAAATAAAATCTGACCCTCAAAACTGGAATAATTAAGCATTATTTAAATTTAAGAAGTGTGTGAGAAATAAATTTGAAATGATTTATAAAAAGTAATTGTGGATTTTTCTCCCGTTCTGTATATGTGGTATTAGTGTAAATGCAATATAAATAATTATTGGTAATTTTTAAATAAAATTGAAATTGTGTTACATTTGTATCTGAAGGCGATCCAAAGTTCAAAACCCCTGTAAATGTATGAGAATGTGCTATAAATGTGGTCTATTTTACAGTTTTGTATTGAAAAGGAAACTTGTGTTGTATTTGTTGCATCCACAACTGATGATGGAGATCCCCCTAGAACTGCATTAAAATTCTACCGTCGTTTAAATCGAAATACCTTGAAATCAGACTATTTGAAAAATTTAAACTATACTCTATTAGGTAATATTTTTTCCCACCACATAAATTTTATAGAAATATGTGTCTGTTACCATTTTTTTTAATGTGCTTATGTGTTTTATAATTTTATAAATAAAGTTCATTTATGGCCACTTAAAAATGTTAACATGTAAATAATAATATCTATTTAGCAATTATGTTTGTCAGTGTAATGAGAATTCAGAGTTTTTGTGTTTATGTACTATAATAGGGTGTTTTTTTTTTAACACTAGATTGATTGCCCAAGGCAGTCATTTTGGCTGTTTTTTAATTTCAATTAGAAAAACAATTATGAAATATAATGACACAATTTCTTAGAATTTGGTGACTTTTTCTATAACATATAAATGGGTTTATGAATAATTGTAGTTACTTCCGCCTTCCTTTATTATATAATATTAAAAATTAATTTTAAACAAATTTCTTTACATATTTGTTATTTTTTCACAATGCAGTCATTTTGACTGTTTTGGGGCAATATAGGTATACAAGAAATCTCGGGCAATCTAGTGTTAATTGTAATAATGGAATGCAATTTCTGAAAAATTTCATATCCGACTGACACAAAAATATTGTAATAGTAGAGGTCAATTTTTTCGGTCCCATGCAGGGCCGTAACTAGGTCCTTTAGTGCCCATGGCAAAAAACTAATCTGCGCCCCTACCACCCAAAGTAGTGAAAAAATATATAAATGTTTTTCTTTATCATATTTAGAACAAACTCAATATTTTGTTAATTCTTAAAATTTTCCTAGTATATTAATTTTTAGTTTTTTCTTTTATATTTATTTTATTAATACTCAAAAATATTTTTGAACAATCTAGAAGTATTATTTTGCTGATAAATTGGATAGTTTATTTGAGAGAAATATTTTTTTATTTATATGTTGAATTTTTATAAAATTTGATGATTTTCCAAATTTAAATTTAGTTTTAATGACTTTAATAAATTCAGAATTTAAGACGAATACCTGTATTTATATAAAGGCATATTAGAAACATTTTGTAAGAATCTATGACAAGTTTAGTCTCTAGGAGCATTTAAAAAAATAATAAGAAAATTCATAAAACAGTAATTTTTAAACACATTGGATTTTAAAAATAAAATCTGATTCTATAATTAAAAAAAAAAAGAATATTTTTCAACTTTTCCGTATTTCTACTTGGGGCTGTCTTCTTTTGGACCCCATTTTTCTCACGATGCAGCACCCTTATGACTGATATGCCCGTTTCAAATGCCACCTTTGCCACACACTAGTTATGGGCCTGGTCCCATGGGCCCAAAAGGTTCTTAAAGAAAATGAGAGTGAAAATTTTGCAATTTCAGAAAAATGTAACTTTGATTACTTTGGGATATTGTGGAACCAAACAAATCCAAAGTAAAGAAGTTTTCTTTTCAAATGAAACTTCTGGAAAACAACCTCTCTAAAAACTAATTCTAGAAATAGACTTACAGAAAAAAAAACTTAAAACATTAATGAGGGTGTCATTATAAGGGCAAAATTCAAGACGCCATTGAGGCTCTTTTTAATGCAAACAGAAACTTTTTAGGGGAAAAAAAAAAGAGAGAATTTTCATGTTATAATTTTTAAATACATAAAAATAAATCTTTTCTTACTTGCAAATATGGGCAATATTAATTATATTCTTTACATAAAAAACAGTTTTTTAACTTAAAATTAATTTTTTTTTTTCAGGGCCCATACTTTTCTTATTATTGGGTTCATGGGACTCAGGTTGGGAATAGTTCAATGTGAACACTTAAATATCTGTGTTATTCAGGGTTGGCAAAAACCCGGGTTTTATTTTCAGAAAAAAACCAACCCAGTGAGTTTCTTCAGGGTTTTTGAGGTTTTATCAGGGTTTTTTCTATACTTTAAAGGGTTTTAGATGCTTTTTTGGGGATTTGAAAACTATTCAGGTTTTTTGTTATGTAAGAGGACAGGATATATAATTAATTGTATGATTAAAATAAATTAAAAATGTTAATAAATTTTTAAAATTAAAAATTTTGAAATCTTAAAATAAATTTTTTTCATATTATAAAATTTTTCTAACATCAAAAAACTAGTTTTGAATGGCGATTATTTTATACTAAAAGTGGGCTTTGAAATAGTTGCATTTATGTTTTTCGTTTCATTAAAATGTATTAAATTATTGCTCTATATTTATTAGCAGTATTGTGTTATTAAAGCATTCAGAAGATATTTTTTTATTTAATTTGTAAGTTATATATGATAAGCAGCAGAATTAATTATATATATTATCCCCATGTTTATTATTTTCAGTTGTTATACATATTTTTAACCCAATTTTTCTTGTCCATTTTTCGATTAATTTTATTACATGTAATACTTCAATATTCTTATTTTTTTTTTCATCATATATTCTTATTAACTTTGTTTAATTTAGATTTTATTGTATTTGTTATTACAGATAACTATTTTTCCCTGAAAAGTTTTTAAGTTTTTGTTTTTTCTAGCAGTTTAGACCCTCTCAAATTAAAAAAAATTCTAGGATCATTGTCAAAGATGAAAGATGAAATATGTAATATATTTTATAAGTTTATCTCAATATATTTATTATTAGTTAAATAAGTGGAATTTTAAATAAAGATTTTGAGAACCCAATTTGGAAAAAACCCACTTGGGTTTTTTCAAGTGGGTTTTTTTAAAAAAAC
This sequence comes from Pardosa pseudoannulata, assembly GCA_032207245.1. Classification (NCBI taxonomy): domain Eukaryota; kingdom Metazoa; phylum Arthropoda; class Arachnida; order Araneae; family Lycosidae; genus Pardosa; species Pardosa pseudoannulata. Next base: position 125,589,721 of record CM063504.1, read on the forward strand.
CCGCTCGGGTTTTTTCGGGTTGGGCAAATAAAGCCAACTCTGGTGTTATTCCAAATGAGATTTATCAAAACTTTCTTATTAAAAAAAAAAATCTATGAAACAGTCTAAGTTTACTATTTTAGCTTTTGAGAAGGGTGGTAGGATGATCAAAATTTTTAATTAATTTAGCATTTCAATACTTTGGTTATCCTGTGTAAGATTATTCTTAATATCTCTTGCTGTAATTTATATTTTTTCACATTTCTTTTACTTTTACTTTGAACATTTTTTTTCTCTGTGACAAAACAAAGTAATTTTTTGGATTTAAAAATTGTACTTTTAAAGTAAAACTAGTAACTTTGTTTTTAAGCTCTTGGAGATTCTAATTATCTAAAATTTGCTGCATTTGGACGTCAGCTAGAACACAGGTTAAAAGCTCTGTCAGCTAAAAGCTTTTATCCAACTGGTTATGGAGATGACGCATTTGGGTAAAATCTTTGCTATATCTTTTAATACAAAATTAATGTTTCTGAATGGGATTTATACTTAACCTTATCTTTAACTTTGTAAATCAAATTGAAAAAAGTAATTCTAATTCTATGTTAATTTTTTCCTGTAGAATTGAAACTGGTGTTGACCCGTGGATTGATAACCTTTGGCCTGCATTACAAAAGCAACTAGGTCTTGGTATTTTGGGGAAGAAATCTCTAAGTTCACAAAATATCATACATAGTCATAATTTCTGCAATATGAATCGTTCCGAAGAAAAGCAGCTGTTAAATGGAAATCTGAAAGATTTACGAATGCTTTTGAAAGAGGAAGATTTTGATAACTGTCACATGTTCCAGATTCCATCACCTTTATATGCTATTTCTTACAAATATGATGTTAGTATGACATATTTTATTTTGTATTTTAATTTCCATCTCCTTATCTATTGCATTATATTACTTATTTATTACATATTTTTAAGTTCTAAGTGACTAAACCTTTTTTTTTTTTTCCTTCTTTAAAGTAGTAGTAGAATGCATTCAAATGTACTGCTATATTATTTTTGTAAATATATTAACTGTTTGAAAGTAGTATATTTATTAGTTTTACAGTAAACAATTAGAATTCTGTTAGTTAAAAAAATTGTTATTAAATGGGTCGTAGCAAAAATCTGTCATATTATTCATTTAAATTTATGTAAAGAATTGTATTTTTTTTCTTACTATAGGAATCCAAAATCACTTTTACACCAATTAAAAGTGCACTTGTTTCAGCTGCTTCTTCCCTTGTAAAAGCATATCTTAATTCTGCCAAACAGTTAAGTTCAGGGGAAGATGTAAAGGATACTCTAGAACTTACATTCAAATTTGAGGTAAGATATAAAATTTGTTACTATAACATTTTTAGTTTCTGTAATTCTCAGCTCTTAAGTTCAATGTCATATTCTTATTTCAGTTGTTATATTATTTACATAAAATTTGAAATGTATCCTAAAACGTCTTTTGTGATATAGAATGAAATATTTCTAAGATCTTTCTTATTTTTTATTTACCTAACATATTGATCTTTTATAAGTAAAATATGGTTAAACTTTGCTCTACTGTAAAATCATCTGAAATAATTAGCATCCTACCTCATGCCTAATTTTAATAATAGAAGGGAAAGTATAGTTTTAAAATGAAAATAATGTTTATTTTGGATGCCATAAATCTTTACAACCCAGGGGCTAATATAGGCCAGGACTTACTGTTTAACCCCGTTGCGACCAATATCTCGTTTACGCGACACAGTGATTTCACTCTTATCAGTAGAGCGTCACCTCTACGCAATGATCTCCAGTTGATATTGAGAGACCAGGGTTGTGTATACATAATAGGAGATCTGAACATTTTATTTTTATTTTTAAATGCTATATTTAATTACTAGAGAGCATTAAATGGCACAGTTTTCACAATGGTCACTCATATAGTATTTACATGCTGGTCCTGAAGAGGTTAAAGCCAACTTCTAACGACTAAAAATGTCCATGCCAGTTATATGATAAATATAAAAAAAATGTAAATGTGTTTTATACATATTAGTTTTGAACATAATAGGAAGTCAATTGTACAGTATTTCTACATCAGAATTGGGGTGTAACATGATTTAGTTGAATAGCTGAATAAGGACTATTTAACCAAATTTTAAGTCAAATACCAAATATTCAGTGGCTGATTAGCTACTTTTAAAAAAAGCTTCACTTTTGATTGCAATTTTGTAATTAAAATAATTTTCATATACTTCAAGATTCATAAAATTTTAACTTTATTCATCATGTGTATGTACATACAGGGCCAGTTTTGCAGTTGTAGCAATCTGTGATGATTCCTCTCCTGCCACTCCCTATCATTATGCTTTTATAGTAAATTTTTAACTTAACCCAGTGCATTTACTCTTATTAAATTTATACAACAGCTTTATGTAATTGACTATTTATAAATATATATATGTAATAAGACAGACTTCTGTAAGTTTTGAAAACCCCTGAGAATTTTCTTTACATATATATATTTATATATAACAAAGAAAATTATATATATTTATACACATATAATTTTCTTTTATTATGTAAATATGCATGTCATCAGAAGTGACAAAATGCCTCCACAAAATTAGAACTATACTCCTCTTCATTCTTATTTGCTAGTTCATTAGTAAAATTGTATAATTCTAAATCCTCACAGAGTTGAACTTTTGTTTGCTAATAATCTTAGATTATTAAACCTTACTTCTTTTTACTGACATTATCAAATATGTTTTCATCATTTCAATTTTGAAAAGCTTTCTCCTTTTATAAATACATATATAAATTTGATATTAGTTTGAAGGGGAAGATCAAAATTCAAACAAGGTTTTTTAAAGGAAATGTATTTATAATAGTTTAATATTTGCACATGCTGCACACTTACTGGAACCCTGGCCATTCAAACATACGTGTGTGGTGGGTTTTTTTTTTTCCTCCCCAAAAAATAGTGCAAGTTTAATTATTTTAATTTCAAAACTCTTTTTTCTTTGATGAGGAGATTAAATTTAATTTATTCATAATCTAAAAATAGTATGGATAATTAAATCACTGATGTTGTCTGTGAATTTTAGCACATGTTTCTGATGAGGTGTAATAAAAACTAAACTATTACTTTTGTAAATTACGTTCCAAAGCACTGTAACAATTTTCCTCTCTTTTTCTGGTGTATGTGTTGTCATGCATTATCAATTCACATTTCAGAATTCTTTTGAAATTGAAAATGGTGCAAATGTCCTATTTTAAGTGTTTCACTCATATTTTTTTCCCCTTGAAAGAAAAAATGAAAATAAAAGTTTTGTTTTTGTCATGACTGCCCATATGATTCATCACTGTATCCTACATTCATCTTCTGACAAGTTTTTGTATTGTATATTAATAATCAAATAATTACATATATCAAAGTATTAAATATATATATATATATATATATATATATATATATATATATACATATACATATAGTTTGAAGTTAATCTTAAAATAAGAGTCTGATTATTCTATATAGAATACCAATGTTGTCTCAATATATCTTGCATTTTTATATAAAGATGCAAGATATATTAATCACAAAAATTATGTTTGTTATTTCAAATTTTTCAAAAATGTTTGCTCAATTTTTGTTTAATAAAATTGAATACTGACATGAAATGTAAATTTAATTTCAAGATTTTAATCTTAAAATCAAAAATTTTATTTATTTATTTAAAAATTTTTATTTAGGATAAAACTGTTGATTATGAACCAGGAGATTCATTTGGATTTGTATGTCCTAACAATCCTGAAGAAGTGGATATTCTTTTGAATAGGTGATAATATCTTAAATTTCACCTCATAATTTTGATATTTTTTTAATATTTAAATCCTCTTGCAAAATGACTACTTATTGTTTTATTACTGGGAATTGTTATTTATTGTATTTTTTTTTTATATGTTGGAGTTTAGAAGTATGCTAATTGTGTTATATTTTTTATGCACACTTTTTAGACTAGATTTATTAGACGTTGCAGATGTGCCTGCATGTTTAAACATACATGAAGAGAGTACTTCTAAAAAAAAGCTTCCAGTTCATATTCCACTTCTGTTTTCTCTTAGAAAGTTATTTTTACATCATATAGATATCCGTGCAGTACCAAAAAAGGTTAGTTGTCTTCAGAGATACAATATGGTAGAAGTATATTCATCTCTTTTTTCTCTTATTTACATGTGTGTCAGCACTTATTACACATTATTCAAGAATATTTATTTGAATAATAATAATTCTTTTCATGTTGAGAAGAACCAATATTATATTAATCATAAATATTTTTACTAGTTACCATCTCCTTACTTTTGTAAACCTTGTTTCTTTTCCTAGATTTTTAAAGACTTAATGGTTATACTGTTTTTTGCACTGTTATTGCTTAATTTGCTGTTATAAAAGAAATTAAACTAGAAAGTACTGCAGATGGTTGTGCTAAGTTCTCTTATTTAGAAACATTTTTATTCTATAATATTTAAAAAACATTCCAATATTCATGACACTTGGTGCGTTGATAGTCACTTTAGATCTGTGCGATATACAACTGTCTTTTCACAATTACTTGTATCTAATTTTGTATATTGGGATGAATAAATATACAATACTCAAAAGAAAACATTTATATATTTATATATTTCAAAAATGGGCGATAAAATATTTATTTGATTAAAAGTTTAGAATATATATAGCAGTCTGTCACTTAAATAAGAAGCCATGTATTTGAGTATGCAAGTAATGAATTATTAAATTTTAATTTAAAAAATAGGCAAGATAGTAAAAAATTTGCAAATTTTCATAGAAAATATATTATAGTTCTCTACTTTAATATTTTATAACATTAACATATACAGGATGAATTTTGTATTAAGTATAGTTTTAGTAAATTTTATAATTTTTATTTAGAATCAAGTTTATTTCTAATCAGTTCTAAAAATTAGTCTAGAACCTCACTTCAGAAATTAAATTGCTGTAATTTTATTTTAGGTTTAAAATTAATAATTTTAAGTCTATTGTTTTTCCATTTGAAAACTAGAGTAAAACAAGAATGTAATCTTTGGCAAGTGAATTAAAAATTTAAGCTGACTATGCATTCCTTGACATATAACTTGGAATGTTACTTAATTAAGTTCGAAATATTATTTATATTATCTAGAATGTTTCATCTTATTCATAGTGTAATGAGTAGCATTCATGTTCAAAAGTATAAAATTGCTTTTTAAATCTATCCCACTATAGGTATTGTTGCGAATTTTTGCAGAATATGCTGAAATTGAAGAGGAAAAGCAATGTCTATGTTTCTTATCAAGTCAAGAAGGATCCAATTATTTCACTAATTACATTAGAAAGCCATCATTAACTGTTCTTGACATCCTCCTACAATTCAGATCTTGTAAACCTCCTGTTGAAAAACTAATAGGTGTGTATTGTTATATATATATATATATATATATATATATATATATATATATATGTGTGTGTGATGAGATGGACTTCTCGATGGATGGTTGCAGTCATGGCCATAAAAATGATACCGTTACATTATTGAAATCTTCATTCTACTTTAAAGGTTTGGAGAAACCATTTTGTTTTCCAAAATATAAATATTTCTATAGGATCATTCCTGATTGTTTAGCCATCTCAGTAAGGAACATCTTAATCATCTATATTTCACCTTATTTGAGTGCCTCAATGTGCTCAGTACCCCTAAACAAGGTCAGCTTGCATGCTTGCCAGGAACAGCTCTACATCTGAGGCTACTAGAATTCTTGGTTCATTTATTTATGTACTTGAACAAATTTACATGATTGGGGAATACTGATAAATAAATCTTGATAAAATTAGGACAGTTTAATAGTATTTTATTAGTAAAAAAAAATAGTAAAATAACTGTTGATTCTATATTGGAAAAATGAAAACAGTTAATGACAGTTAAAACCACTTTAAATGTAACAGCATAACTTATTTGTTTTTAATGTTTGCAGTTGGAAATTTATTTTTAATGTCTTCAAGAATGTAATTTTTTTACTTCAATTTCGATATGAGGCAAAAAAATAAAATCACTAACATTCACCAATTTTAATTTTAGAATACCTACCACTTTTAAAGCCAAGATTTTATTCTGTTGCAAGGTATGTATATTTTTTAGTTCTAATATATTTTAGCTTTGCTCAGTTCTTAAGTGTGCATGTGTATACATATATACATAGTAATTCTACATTCTTTGCACAAACTTTGAGGGATGGTACAGTTTACAAAAGCATACCTTTTTCTATAGGAATGTATGGTTTAGAAGTGATGCATTGAGAAATAAACATAGGAGATGAGGCATGAAAAGAAAGCCTTGTTTATTTACAACATCATAGCAAGATGCCTTTTTGCAGTATGTTTCTGATAGATACTCAAAATGGTGATTACCATCAGCAATACATACTTTACAGTGTCATAGTAGTGATTATAGAAAAGTTCCAAAGATACCGGGTATTTCAGACAGGTATTGCAGCTGCAGTGGGTAGTCAATTAACCCTTTCATGGGCTGTGGGAAGATTACTTCCCACCTACACAATCTTACAAAATACACCTGTGGGAAGTGCACAACCCATTATAATATATTGATCTTTTTATTGAAACAACGAGAAGACTTAATTTCCACTTTGGTTTTGTGCTGTCATCAATTGTTCGATCAATTGAATAAAATTAGCAGTTCTGTTTTGAAAGTTTGGAAATGTGGAGTGAGAAATAAATGGCTCACGAAAGTGTTAATGGGGTCCTCAGCTGAGATAATTGGAGTTTCTTAATTGAGGATCTTCAGGTACCTCTATAAGAAGCAGTTGAGGTTTGATAAATCTGGCCATGATAAGACTGATCTACCATACCCAATCTATCGGCCTGCAACATTGGAATTCAGAAAATTGCTGATGCATGATGTTGGGCTGGTACAACATCATGCTAAATTGACATATGATTTCTAATGACAGTCAGATGTCATGTCTTTTATTTTTTTTATGTTTGAGCTTCAGTGTGTCACTCCTGACTATTCACCCCCATGCTTCACAAATTTTACAGTTTTCAGTAATATGAAAATGAACACCACTATAGAAAGCTTGCTCACACTGAAAACAAGAAATTCTAACTTCTTTTGTGAGCAAAAATATCTAATTAAGGTCAAGAAGGTTTGGTTTGGAGCTCTACAGTTTACCTTTTGCAACACGAGGGCTAATGAGACAGGGGCCTACTGCTTAAAGCCGATTCCGAACGGCTACAAACATCCATGCCATAGTGGGATTCGAACCCACGAACTCTGGTACTGAAGGCCAGCACTCTAACCAATCGTCCATCGTTCGGCAAGGTCAAGAAGGATACCATAGTTTAATTCAGCATTCACTTCTTCATATGCTGCTGATTTTGGAGAAGTTTTATAAATAGTATCCTATTATCTTTTAAAAATTTGAATTGTATTTTAGAAAAAACATGTTTAAAAATATTAAATTCATATATGACTTTGCTAAAAATAAATAGTGATATATCAATGGAGTAAAAGGTATATCAATTTTATCAGAGTTTTATAAGTATACCTTTTTAAAGACTTGGAATATTGAAAAAAATCAATTTTTTTAAAAGGATCAAAGTTTGGTTAGTCATAGTTTGATATCTTATTTTATTGATTTTGTTTTAAAAATTTAGGTTAATTCTGCATTCTTCTAGAATTCAATTTGATTGAAAAAAATTAATTAATATATTTTAATATATATAATCAATGAATAAAAAATTTACATATTAATTATAATTAACTTTTATTAATTACAATTACTTGTGTCATTAAAAGTCAACCAACCAACATACCAATGTTTTGTAAAAAGTCAATTTTTAAAAGCATTCTTATATTAAAAGTGTATATTTTAGTAAGTTGTACCACAACTCAGATTCTGTCTCATGATTGTAGAATCACCCTGTATATATGCTTTTTTAATGTAATACCTTTTTAATATTTATTTCAAGTTTATAAATGATAGAATAATGTGTCATTCTCGCTGAGTTTACTTTCTTTTGAACTATTATTCAAAATGTGTTACCTTATTTTTGTTATATTATTTAATTATTTTCCAGCTCTCCTCTTGTTGATAAGAATAAATTCAAAATTGTTTTTAACATTATTAAAATCAAAGCAGAAGATGGAAGACAAAGAGACTGTGAAGGTGTTTGTACTGGATGGTTCCACTCTTTGTCTTCAGATATGTTGTCTGGCTCAGTGTTGAGCATAACAAGTGGCATTTCAAATCTCAGTTTTCAGAATAAATCAGTGAGTTTTATTTTCTTTATTGATCTAAATACATTTTCAAGTTACTTTACATTCAATTTTTTAAATCATATTTGTGGAATGTTTACTAAATTCATCGTAATTTTTTTTTAATATTCCTTGCTTATTCTATATTTATATATTCTGACATTAATTGAATAATGCAAGAAACTATTAGCATGATATTTAATACTAAATAATATAGACTTAAAAAAAACTTTGTTGTCTTTTTTTTTCTTCTAAGCATTTTTTATATTTTCAAATTTTTTATTGGCATGTATACAAAACATGACATTCTTTCATTCATTCATTAAATTTAATTCATTCATTCATATTCATTCTTTTGTTTTAAAAAATATTAAATATGTTTAATAGTAATAAATTAATATTAGAATGTGTTTAAACTTTGAAATCAAGTCTTTCTGTTCTTCTTATGCCAATCTTTGAAAATCCCTATACTGCTTACATTTACTCAAACATCAAGATTATCTGGATATTTTATAGCTCTTTAGTGTTTAAAAATATGAGTTTGATTTTAAATAATGTGTTAGAAATTATTTTCAAAAAATTTTATATCTTTTTTTAATTAAAATTATTAACTATTTGTAATAAAGACTTTTGTATTGCTTGTTTTATTACATTTGATTTATATTTTATCGCTGCATTTAATTTACCTTTTTAACTTTAATCTACTTTTTTTACTTTTTTAGAAAGAAGTTTTTATATACAGACGTATGAATAATAACTTCCGATTTCCAAGTGATTTGAAAACTCCTCTTATAATGATTGGACCTGGTACTGGCATAGCTCCATTTATCGGTTATCTACAGCATCGGTATGATGATCTGTAAATTTTACACTTTATTCTAAGGCATGCCTTATACTATTTTTCTGACTTATGGTCTAGTTTTCATTGAGAAAATGCCTATAGATGCACAAACTGCTATGTTAGATGTTTCTACATTAGCGTGTTATCATTTTAAAAATAACTAATTTTATTTTTATTTATTTATTTATTTTTGAGTTCCATTTCAGAAATATTTTTTCTCATCTACAAATACAGTAGGACCTTGATTATATAATTGGGATTGCTAGTACATTAGATATTGCAAATTTTGGTTAATAGAAAGTAAAATATGGTTTTTGTTTTTTGTTTTTTATTTATTTTTATTTGTTTTATTTAGTTTTATTTTTTGTAACTATACATACTGAATTAAATAATGAAAGATGTATTTTCAAAAACAACTTAAATATCAAGAAATATTATTTAAATTTAATAAAAAAAAAGTCAGTTATATTTTATTTCATAAGTCCAGAATTTCCATCAGTAACTGCCTGATAATGCCAGTTTTTGAGCAACCGGAGATCTATAGGCATAATATCATTCTTTTGCTCTAAATGTTTCATAATGTTTCCTGTCAGTTGATTGTTTTGGGGAGCAGAAAAAGCCTATAACATGAACAATGAACTAAAAAGTGTGGTCTTTTACATAGTTTATTTAGAAAAAAAGGGCTTTGTTTTTTTTTAGACTTTAATTTCAAAGTTATTATATTACATCAATTTCCAATGCTAACACCCTTTTTGAAGAAATCAAATCATTATAATTTACCTGTATATTTACTTATTTTTTTTTCTTGGAGCTTAATTTTAATAGTTATAAAACTTTTATGAAATTATTGATCTCCATATTTAATATCACTATGTATATTATATAACTTATATATATATATATATATATATATATATTATTAGATGTTTCGAAAAAAGGCTTGTTAACAGAAATCTTAGATAATTTAGGTTCTAATGTAGTGTAGTTTCAAAAGTGCAAATTCCTATAAGGAGACTTGAACTTTACAAGGTCTTTTACTTTTTATTTATTTTTTTTTTTAATTAAAGACTGGCAGATTAATGTTTTTAAAATTATATAATTTTGTCTGCTAGATGTAAGTTCATTTTTTTTTCTTTAGTATTAAAGTTTTGTTTCCTAAATCATTTTAGCTGTTTAATTAAATAAATGTTACTTATCTATTCCTGTTGACATTTTGTAAGAGAATCGTTCCAATAAAGATAGAAAGGTAGGAGGGATTAGGGAGACCTTTCATCTCTGACTTTGATAGCAATGAGTCTACCACTAACATGGTATTGCCATAAAATTTGACCATTTTATTCATTTAAAAAGTAACGGTGTTTTCTAAGCATAAGAATATTTGTTCTCTTTATGGTTTAAAGCTCCTAAATAAAATTCACCATAATAGTTTTATTGTAATATATTTTATTTACATAATTTACATATTTTTATAAACATTTTCCAAAATATTTTGCCTTGACACACATGTACTTAATTCTACTGAATGAATTTCAAACGATTATAACTTTTTAAAATGGTATTTAGTTGTTCAAAATTTCCTAATTATTAAATAACAATATTTTTTTCAGTGAAAAACTTCTTGAAAATGTTCCGGGGGAAAACATTATTGGAGAAACATGGTTGTTTTATGGTTGTCGTTATAAAGACAGGAGTTTCTTATATAAGTAAGAATTTTAACTTACCCCATGTTATTATGTTTTATATAAAACATTCTTTGCAGAGATGTATTTTTATCATTTATAAAAATTTACTTTAAAACTTTTATATCATAAAAGATGTTATGCATCTCATAAGTACAAGAGAATCATAGTAATTTTTTTACTTGTGTAATTATTTTGCCTGGATTATAGTTGCCTGGAAGTCATAGTTAAGTCTAGAAAAAAAAATTAGAAAATTTATGTTAATACATTATTTTTTATTTATTAAAAATTTTAATAATAAACAATAACTGTTGTTGAATCAACAAATAAACTGTTTAATAACTAAATATTTATTTTATTATACCTGCCAAATTGTATGATTTTTCCATACAATGTACAAATTTACTTATAATTTTAAAAATGTATAAATTTTCATGAAAAAACATGCACAAAGAAGGAAAAAACCCTCATGGTAAGCATATAAATGAAATTGCATATAGTGCTTTTTTGCTTATTATTCATTTAAGAAGTACTTTGTTTCTGTACTCTCAAAATAGTAATTGTTTCAAATGTTATTTGTACTGTTTATCATTTAGCGTCATTCCAAGAAAGTAAGCTATGTGTGATGTGCATATAAGTTGTGGCAGCTGGTCGGGACCAAAAAAAAAGGTCAGTCATTCTCAGGACCTGTGGGAATTTTTTTTTTCCTGATAAAAGTAGGAGTTCCAGACCCAGAGGGGAATGGGATTTTTATGTCCCTGTATACCTCTGTGTGGAATACCGGCTGTTTTTTGCGAGGGGTCTTTCAAGAAGGCGGCAGTCAGTTGTTGGGGGCTGGAGAGTATAGAAGAATGTTTGTCTCTCCCAGTGATGTTATTTTGCACTGTGTATATATTGTATATAGTCAATATAATAAAGTCTAGGTCTTTAAGCTATTGTTCTTACTAAGCTCCCACAAACACAGAGGTATATGTATGTTATGACGTTAAACGTATATGTAATGATAAAAAGAAAGAGCATGATAAATTATTAATTCTTAAATTAAACTCTTATTTCAAACTTTAATACATTTTTCATCCTAATTCAGTGAATGTACTGAGAGTCAAGAACAGATAACATGCAGGAAACCTAGATTTGGTATGTGAAATCCTACATGTGGAACATAGAGGTTTCTATTCAGTTCATTACATTTTTTAGAAGTCTATATAGTAGAGCCCCCAAAGCTGCAGGAGCCTTTCCTTTTTTACTTGAGCATGGTTGTGCTTCAAACACAATGTGCATAGCATATCTGGTAATTAAAATAGCTATATTTTGTTGTCCAGAGAATGAAAGTGATTTTGCCACAACTATGCAGTTCTTATATTTTTTATTATTTTAATTATACAGAGAAACTGTACTTTAGATGAATTTGATTCATAAAATTTTAGACTAAAGAACAATAGAATGATTATATATCAGGGATGACCAGACTTTTTTCTTAATATAAAAAAATCAGAATTATAACGCATTTATTTTGATATAGTTTTAACATCGTCGTGTAGATGAAGTTAACGTGTTGAATTCAATAGAAATGAAATCGTTCAAGATCAACTCAAGATTTTATTACCCTGCAACTGAAGAAATAGTTACTTATATACAGTTTTAAAAACCTTCTAGACTTTAAAGACTTGCATAAAATTAGGAACTGAAATTGATATAAAATTGCATAATTAACTTAAATTAACATAAGCAAAATTTTTAAGGTAACTTGCCGTGCTTGCTTTCGAACCTCTCGTTCACAATTCCACTGCTTTGCCGACTGAGCCACAGTGTCCTTGATAGAAAGGAACAATTTTTGCTACAATATTTATTCAAAAGACTCACTAAGCTACAAAGGCAGGAAGTTCATTACATCTAAAGAATAAGGTTGGTTATGAAGAAAAAATGGCATGTACTGAATACAAAATAAACCCTTTTTTTCTGTTCAGCTTTTGCTTATATTGCTATCATAACTACAATTTTTTCTAATTCAGTTTCAGTTTATATTCTGATCACAGTTACATTTTCTTTCAATTTCAGTACTCTACCAGTTCAAAACCCTTATTATTTAAATCAGGGTTTTGATGACACTCTGAATAGGACCTGTATTTGGCCTCCACAAGCTCTGAGAAGTGTATTAGTATTCAGACAACTATATTTTTACAAAGGTGGAACCAAAAAATATTTAACTACTGTACAAATTATTTTCTATAGCTGCATGTAATTATAAGATTCAAGAAATTTAAAATATAACAAATATTTTTAATTTATTATTTGAGCTTCTATAAACTTCTCACAAACCACCATTTGTGGCTCCCATTGTTTTATATCATGGTATGTGTTCGTAACCTTGTGAAGATAATTTTTATATATTGTATCAAATTATAATTACTGATAATGTTAGAATAATTTCTTTATTTTTAGGAAGGAACTTGACCAATTAATACAGAAAAAGGTATTACAACATTTGGTTGTATCATTTTCTCGAGACACAGGTACATCTGAAAAAGTACCTAAGTATGTTCATGAAAATATTAAATTACATGCACAAGATGTTGTCAACTGCATTAAAGGTGGTGGGAAAATAATGGTTTGTGGGGATGCAAAACATATGGTTCATGATGTCCAACAAGCTTTCATAGAAGCACTGCAGATTGGTTCAGGTAATTTTTAAGTTTAAATCTGTTTTAAAGTATTTCATGTTATGTCACTATACTATATGTTCTAACATTCTCTTCTCTCAGTTTTTTTTTAAATATAAAAATGAGTATAAGAGTTTAATGGAAGTAAATAAATTTCATTGTACAAAAAATTTTATCATAGTGACAGGAATTCTTTAGGCTGTTATTTTACAAAGAAATAAAACTTTAACTTCTTCAAAATTATATTGTATTAGTTTTTTTTATTTTAATTGTATAACTTGAGATATGAGTCAAGGTCTGTGTTAGTAAAAATCAAGATTTTTACCAACACAGATTTAATAATTTTAATCATAATCAGATTTTTTTCTTTATTTAAATTAGATTTTTTTTTTCATTTTTTAAAAATAAATTATTTAACCCATGATATGTGTGCAGTGGTATTTACACATGACTAATTATGTATTAAATGTGTGAAATATGATTTTTTCAATACCTTTCCAACAAACTTTCATAAACTTCATATATTTCTTCCTTATTTACAAATATAATACTATTAATTTATCAAATTAGTTTTTAAATCACTAGTATTTCAGTAAATGCAAAAACAAATATAAGTGAAAATACATTTATCCATTTTATGACAATAAATGAAGGAATTTGAAACCAACAAAAATATTACATCTCCCTCTTCTTCTTTTTTTTTTTTTTTTTTTTTTTTCTAAAATATTTACATGAATTTTTGAAGAAGAATTAAAAAAATTAAAAATACCATAAAAAAATTACAATTGCAGATTCTAAAGTTAAAATTGATCATTATTTTGTGTTTTAACACTAAACATACCAACACTTAATGCATACCTATTTCTACCATAGCCAGTCAAATGACCGGACTTTATTTTTTCTGATTATAAATGTATGAAATATGAAAATTGGAAGGAAATAGACAAATAAATTTTTATTATAATTAAACAAAATTGTATATTGTCAGTTTTTATGTATTGCAAACACAAAGAATAAGAATTTTTAATTCATTTCCCATCGCATTTTTTACAAAACTTTATGGGTTATTTGACCTGTTGTATGCTATGTTTAGTGTTAAATGAAAACACAAAATTGAAAATAATTTAAATCAATGTTCTTTTTTAATCCAGTGAATTTCATGTAATCAAGATTTATATCATGAATTGTGTAAAGGTGAAATAAATCAACCAATTTTGGTCAATGCATCATTAAGAATGTGAAATTTGTATTTTTTAGCACTTTATTATTTTATTAAGCCTATTTGATAAATTTTGCTTAGTAATAAAAAACTATTATTTATGTATATTATAATTATTTATGTTTATTTATGAATTTTTATCTGTTGTATCATTAATTTTTGAGGTTCTATCCCAGGCTGGGCAAGGTTGATTCAGCCTTCCATCCCTTCAGTGGGTAGATGAACTGAGGACCAAGCACACTTGGGAACTAAACACTGGGGTTCCGTTTAAGATTGACCACATAACTGGAACATATGCTTCGCACCCCAGAGCCCTTGGTCACGTAAACAGAGATTGGCACTGTAGGCCCTGGCCCCCTAGGGGCTATTATGCCGAGGAGTTTTTTTTATCATTAATTTTTAAATGGTAGTTATAAACATAGTCATATAGATATAATGTGGCACACCAGAATAAAATGCATTAGAAATGCATTCTGCCTGGGCTGCAGCATACTGTAATGAAATTCACTTTAAAAGTTTAATTTAATTTTTATTTATTTTTTAGACATAAGTGAAGCAGAGGCAAAAGAAATGATTCAGAGCTTACAGAAAGAACAGAGATATGTGAATGATGTTTGGGCCTAAAACATGTATTTTTACAGATAGATAGGAAAGATTTATACAGAAATAAATTATGTAATTTCTTATGTGTAAGGATACTTGTTTTTTCATTAATTTATATCACCCTTTTTTTTTTCTTTTTTTTTTTTTCAATTTTGAAAAATTTAGAATATGAGATGCTTTGTCTGTATATTTTTAACAACCTGAAAATTTTTAAAATGTAAAACATTAATCAATTTCAATTTCATGAAAAATTTCAAAATTGTAAAGATATTTGAGGACACCTTGTAAATTTTTCTCATGTAGGTTAAGGACACTCTTAGCCACATGAAAACTAATATTATTCTTTTAAAATATTGTCTTTTTTAAAATATTGTCAGCTTCAATAAATAGAAACTGCTTAGCAGTTCTTTGTACTAATCTAGATAAATTCATACTTACAGTTAACTACACAAAATAATTTTCTTGGCTGAGGAATTGGAGAACAAATTCTGTAGAGCAAATGCTATAAGCATGAATATATCTATTCATTTTACCATCATTCATAGAATGCTACTACTGTAAAAGTCTCCTTTTTATATATGTAATCATATATATAGTTTGCCCAAATGGAAACGAGACTTTTACAATAGTGGATTTACCATAGATTTAAAGACCAATTGTACAATGTCACTACTATAAAAATCTCATTTTCATTTGAGCAAACTAAATGTATATAATTCATAGATTTACAAATCCTATATAATTAAGCATAAAAAAAGGAAAAAGCCCTTATTTAATTCAGAGAGCCTTTTTCACAATTCTTTAGAATAAAGTAGCCATTGGTCAGCTCCACCTTACATCCTATTTTTATGTAAAAGGTATAACAATCACAGAGTAAAATGTTCTGCAACATTGGTAGCAAAATGCTGGATTGTTTGACAAGATAGCACAAAATTATTTGTACCTAAGCAAAATCTGAATTCTTTGCAGTCGTGTACAGTGGGAAAGGATTGGTGGTTCAAACCCCAACCCCCTTCTCGTAAATTAGTAGATTAAAACAAAAGCCATAAATTGTTAAGATAAAAATTACACACTGGTATTAATTTTTTTATGCTTAGAATTTGGCAAAAATATATTACAATATAATATTCAATTGTATTATATTATAATTTGACAAAATGATGGAAACATCACATACAAAAATGGCTGTATCAGTGAAACAGCCAGTTTTGTATTTGATATTTCCATAATTAAAAGAAATCTCTGCCACTAATTCTTGGTATCTTCTGATAAATTTCCTAGAGAAGTTAAACATGTTTGTAAAATAGAGACTCAGCTATTTAGAGGTTAATTATGACGGGAATTTTCTATTCCTATGGGCTTTAATAAAAAAAAAATGAATGTTAAGCAAAAAAACAGAAAATAAAATTGGGGAAAATATTTTAGATTGTATTCAGGTAATATTTAAAATATTACATATATGATCATTCTTATTCATTATGATATACTTCTGTAGGGTGAAGGGGGCAAGTGTGTTAATTAGCCAAATTGTTTCTGTTGTTTTGACACATCCACTATTAACTGTGGAATATTTTGTAAACTGCATGCCCACCCATTCACCATGTTCTAATGCAAGAGGTGCTCCTCTTTGAAAGTCATATTTGTTGTTTTAACTCTGAAGTGAAGCTGAAGGTGTCTGACTTAACCTATATCTTGCCTTTGAAAACATCTTTTTTGACAAACTACCAAAGTAAGTTATTTTCTCAGATGTTATATTTTATATACATAATTGAAAAAATAACTTTATCATCTATTTTGAGTAAGTTAAGGTATGTGACATGCTTACCCCAAAACTTTTTCAACACTTTGCCGTATTTCAAAATTGATCATTGAGGTGTAAATTTTATTTGCATACTCAGACTATTGTTCTTATCAAATCGTTTTCTTCATTTAATTTCATGCAAGGAAAAGTCTACATTGTTATTAATAAACTGAGTTAATAAATTCTCTTTGCATTACATTCTTTAATATTTTTATGCAATACAAACTCTGTTTTTCTTTGAATTTTTTTTTTACAATTTTTAAATTTTAAAGAGCAAAATGATCATTTGGAGGTGCTCTTTTCTGTAACATCAAATAATCAATTCACAACAAAGGTATTTAGAAGTGAGCTATGCTCTTATCTCCTTTTGTTGGGTACCTCATTAAGTGTGTATTAATTGGACTTCATCAGTTTTTACTTGAAACTGATAATAGTTTTCAGGATATCAGAAAAACAACTACACTGTTTAAAAAAATATATAGTTTAAAATAAGCAGTGCAATATATATATATATACTTGTATGTGTGTACTAGCCTAGCATTAATAGCTACTATGTGATGTCTGGTTGAATTTTTACTTTGTGCATCATATAACACATTTACCCCACATCGTCCTATAGGTTTGGTTGGTTTGGTTTAGGAGCACTACAGTCTACTATTTGCAACACAAGGGCTAATGAGACCGGGACCTACTGCTTAAAGCTGATTCTGAATGGCTTGGAACATCCATGCCATAGTGGAATTCGAACCCACGAACTCCGGTTCCGAAGGCCAGCACCCTGACCATTCGGCCATCATTCGAGATACCATCCTATAGGATTGGTATGGAAAGTGCAGCCTTGTGTTGCATGTGGCCTCCTTGAATTTCTTTTGGTTCCCTTCTTAAAGGTTAATTCCTTATTAATTAATATTTAATTATATAGATTACAATTATAAAATTAATAGAAATAAATAACGATAAGTATGTAAGTTTTAGTGACTACTGGTAATAATAAACAATTGTATGTTTTAAATGTTAGAACACCGCCCAGTAGAAAATGATAACACTGCTACTTTTACATATCAGAAGTAGCAACATCATGTGCATTAGGCTTAACCACTCATGGTGACGATCCATCATATTATATGGGTGTTTTTGTAACGGTCTCATCTTGTATTTCTACCAAACATTTGGAACATCAGGTTGTTATTGTTCTGCTTATTCTGTGGCTTTACTAGTATATGGTTTTATAGTATTTCTAGTAAGTATGCGCTTTTTTAAAGATTTTTATATTTGTTTTTTCTCTATCATATGAAATGGTTAGGGAAGGAAATTAAATGAAGAAAGAAGAACATTTAATGTAGAATCAGAATTCAATTTTTTTTCTTTACTTCTATGAAAGATAAAATGGTGCATTTGTTGTGCAATACAGTTTTAACTACCATTGAAAAAGCGAATGCAAATAAGCTCTATTTGACTTATAAATATTTCAATTTAGAAGGAAATCTCAGAAGGTGCTTTAAGGAAGGTGAAATAAATGCATTGTCAATAGTTGTCTTTTAGTGTTTTTTTTTTTTGTAAAGAAAAATACCCTTGCTGTTGGTTTTGCTTACAAATCAACTGCAGAGTAAATAGCACACTTTAAAAAAAGGAAAGGGGGATGGATGGAATAAATAACAAATATGCTAAGTAAAACATTCCTTTTTTTTTGTGTGTTTATGTAGAAAATGAGAATGATTTTGCTAAAAATATTTAGTAAGAAAAACTGTTTCTTTGTTTCTCTTCCTTTTTGCACCTAGGAATAATTATCATAAATTTGGGTTAGATTTATGTTTTCATTTGTCTTGTTGCTTAAAAAGAGATTGATTTGCGAATATATTGTCATATTTAAATGATTCTAGATAAAAACTTTCAGAAATAACTAAAAAAATCTATACAGATTTGTAATAAGGGGTAAAATATAAATTATAATGTATATTTACCAAGTTATACTCTCTCTCACTCTCACTCACTCAAACACTATCATCAGTTGAAAAGAAATTTTGTTAAATTTAAAATTATAAGATATCATTGACTAAGTCCCAGAAAGAATGCAGTTTACAGGTGCTTTTTTTCTGCTAGTATAGTCATTTTAATAAACTTTAAATATATATATATATAGCTAATTATATGGAGCATTCATATAAATGTAATACAGTGAACTCCGTTTAATGTGATCGTGGTTAATGTTATCAATCGCTTATTGTTATCGAAATCACTTGGTCCAGATTTTCTCTATTCATTTGTATGCTAAAATTATCGTTTTATGGGATCATTACATCGGTTAATGTTATCAGATTTCAAACCCCATTTTAACTGGCGAAGGAATATTCACAATGTATTCAAAAGGAACCCATCCTTTCTTTTCCTTCACTGTTGTTTGAATTTTTGAAAATACTCCCTCTTCCATTTAGGGAATGAACCATTTAGGAAAATGAGGAATGGACAAAGGAGTGGGATTTACATGTTCCGGAAATTTTTCAGAAATATGCACACCCTGCTGGTGGTCAGTGGTTGTCAGGTAAGCAGAAGGAAACACATTCTTATCGGAACTGAGAAGGAGCGTATTCACATTTTATGCCTTGCTCGCTTACATGCAGCTTGTCGATATGGATGCCAGAAAGCGAAATGATTTAACGTTAAAACAAAAGATCGAAATTTTAAATCGTTATGACAGGATGATTATGATTACTAACAATTTATCAATGAGTACTTAGAAAAAATTGTAGACAGTCAACAATCGATCAATTTTTTAATTATGCATACAATTCTTATGTTTTGAAGAAAAATATACATAAATGCAGGATAATATAAGGTGTGTTTTTTCATTTTGTTTTGAAATTTAGTACGGGTGAATTAAAGCGGGGGGGGGTAAATTTATTTAATTTTGCATATACAGTAGAACCTCCATAAGTTGACCACCCAAGGGACTGTAACTAAGTGGTCAATATACGGAGGTGGTCAACTTAGGGAATTTTTTAAAAATATTTACTATGGTACAATATTAGAAAAAAGTAAGCTTTTTTAGTATTTTTTAAGGAAAAATTTAGAAAAAAATTAGCACTTACTCATTTTTATTTTTACTGAAGGTACAGCACATTTTTACAAATTTTGAAAAATGATTCAATTTTTGTTTGAGTCCTCTTTTTGTTCATTTGGTAATTACAGAAAGCAATTTCACATTTTACAAGTCCATTAAGCAGGCTTGGGCATATTTCTTCATTTCACACCAAATTTTTCTGTCTTTCTTTGGCGGCTGCTTTCCAAGAATCACTTTCATTAAGAAGTGATTAAGAAGAATCACTTTCTCCTTTAATTTAAGTTCTCTTAGAGCTTTTCTTTGCACCATTTTTAATAAAAATTCGCAAATAAATTACTGGTACTGCCACGACGCGATGTCCAGAAAAAAAGAACAGAACGTGTTTCATATGTGAGCGATACAAGTTGTTTTCCAATTCTGCGTAGTTCGTTCAATGCTACACCGCTACACACATACCCCACTCTCCTGACCTTTTTCGACAGATTTCAGCAATTACAGCCAATCCAAGAAATGAAAGCATGCAAAGGGCTAGAATATCATTTCTCCTTAACAAAAGGCTGGGTAATCTCTGGTATTTCCCTCCCATAGTACCATACTGGAAGTGAACAATGAATGAAGCACCAAAGAGGGGGGGATCGCGAGTGTTGCTCAGATAATCCGAATGGCTGATAAAGAAATTTCTGGAAACCAGGTGGAGAATAGTGGGAGGAAAAATCTAATTCAAGAAAACATCAGTGGTCAAGTTACAGAGAGTAACACCTACTAAAAATTGGTCAACATACAACTTACGGAGGTGGTCAACATAGAGAGGTAAATCGCCATTGAAAATGCGTTTTGACCATTCAAACTAATAAATTTCGGTCAACATAGAGAGGTGGTCAACTTTGGAGGTTCTACTGTAGTTTATTGTTATCAAAATCACGGTGTCCCAAACTGATCACATTAAGCGGAGTCCACTGTAGTAAGTTTCTATGCTTTATTCGTAGTTAAGAATCTACTTGTAATCCGTATTGGTAGGGGCTGCCAAATACTATCTTTCATGCAGGCGGCTATAAACCCAGAACTGTCCCTGTATAGGTGTACTAATTTATGTGGCTTCCTTTATTATTAACTTCTTTATAAGGAGTCTATATATTTCAGTCATTAGCATATGTTATTGAATTATATTTCATTTATCAATTTAATGGTAACTAAATCCGTCATAGCAGATCTGTCTAATGCCACATCAAAAAGTGCCAAATCTTACTGCGAACTACAAAATGGTTAATTGCTGTAATAAGTATTTTAATAGATATACATTTATGATTGAATGACCTTGATAAATTACTTTTTGAAACGTCTTTAAATGAAGTTAAATTTCTTGAGAGGCGTAATTGTTCTGCTTCGTGACTCGAAATTCACGAATTTGTAAACAAGGAAGGCTAGCGTCTCTAGGGGTTGGCACCGTTGAACCAAGTTTAAGACCATCACGAAGGCGGTGATTCATGAAAATCTCTTTCATGCTTTCGAACCGTTTCGGAAACATTGGCTAAGTGAACGGAAGACAGACCCGCGTTCATGTTGGCTTTGATCACGATAATAAAGGCATCATCCGGATCTTCTAAAACCGATTAAAATCTGCGGCGGGTGTGAAAATAGCATGAACTCCATTCACGCTAAAGGATAAGGAAGAACACAGTTATGCTAGACATACTTTTCGAGACAACAAATACTTTTCAAGTTTTGCCAGCTAAAACATCCTTTAATTTTGCAGCTTGAGATCGTTATTTTCATAGTGACTGAAAGTAATGTTTTAACTTAAAGTAACATGCAGCTAATAAATACGACGGAAACTCGTTTATTCGAAACTCATACGAAGTACTTTGTGTGCCCCCGCGAAACTATCCTAATGCCTTTGTAGTAAATTATCAACTTATTCAAAGGAATGATCGATCCCCGACATAAATTTTGATAGTAAATTTTTCCCGAACAGATGCCTCACTAAAATCGCTCGATTTCTCATTCAACAGAATAGTTATAGATATTTTGTACATGGAATGGATGTTTTCAGTGTTAAAATATTTTTTTTAATATTCTTTTTGATTGGTTATGATAACAAGAAAGTTTTATGCTATCCACCCACTAACCTCTGCCGAAACGATTGCTGTATTTGAGGTTCTAAAAGGCTTTGTCTATTCTAAAAACGTCTGTGAATTAAGAGTTGGACGTTTCATCAAAAGTAAGTCGTATATGATGTAACTAATAGATCAGTGAAACAAAGGAAAATTACTGATTGTTTTAAAGACTTGTTACTATTGATTATTTATTGAATACAGAAACTTCCTGTGTTTGTTGTAGACGAAAAGAAAAATAATTTTGTTGTTATAGCTTACAAATATTAGTTATATACAATATATCAAAATTATAACACTTAAAAATATCTCTTTAAGATTTTCATTTCCCCATTCTAATTCTTTCATATCTATTTTTCCTAGCCACAAAATCTCAGAATTAAAAGAAGTGTCCTCGACACAAATTCTTCCAACCCATTTCCCAAAGCCAACTCTTAAATAAATGCAAATTTTCTGTTCACTCGCAACGTTTTCCAGCTGGCGAATGGCCCACTTTTTTCAATGATCTAATCTCTTCTGACTATTAAGAATGCTGACTAAGCTGCCGGTTCCTTGGGAATATTCTCTGCGTCTCTCGCTGTGGGGCCCGACATTGTAAGTGCAAGTGCTTTCATGTATCATTCATTATTCTGATCTCGCCAGAGAAAGATGTCTGTTTCTTAAACCTTAAATAACAGTTCCACTACGGACTCGCCGTTCTTTTCATGATGCCTCGAGTGCCATTTGTTGCTTAGGATTCTCATTGCCCTGTAAGCCCAGACAATTAAAAATAATAGGGGCTTAATTGGACGTGCGACCGGCGGATTAATTTCCCCGGATTACATATTTACCCTTAAACTACGTTTATTTATTAAAAAAACCACAATAAGTACACAGTAGTGGTTTCGTGCATTTATAGACAAAAAGACTATTTACATGTACGAAATATTCATTTATGAAGATAGGGACAGCCCTATTCACTTCGTATAAATGAGGTTTTATGTATTTTGGTGAACTGTTTAATTGGAATCTTTAATCAGAAGTCATTTTTCTGAAAACGTTTTTCAAGAAGATACGTAATTTTAGATTAATACGAATGAATATAGGATACAGCATAAAAAAAGCATATATATGACACGTATTTTAGAATAAAAATTCTGTAAAATCGTTTCGCGTATGCTTTCATTGTGTTCTAAATCGTAAATGCGTAGATAAAGAAGCAAGTCTTATTAGAAGTAAAAATAAAGCTTTTTAACCTTGAGTTTAATATAATTCTACACACGTTTCTTTGATACACGTGGTTAAAGATTCTTCTACCTAAAGAAAGTTATAATTAATTTTTAAATCTCGTCAATTTTGCCTTATATTTATATAAAGATTAGAGGTGAGTAAAATAGTTTCAGAAAAGATAGAATGAGTCGCCCGTCAATATTATATAAGGTATTCAGTAGTTCGTGAGTTCAAGAGATAGAATTTATTTTAAACTAATCGTTAGTAGTAAAAGCCATACATGTGTATGATACTTTCGTACGTATTTTGTGTCGTACTTGATTATTTGGTAGGTTTTAAGTGCTATAGCCAGTTCTTTTTAATCATGCGAAACTGAAATTCTAATTTATAGATTATCTTCTGTCACGTGTTACATTTGAATGATTCTTAATTAAACATCCCTTTTAATGATATTTGATATAGTAGTAGAGGGATTCATCAAAAATCAGACGCGTGTTTGAGACATCCGAAAGTTAGAGTGGTATCCATTTTGGCACAATGCAGTCGACGGCCATTAAAGAAAACAATAAAGTTTGGAGATAAAAATACTAAGTTTAGTCAAAAAATCCATCTGTGTCATCTCCCAAAAATTTTACATTCGCTTATATAATGATGTGGGGACGCTAGTAAACCAGCCAATGATAATATTAATAGTTTGTTACGTGGAAGACTCGAGAAGCGAAACTTACTTTAAGGGGTTATATGAGCATAGTTGAGCTAAGCAGAAATTAATTTTGATATTTTCGAAGTTGCCAAAGGTTACCATAGTCAGAATAGATGCAAAGGTATTTCGCTAAAGTTTGTAAATTTAGGGATAGAGCACCAGAAATTTAATTTATAATACAGTGATAATTAAATTGGTTAGTTTGGTTTAAACATCATTACACACAGACACACATATGTACCTACTCAAAGGATGGGTTTTAGGCTAATAGCTGCCTGCCTGCATGATAGTATTTGGCCGCCCTTCTATCATATCAATACGGTTTTCTGGTAGATTTATAACCTAGCCCAAAGCATATAAGTTTACTATTTTGTGTATGTGAATGCTCGATATAATTTATAAACTGTCAAAAATGTTTAAATATATGTATACGTGATATATTTTTAATTAATCAAAATGTATCCTATTAAACAAAAGTAACAAAATGGGCTCATCAACTGCACATTAATTGCTTCCTTACTTGACAGTTTATCAGTAATATTTGATAAATTTTTACATAGTTTGTTTTCAACTACTGATAATTTTAAAGTGATTTGACTACAATTTGATATCAAAATTAATATACTGTGAAGACTCCCCTTTGTCCGAGCACGCGCCAAAACAGCTGATCGTAGTACACCTGTACCTGGACAATAGCGTGGCGTCGCAGAGTCGGGGATCTTGACAATCGGACTGAATAGACGAATACGCCCCTGATGGATCTCGTTAATGAATGCTCGGGAATTCCGTGAAGAGAGAGCCAGCGAATGAGAATTCAGCTAAAAAGTATAACTGTAACTTTAGCTGGAGTTCTCATGTAACTGGGATCTTAACTGAGAAAAAAAACAGTGGCGGGACCGTAACTGTACCCCCAGGTATAAAAAGCCTACAATTTTGCGACTCAGGGCTTTTCGTCATTTTTTTTTTCGGAGATGTGTTGACCTCGTGGAGACTTTCATCTTTTACCAGCGACAGCTTGCTAGTTCGGGAGATTCGTAAAGTCCGCTCATATAGGGAGCGACAGAATCTCGATACCGAACGGTGGATAAATTGGGTTTGATTGCACCCTGAAAAGCCTCCCCATTTGTAAGAGATTATTAATTCTCTTGTTTTTCTTTCGGCTGTGATTGTCGTGAGGAAGTTTTATCGGCAACCATCCTTTCCAGTTCTAGATGATTTAGGAATTAACGTTCCTTTGTAAATAGCCGTATTTAATCCAGAATTAAAGTGAATTTCCAATTTTATTCTTTGACTGTGATCCATTCTTCACGTTACCTCTCATTTGAGAACATCGAAGGCGTCACAATACATCATAACGAACATTTTACCTCTATTTACAAATTTGTTTAGACTTTTTTACATTTCAGACAAATAAGAAAACATTTCTTTTCAATTCATTGATATATTGAAAATCAATCCTTTTAATCGCTTTTATTTAGCTTCACTTTTGTGTCAGCTCAAATTTTGTTATCAGTTTTTAACTACCTTCCTGACTATCCAGAAAGATGAAAGTTTGCACGTTGGTACATTTTCGGTGGTAGTACAGTATTCAACAATAAAAAAATTAGATTGGAGAAAAGAAAAATCAGTTTGGTAAATGTGAAAAGGTGTTCAGAGTATTTGGAATCCCAATTAAAGATATTTTAAACAGTATTGCTCTCTATTTGCAAGCTGCATAAATAAAAATTCCAAAGTGATTTGGACAAAGGTTTTAAAATAATGACTCTTTGTTCAGAAAAGAAAACACATATATATTTTTTATGCTCTTGTAAAATTTTTAACTTTTTGATATATTTTAAAGAATATTTTAATATATTTTATGTGTTTGTGATTTTTCGTATAATAATTAAGTAGTTCTAAATAAGCCATTTCTCTTGTTTTACCGCATGTAAGAGAATAATTTTGTATAGTAAAGTTTTACTAATTGATTCAAGCCTTTCACAGTCTACCTTTTTGAAAATATGAAGTTGCTAAGTTTAAATTTAGAAATACGTCAGTTTTTTAGGAAAATTCAACTTAGAAATAAAATATACTTTTCTCAAATTAACTATTTCGTTTACAAGCAAAATAATACTCCTAAAATGTTCAAAAATATTTTAAATTATAATGAAAAAATAGAGAAAAAACTTAAAATAAATGTACTGGAGACATTTAAAAAACCAACAAAATATTCTGCGAGTTCATTCTGCATATGTGATTGTTGTAATGTACTTACAACGCAAACAGCAGTGTTCGTTCTGAAAGGGGAAACACAGTAAAAATATAATACCTTATACTTGAACTAAGACATTTATTATGTACACTAATTATTTACAGATAGTATTTCTTGATTAATATATGGCATTCATTACTCGACATTCATCAATGTACAACAATTCATTACAATTTTCTTTTTTTTATACATTATTCCTTATTTAAAAGATTCTGAGACCCAAGGTAATAATTATGAATATTATTAAGTTTACCTCCAGTAATTACAGGGGAGCAGGCTGGACGTCGGTATTGGCGTAGCAGCCGTTATTTTGCTGGACGTCGTTGCGGGAGTGCAGGTTTGGGAATAGATTCCTGTCCCGGGCTCTCTGGCTTGCCCACGGGGTTTCGATGTCCAGCAACTCTTGAATCCCCACATCGACCCCTTTTTCCCACTTTCTTTCAAACTTTTCGCCTCGGTTGAACGTACCTTTTTTTTTCTTTGCCAATCACTTGTTGGTGAAATTCTTCCACATCTGCACCCCCTTCGGGTGTGCAGGTGGGCTAATTAAAATAGCCCCTTTGGTGAATGTTGACATTATTGCTTAGCCCCTTTCCGCATATCTCACGGCTACATCCCTGTTTGGGCTTGACTGTTACACTTCTACCACTCCGTGATCTATAACTCCTCCGCAGAGGTCCCCACTAAAACTCGAAGTCAACAGCTGCACCTAAATTCTTCTTGGAAATTTATTCCACAGCTGTGTATGCACGTGGTGACCATCGTGGGAAAGTACATCGGTACAGTGATAAAAAAAGGATATATTTTCATTTTCTTCCACTATATTTGGGGGTAGGGGCGCAGGCCAGTTTTTTTGCCACGGGCGCCAAAGAACCTAGTTATGGCCCTGTGTATAACATTTAAACGAGTTTTTAAAAGTTTAAATTACTTTCTCATTGGTTTAAAAAATATCAAAAAATGTTCAGAGTCCAAATAAGGCAATTTGTCGCTACGTCACAAACTACTATATAATGCCCTTCCCATTCATTTTCGTGTTTACAACAACCAATAGAAAAACAATAAACTGCCTTTCCGTTTGAAACTAAAGCCAGAATTGTCATAATTTGAGAACTTGCCCTACTGCGTGAAATCGCCTTTGTGGTCAAACTGACTTCGGCTCTTTAGTGTTTATCAATAGCTGTAGACTGAGAGCCCGAATTTCTACGCATGTTTCGGATTATTGCATTATTATTCATGTTTTTTAGATTTATGGTTTGTAGTACTGTGGTCAAATGTTTTTGCTATACGAGAGCTTATGAGATCTTGACCTACTACTTAACACATTGCATGCGGGACACGTACTAGTAAGTTTTCTGACGATTGATACTTGAGCGCTGGTCACGTACTAGTACGGGTTAGTGTAACAACATGGTTTGTTTGGGGGTACAAAAATAACGGTATATACAGAAAAACGAAGCTGAATGTTCTCTACTACATAGATTATGGAAAAATTTAGACAAATAAAAATTAGTTTTTACATCAGTCGCCCGCTCCCGGTATAATTCCGCTGTGAAACGTACCCGCACACAATGTGTTAATGCCGATTCCAACCGCTACGAGCATCTATGCCGTCAGCGGGATTCAAGCTCACGTACTGCGGTACCAAATAGCAGAGCACAACCAATTCGGCCATCGTTCGGTACACGAAAGATTTTGGTTTTCCAAATCATAGCACAGATTTCAGATTTATTTTTCGGATCACAGTTGTTGAGTTTCTTTGGCGTAAGAAAAAGAATATTTGTGATGAGTAATCGTGTTAAACATTACAAATTCTAACAATGAGAGGGTTAAAAAATATATGCGTTTGTGCGATCGCACGCTTCAGATTAAATTGAAAATTTGATGCAGAAGTAGTAATAACAGTATGAGCATAAACCCGTTCGTTATGACACAAAGCCGTTTAGATGCTGGAGGAAACATCAGGTAATAAATATCACTTTCACGCAGTCACGATTTCCAGTTCCCACTGTCGTTTACTAAGTTATAAATTGAACTTACCCATTCTAATATCTTCAAAGGCTTGAAGTATGAAATCATATACACTCCTAGTGTGCCTCTGAGTATGCACGCGCACGTTTGCATTAATATGAATGTTTTAGTACTGAAGTGACAATAACAATTCGTGAAAAATCTTGCCCCTTCCGACTCAAAGGTGTTCAGATGTAAGACAAATTCCAATGCATGTTTTGAGAGTCACAGTTGTAAATATCAGTTTTTGCGCAGTCACTAGCTTCTGTTCCTTCTGCCTTTATGCTAACACATGAACTTCATTTCCAGCCATTCCCAAATCTTCAGATTTGGAGTGAGGAAGAAATAAAAATGCTATTTAAAATGTGGGAAAGGGATGTAATAAAACACTGAATAGGAATTAATGAAAATGTAAACATTTAAATCTTGTTAAATACATGTACGTGAGTCCGGTCGGTTTCGGTGTCTTCTAATTTCGGCTGTAGACATGAAAAACAGGGAGATTGACAACATCCTATTTCGTCTCTTCTTAATACAATGCATGTAATGGTAAAAATTTCGTGATATAATTTTTCTAATGGAGGTGAGCCTAAACATCACATAGTCATTAATAGATATAAATTGGCCTTATATATTCCAGAAGATTAACAACGTACGTGTTATGAGACAATAATTGAAGTTTGCAGCCATTTCCGATAATTTCTTCCATGCAAACTCTTAAGGTGGGTTTACTGGAATCATCGTTGTAACGGCGTGATTTAGCTGTGTATCGTCATCGAAGAACTTTGTTTTGAGAGGTGGACTTGTGTGGATACAAAAAGATTGTTTTCCCCCGCATCACGAAGTCTACACTGTTGTGCCCTATAGTAAAGGAACAATATGCCAGACGACATGGCACCTTCACTGACAGCCGAAAAAATGATCGCGGGAACGACAAAGGATTTGCCGCTACTCAGATGTAGCCGCTAAGAATTCCAGGGACCCCTGGCTTTGCTGGCCGATGATTGCTTAACCCGGACCAATCCAGTTGGTCGAAGGTGAGGTTATCGCTAGGCGACCCAATAATGAAATTGTGGCTGAGGCCCCTCCCCTAGAAAGAGACGAGAGAAGATTTGCTTTTTTTTTTTTGGAGAGAAGTTAGTTATCTAGCAACCAGCTAATTCAGAGGTCGCCTTGACCAGTCTCTCTACCGGAGAGTTTTTTGCTATAATCCCACCTTGGGATCTTTTCTTGAAGGAATAGCCCGCATCGGCTAACTCGGAGGTCGCCTTGACCAGTCTCTCCATCGGAGAGTTTTATTTAGCGGAATCCCGTCTTGGGATATATCTCTTGCTGAAATTGAAGCGATACCCTGTGCTTTGGGTTTCTTTCCTTTTCTAATATAATCCTCTTCAGGATTGTTTGCAGTTCTTCAGAATTAACTGTGCTCAGATCTCCTACCTATACTTCAGAGAACTTTCGAGAGAGCTACGGATTGTTCTTCCGTCTAATCACTCATATTTCGGCAGAGACTGAATTTAGTTTAGGTACCCGTCTCTACTCAGGCCTATGTGTACTAATCACTTACCTGTGATTAGAAATTGTTTTTTATAGTGGTGAAATGATGTATATAGCAGAAGTGTAAATAAATTCATTATTCAAGATACACCTGATTCTTCCTTGTGTCACCTGAAACAGGGGCCGGATACGTTACACCGTACTCAGTATTCACCGATGGAAAAAATAAAATGCCCTCTGGTTGTACCGCATTTAGAGAATTCTTTAAAAAATAAATACTATGTGATTGAACAGCATACTCTCTTGGATGCCATCTTTCCATCTCTTTAAAAATATTAAGAAAAATGTATACAATTTTAAATTATTTGCAAGAAATTTTGATATACTCTTTTTCGAACGCATACAAGAAAATTTAATAGACATAAATTTAAAAAAAACATCCTAGAAAATTTGCTGTTTTACCACTTGTTATAATAAAAAAAAAAAAATCTTAAAATTCGAGCTGGACAAAGGAAATTTTATTTCCCCCATAGGTTTGTTAACATTGAGCGAAAGAAATTCAGTATAACAGGTAGAGACATATCTTAACGTTTGCACAAAATCTTCGTAAATCTAGAAGGCGGAAGCCTACATAATACATTGTTTCCGTAAGTTTCTATCGAATGAAATTTGATATTGCAGTTCCTTCAACAATGTAAAAATAGCAGATATCGAGTTTCATTCTCAGTGAAAACTTAAAGTGCAAGAGTATATACGGTGCAATATTTTTTTAAATGTTTTTTACCACGATGTAAGAGATTAGAGAGAGTGACCCCTGAAGCCGTATATTAGACCTGTCAAAACCACAAGCGTAAAGGAGAGCGGAAGAAAACGGAGGACCAAGCGTTCCCAAACTTTACAGATATTCTCGGTATATTTTTAGTGTGTCATCTTTACCTCAAACACTCTTGGAGAAAAATGTCGAAGAAAATATTGATCTTGAAAAAAATTTTTGCAATAAATACCATTACTATTGCATTTCTTTTATACGACAATGCTAGCAACATTCATTAACTTTTGAACGCCAAATATTCTACTTGAAACACAGTTGCCATTTTCTGTACTGCTTGCAATTTAAATGATGAAGTATCATAACCTTTATAAGGATGATTTTTACCATCTTACTGAGAGGTTGTCACTCTTTTCTTTTAGAATGTAGAAGAGTAAAGAAAATGCAATACGTCATATTGATTGATTGATATTTGGAGCGCTATGGTCTACTTTTTGCAACACGAGGGCTAATGAGACCGGGACCTTCTGCTTAAAGCCGATTCCGAACTGCTACAAACATCCATGCCATAGTGGGATTCGAACCCATGAACTCCGGTTCCGAAGGCCAGCACCCTAACCATTCGGCCATCGCTCGGCACAATACGTCATATAATAACGCCCCTAAAAAAAAGTGGGTGCTATTACACGTGGTCTATGTACGATGTTGTAAAACAAGGAAGACAAGCTCATGGACCACGGGCCGTATGTAGCCCTCCTGCTGTAAAGGTATATAGCAAAAGTATTAATACATATCTTATACAGTCGCACTTCGATAACTCGACTTCCTATAAGTCGAATAATCCGCTAACTCGAACTTTTAATCAAGTCCCGAATCATTTCTATAGTTTTCTTTTAAAAAACTGTCTCGATAACTCGAAGTGAACTTCTTCTAAGTCGAAGTTCTTGGGGTAGACTTCCCCGGTAAAAAAACACAGTTTTGTTCAAATTCCAGTTTTTGTTCCAATTTTGTTTGAATGCCAGTCCACTCGTAACCGAGTGGAGAACTTACGAGAACTTACCGTACTTCGAGAACCTTCGTTCTCGAAGGTCACGAGCAAGCACAGGATGCTATTTACATCTTAAAACAATACCTGGAGACCACCGAAGTTACAGACGACACCCTAAATAACTATGTTAAAAAATTAGATGACTTTGTAAATGCCAACAACCTTAAAAATAACTGTTTTTTTTCCAAATGAGATTTACATGTTATGTATACTAATTACTATGTAATGAGGCCAAATTTGAGTTTTAATAAAACTTTTGAACCCATTCTTCTCTTGTTGTTTACATAGGCTATTAAAAAATTGAAATGCGCAACCCTATAGCACACATCTATAGCACATATCTATGGCACATACCAAACCATTTAAACCATGAGAGGAATGGTAGGTAACTTCAATAACTCGAACTTCGGATAAGTCGAATATTTTTGGGGGTCCCCTGAGACTTCGAATTTTTGAAGTTCGACTGTAACTGAATTTTAAATTTCTTGCAACGTTCTTCATCATCTTTATTTTCCTAGTTCTAAGCTTGAAGCCTCTCACATGAACACTCGCTGAGTGAGTATGCATGTAATATTTTAACCCTTCCTAACAATGCAAAGAAAAGAACTGGTAAATATCACCAGAAAAATGAAACAAGATATGATACAAGATTTGTGGAATTCAACTTTAAACCTGGAAATCTAGTTCTTTTTGAGGAATTCAAATGCTTAAATACTAGAAAATTATTTTCTGGACCCTACAAGATTGTGAAAAAAATCATCTGAAGTTGTACATGTATAAAAATTAAGATTTTATTATTCACCCGAAATATTTAAAGCACATCATGATTAAGTCAACAAAAAGAATCTCTAATGATATTTCAACGAAACTAACCAACTTAATTGTAATTATATTCTAAAATAAATTTCTGTCGATTTTACCTTTTAAAAATTAAACTTTTTGGCTCAATGTCTTAGTTTCGTTTCTAAATCTAAATTTTCGAGTATCTTTGACTTCGTGAGAAACAATTATTTTTGTTATGCTCACCTATTCTATATAATTTTTAAGTAAGTCTCATTTATTCCTCCACATGACAAACTCTTAACACTCTGATTGGCTGGCTCACTTTCGCCCTCAATGTACTATATGAGTAAATGTAAAATGTTTTGGCGGGAGAACACCAAAGATGGTTTGTTAGAATAAACCCAACATTTTCGAATTTATATCTTTTCTCTCATGACCTCCCGACTGCAGTGTATCCAACATAGAATAAAATTTCCCATTTGTAGTGGGTCAAAAATACGCATTACACCTATTGCATATATGTTTTCGTATACTATATAAGAAATTCGCTACCGAAGAAATAATCGAGAATGCTACAATCCGTCCCCTTCCCGCTGTTCGATTTCTTCTTCTTCTTCTTCTTTTTTTTTTTTTTTTTTTTTTTTTAAATTCTTCGGTTGAGTCAGAAATCTTCGTAGATATTTTGTAATAGACGGTCACTTCCATTCAACCTTACTTCAATTTAATTAACACTAAACATACCAACACTTAATACATACTTATTTCTTTTCTTTATTTATTTTAATCACTTAATACATACCTATTTCTTTCGTTTCTTTTCTTTATTTTATTCACTTAATATATACCTTTTCTTTTGTTTCTTTTTTTTATTTCATTCCCTTAATAAACATACCTTTTCTTTGTTTCTTTTCTTTTCTTTATTTATTTTATTCACTTAATACATATCTATTTTTTTCATTTATCTTATTTTCTCTATTTTATTCACTTAATAGTTACCTATTCCTTTTATTTCTATTTTTAATTCATTATCCATCGCATTTTTTACATATACATTACCGATCACTCTATTTTTCTTTTTTAAAAGTTTTTTTAAAAAAAAAATACTCGAAATTTTTTCTTAAAGTTGGATATTGTAGCAGAGACTTCTGTGTGGAAGAAAAACAATAATTTATTGTATTATTTTGTTCTTATATTACTTAGTTCTTTAAATGGATTTTTGAATTTTAATTTTTGTATACTGCATTAACATCCTATTCTTCTTCCTTTTCTTTATAAAAATTATATTATTACTAATGAATAACTAACATTAATCACTAAATGACTGTTTTTTTTTTTTTAAATACTTTTACATGTTCAGTAGATTATTTAAGCCTATTTGTATTATACATTTTCCCTAGAACAATAATTTGGAACCCATTTCTTTGTTTTATAAAGTTTATACGCATTTTACAATGTTAATTAAGTATTTTTATCGCTGAAAGGTTTATAGTTAACATGCAATCAACGCCTAACAGCTATAATACATTTCTCATGAATTTTAGGCTGAAAAGATTTTTGAAGTTTGGAGCAGCTGAGAACAAGTTTCACGAGAAAGTTCTTTACTTAAGAGGAACACTATTGTATTATATTTTGCATTACCGTCTAGAGAGTATTTTCTTCGACCTTAAAATCTCAACGTTCTATTTTTTTTTCTAAAGATCACAGAGATCTCTAAAGTGCGCAGTAAACTATCTTCATAATTCATTTATTCAGCTATGAATACATGAACCATCGTTATAAGGAATGGTGAACAATTGACCACAGTGTAGAGGCTACAGTAGATTCTGTGAGTGGAGCAATATTAATTGACGTCTGGGGCACTCTTACTAGAAATAACCAGTCTATTTGAGGATATTCAACGGAAAACTCTTAAAAAATTTAAATAATTGCATTATTATTTAAAGTAAATGAAATTATCTTTTCTCCGTTAACCAGACGATTAATGCTTAAAAAACTTTTTTGACAGTCTAATCTTTTAAACCGTAAAAGGGAAACGTTAGAAGAAAAAAAATTGTATTTTACTTAAACTTAATTGATTATGGATTATTTTATTTCTGAAGTTCGAATTTCTTTATCTAAATTATAAAAAATTAAAATTAGAATTTTTAGTACATAACTTTAAGGTGACAGGCTCATAATTGTTTAAAATCGGCTTTAAGCCGTAGGTTCCGTTCTCATTAGCCCTTGTATAGCAAAACAATAGACCATAGCGCTCCGAATCAAATCAACTAACTGTGGATTCGAGTTCCTCATCTAGCATAAATGTTTGTAGCCAATAATAAAACATGAAAGGTGCATTTGACCGCTTCAGTCCTGCACTGTGATGAAAAAATGAAAAACGATTTCTCGAGTAGAAATAACAAAAGGTTGAAAAATAAATTTTTATTATAATATCCGATTTTATTTATAAAACCCAAAGGGTTTAAAAGTTTTTTTTTTTTACTTTTAAAATGTTCCTAGAAAATAAACTTGTTATAGATTCTTATAAAATGTTTACAAAACACTCCTAAAATGCCTTAATATAAATTCGTGTATTCGTTTTAAATTTTCAATTTATTAAAGGTATTAAAACTATTTTTTAGTTCGTCATATTTTACGGTTTAACATACAAATAAAAAATTCTTCAAATTATTTTTTGTATTAATACTCCCCGAGTGTTCAAAAGTATATTAAGTATTTTAATCAACTAGAAAAAGAAATTAATAATTTTTACACTGTATTTTATGAATTAACTAAATATTTTGTATCACTGAATATAGATATAAAAAAATTTTATATATTTTTCTCTATATTTCTCTGATTTTTTCACGGGCGCCAAAAATACCCTTTGGTATTGTCTTTCTTTTCATTTTCTTTTTCTAAAGATTAGCGTATCGCTTTAAACAAATCAAACAAATCTGCATTAGGTTTTACCTAATTTCTAGGAATAACATTTTTACTGAAACAAAACATTAACTGCTCTTAATTTTTTCCAATTGATGTAATTATACCCAAATCTGTCCAATTTGCGCATAACATTTCTGTATTGATTTTTAAAACATTATATCTTTTATTTATGTTAAATGTTTTTTCTTTTTCTTTACCGATTCGCTTTAAATACATGCTAATTTAAGATTTTTTTTTATATATATATATATTGGTATATTTAGCTGACGCAACATTTTTCGGAGAACAAGATCGAAACTCTGAGCTATTATTTAAAAATAGTAGTATATTTAGTTTTCTTAACATT
Organism: Pardosa pseudoannulata; assembly: GCA_032207245.1. Classification (NCBI taxonomy): domain Eukaryota; kingdom Metazoa; phylum Arthropoda; class Arachnida; order Araneae; family Lycosidae; genus Pardosa; species Pardosa pseudoannulata. The sequence goes on from CM063504.1 coordinate 125,625,565, forward strand.
TCTCGGAGTACTCTAATTTTTCTAGCATATTTCGGAGTTCAAGATCCGTGTCTCCGAACTCATTAAAATATTCGTTTATCTAATTCTACTAATATTTCTCGAGGTACAAGATCCAAAACTCTGAATAATGGTTTAAAAAATTTTGGTATTTTCTTTTTTTAACATTTCTCGGAGTACAAGATCTGAAAGTCTGAACACTAAAAGCTCTAGATCGGGGAACACAGCTCTGCCAAGCAAGAACCAACCACAGATGAAGGTGAAAATCCAAAACTCTGAATAATAATTTTTAAAAAATTTGGTGTATTTTCTTTTTTTAACATTTCTCGGAGTACAAGATCTGAAAGTCTAAATACTAGAAGCCCTAGATCGGGGAACACAGTTCTGCCGAGCAAGAACCAACCACGATGAAGGTGAAAATCAAATGAAAATCAAAACTCTGAATAATATAAAAAAAAATTGGTGTGTTTTTTTTTTGACATTTTTTACAAGATCTGAAAGTCTGAACACTAAACTAGATCGGGGAACACAGTTCTGCCAAGCTAGAAAACCAAATGAGGTGAAAATCAAAACTCTGAATAATAAAAAATTGGTGTCTTTTTTTTAACATTTCTCGAGTATGGATCTGAAGTCTGAACACTAAAAGCCCTAGATCGGAGAACACAGTTCTGCCAAGAAGAACCAACCACATTGAATGAAAATCCAAAGGGACTCTGAATAATATAAAAAAATTTGGTGTTTTTAGTTTTTCTAACATTTCTCGGGGTACAAGATCTGAAAGTCTGAACACTAAAAGCCCTAGATCGGAGAACACAGTTCTGCCAAGCTGAAACCAATCACACATGAAGGTGAAATCCAAAACTCTGAATAATAATTTAAAAAAAATTTGGTGTATTTTCTTTTTTTAACATTTCTCGGAGTACAGGATCTGAAAGTCTGAACACTAAAAGCCCTAGATCGGAGAACACAGTTCTGCCAAGCTAGAACCAACCACAGATGAAGGTGAAAATCCAATAGGGAAAATCCAAAACTCTGAATAATATAAAAAAAATTTGGTTTTTAGTTTTCTACATTTCTTACAAGATCTGAAAGTCTGAACACTAAAAGCCCTAGATCTGATACCGTTAATAGAACAAAAATAGTGAAAATCCAAAAACTCTGAATATAATTTAAAAAATTTGGTGTATTTTCTTTTTTTAACATTTCTCGAGTACAAGATCTAAGTCTGAACACTAAAGCCCTAGATCGGGACACACTGTTTGCCAACAAGAACCAACCACGATGAAGGTGAAAATCAATAAAAATAAAACTCTGAATAATAATATTAAAAAAAAAATTTTTTTTTTTTTTTGACATTTCTCGGGGTACAAGATCTGAAAGTCTGAACACTAAAAGCCCTAGATCGGAGAACACAGTTCTGCCAAGCTAGAACCAACCACAGATGAAGGTGAAAATCCAATAGTTATCCAAAAAACTCTGAATAATAATCTAAAAAAAATTTTTCTAACATTTTCGGAGTACAAGATCTGAAAGTCTGAACACTAAAATATTCGGGGAACACAATTTAAGCTAGAACAACACAAGAGGTGAAAAATCCAAACTCTGAATAATATAAAAAAAATTTGGTGTATTTTCTTTTTTTAACATTTCTCGGAGTACAAGATCTGAAAGTCTGAACACTAAAAGCCCTAGATCGGAGAACACAGTTCTGCCAAGCTAGAACCAACCACACATGAAGGTGAAAATCCAAAACTCTGAATAATATAAAAAAATTTGGTGTGTTTAGTTTTTCTGACATTTCTCGGGGTACAAGATCTGAAAGTCTGAACACTAAAAGCCCTAGATCGGAGAACACAGTTCTGCCAAGCTAGAACCAACCACACATGAAGGTGAAAATCCAATAGGGAAAATCCAAAACTCTGAATAATATAAAAAAATTTGGTGTGTTTAGTTTTTAACATTTCTCGGACAAGATCTGAAAGTCTGAACACTAAAAGCCCTAGATCGGAGTTGAACAACCAAAACTTGAAATAATAATGGTTTAAAAAATTTTGGTATTTTCTTTTTTTAACATTTCTCGGAGTACAAGATCTGAAAGTCTGAACACTAAAAGCTCTAGATCGGGGAACACAGCTCTGCCAAGCAAGAACCAACCACAGATGAAGGTGAAAATCCAAAACTCTGAATAATATAAAAAAAATTTGGTGTGTTTAGTTTTTCTGACATTTCTCGGGGTACAAGATCTGAAAGTTTGAACACTAAAAGCCCTAGATCGGAGAACACAGTTCTGCCAAGCTAGAACCAACCACAGATGAAGGTGAAAATCCAATAGGGAAAATCCAAAACTCTGAATAATATAAAAAAAATTTGGTGTGTTTAGTTTTTCTGACATTTCTCGGGGTACAAGATCTGAAAGTCTGAACACTAAAAGCCCTAGATCGGAGAACACAGTTCTGCCGAGCTAGAACCAACCACACATGAAGGTGAAAATCCAAAACTCTGAATAATAATTTTTAAAAAATTTGGTGTATTTTCTTTTTTTAACATTTCTCGGAGTACAAGATCTGAAAGTCTAAATACTAGAAGCCCTAGATCGGGGAACACAGTTCTGCCGAGCTGAAACCAATCACACATGAAGGTGAAATCCAAAACTCTGAATAATAATTTAAAAAAAATTTGGTGTATTTTCTTTTTTTTAACATTTCTCGGAGTACAGGATCTGAAAGTCTGAACACTAAAAGCCCTAGATCGGAGAACACAGTTCTGCCAAGCTAGAACCAACCACAGATGAAGGTGAAAATCCAAAACTCTGAATAATATAAAAAAATTTGGTGTGTTTAGTTTTTCTGACATTTCTCGGGGTACAAGATCTGAAAGTCTGAACACTAAAAGCCCTAGATCGGAGAACACAGTTCTGCCAAGCTAGAACCAACCACAGATGAAGGTGAAAATCCAATAGGGAAAATCCAAAACTCTGAATAATATAAAAAAATTTGGTGTGTTTAGTTTTTCTGACATTTCTCGGGGTACAAGATCTGAAAGTCTGAACACTAAAAGCCCTAGATCGGGGAATAGGTGAAAATCCAAAACTCTAAATAATAATTTTAAAAAAATTTGGTGTATTTTCTTTTTTTAACATTTCTCCGAGTACAAGATCTGAAAGTCTGAACACTAAAATCTCGAGATCGGGGAACACAGTTCTGCCAAGCTCGAACCAACCACACATGAAGGTGAAAATCCGATAGTGAATATCCAAAACTCTGAATAATAATTAAAAAAAAAAATTGGTGTGTTTAGTTTTTCTAACATTTCTCGGGGTACAAGATCTGAAAGTCTGAACACTAAAAGCCCTAAATCGGGGAACACAGTTCTTCCAAGCTAGAATCAACCACACATGAAGGTGAAAATCCGATAGTGATCATTGAATCATTCTACTATGAGGTCCTCTCAGGGAGGTAAATAAAATAAACGAATCTGTAGTACCTTGTGTTGTCTTTTACCTGGCCAGTTGGTCACGTGACGAAGAAACCAGCTCGCAGAAATTATATCCGCCTCCTAAAAGAGGATCCCAACTTACTTGAAAAACCTGTTTTCGCTCTACATCCTGTGCTGCCCGAAAATCCCGAACGCGATCTCTTCAAACTCAAACCGCGGACATTTCCCCTTGCCGCCACTCCGTGAACCTTCTCCAATTGGTGCTGACGTTCGCACGAGAGCGCCGCTCCATTTTCCTCCACCCCCATCAGCTGCATACATACCGCCGAAGCACACCTGCCGTCATTCAAACTTGTGCTGTACTGAGCCGGCATTACGCGCAGAATACTTCTCCCTCCCCTCCGTTATTCCTCGTCTCGTTTTCGCGGCGAATATCGCATTTTTACCGAAGCTAACACGTTATCAGGTTCTCAGCCTGTCTTTTCTATTAAAAAAGAAAAAAAAGGAGTGTGCTTATGGGTTTTGTTTTCCTTTAAATCGACTTCCGCGCCGGGAGTGTTGAAAATCTGAAGCTTTGTTTTCCTGTAAAAAGAGAAAACGTCTTCAATATTCGAACACGTGAAAAATGAGTACAAGGCCGACTCGGTGCCTGGCTATTAATGTTGATGTTTCTGTGAAATCTGCTTGTGATTACTAGTGTTCGACAGTGGATTTTTCTCGCTTTTAAGGACTAAACAGAAGAACGTATTCTGTAAGTTTTGGAGATTCATTTATTCTTTTCTCTTTTATACTTTTTCTTGTTTAGCATTGTTTTATTTTGTACTACATATCTTTGTTTATAATTTTTATATCGTTACATAATTACTGTAATTGATGATAGTCGTTTTTCATTTGAAAAAGGCTTTATATTTTTCGAATGAAAAATGAAGATTACATTAAATTAATGGCATTGAGTACAGGAACCGATCCTTATATTAGTGTTAAATGGTTGTCGGTTTAAAATTACGGAATAAACAAAATAGGTATTCATTAAAGTACCCACAGAATTATACAAACATTTTAATAAAAAACACTTTTCGAGAAAACATAGTTTTGACAGTATACCTGAATTTTGAAATGCGATTTAAAAAAATAAATGTTAAATTAAAATTGAAAATACAATTCTGTTTTAATTAATGTAATGTTTTTTTTAAATTGTGTACTAGTATAATATCGACTAAAGAGGTATTAACGTATAAATTTCAATCAGTGACGTAGCGAAGGGGGAGATATGGGGGTTCTACCCCAACCTCCCCTTAAGGATTGCTGTACATAGACATATATTACACATGTAAGACTTGCTATTACCAAAATATGAGTTGAAATCTGAGAAAAATTTCCTCGCTACGCCTCTGATTTCAATTAATATGATCTGAAATTTTTAAAAATTAGGTATGTGCATTCTATGGATGTACGGAACAGGCTTTAAAAAGTCTCTTCTAGAAAAAAATTTTGCTTGAACTTGAATAATAGACCAGGGGTGACCAAGCTCCTTAACAGTCAGAGCCATTTTTCAAAATTTGAAATTTTTCGCGAGCCGCAATTAAATACGTATTTAAAAGGTATGCAAAAAAGAGAGTAAAAAAAAAATTACAGAAATTATATTTATTGAATGTCATTTGGAAGTTCTTCGTTTTTTAGCTTTTCAAGGAAATTTTTGATTTTTTTGCATTGGTATGACTGTAATTTACAATGTGTTACACTGTTTTCATAACATCGGGATATTTTAAATATTTTGTAACGAGATGTCTCGGTGAATTATGCAGTGGTATGAATTGTGGAATTTGAGAATCCTCTCTTAAAAGCCCAATAAGACCGATTTTTTTACGCAGCATTGCCGGAGCTCTATCAGTTGTAATAAGTTTTTAAAATATAATAACACAAAAATGAAAAGGGAACTCGAGTACATTTATCGAGAGCCACAAATAACCCTTCACAGATCCGCATGTGGTTCGCGAGCCTCAGGATAGCTAATCCCTGCAATAGACTATTATTTAATGTCCAAAACCAGGGGAAAATCCAATCAACAACGCAGTTACAAATATAGATCTGCAGTAAAATGTTACAGAAGTCTTGTAATATTTATAATGTTTCTTTTTGTATAATACTGATACTTTCTCCAAAATAATTCAATTCATTCTTTGCAATGTGTAATTCCCTCCGAGACAGATTTAAAAACACTGAATATTATTCATTGATTGCCTATTTAAATGATATAAAGTTCGAAATATCCGTGAATGGAAAAACCTTGCGCTCTAAGCAGTTAGTGTCCTTAGCCATCTAGATGCACCCGGGCAAGATATTCTTTAGCGCCCTTTATTTAGCACCCTTAACTAGCATTATAAATACGAGTAGAGAGTAAATTTTGTGTTTCCAGCCAAGGAAAAGGCACATACAACTCAATAGTCGTAAAATTTTCCGTTAGTAAAAATTATAGTTAAAAATTCACGAATCGAGGTGAACGATGTCCGAATGAGTAGGGTGCTTCTCCAGAGTTCGTGGGTTCGAATCCAACTACTGGTATGTTCAAATCCGCTCGGAATCGGCTTTAACCAGTAGAACTCGATCTCATTAGCCATCCTGTAGCCAAACCTTAGATCGTAGTGCCGCTCACAACTAACCAAGATGTCCCGACTGCTTCTGGGGTTGCTTTCCCCATACCCTCTCTAAAGCGAACTCTGCTGTAAATATTATCTAACATCACTAATTTGTTTGGATTGGACTGCCAGTGGTATGAAAAGTTAAATAGTTCAGGTTACTTGTTTTGCTGACTTAAATATGCCAAATCCTTACATACTTCACTTTTTAATTCTGTTGTACGAATTCGTAGGAGGAAAGAAAGCTCAGTTTGATTCTCACAATTATTTTACTTCAGATTGTTTTTTCAACGTCTGTTGCCTAGCCATTCAAACTCAAATTAACTAATATTAAATGGTATGTATCCACGAAACCGAATTTTCACGGAAAACCTGATGATACAGTTCACAGGAAGAAACGCAGGAAATGTTCTAGCTATCTTAGTTTCCGGTGCAATTCGCGGGGGGTTTCCAGGTCAGTAAAACCACCCGGATATACGGTGTTTAACATCGGTTAATTAATTTAAGGTAGTCTAGCAGTTTCTATGCTTACTACAGGAGTGGCCAATCTCCTTGATAGTCCGAGCCATTTTTCAAAATTTGAAATTTTTCGCGAGGAGGAATTAAATACGCATTTAAAAGGTATTAAAAATTTTTTTTTTTTACAAATTATGTTTATTGAATGCCATTTGGAAGTTTTTCGTTCTTTAATTGTTCAAGGAAATTTTCAAATTGTCATTGATTTTTTGCATTGATGCGAATGTAATTTACAATGTGTTACACTGTTTTCATAACATCGGGATATTTTAAATATTTTGTAACGAGATGTTCTCGGTGAATTAATTATGCAGTGAATCGGTATGAATTGTTGAATTTAAAAATCATCTCTTAAAAGCCCAATAAGACCGATCTTTTTACCTAGCATTGCCAGAGCTCCATCAGTTGTAATATCTTTGTAAAATAAAATAACTTAAAAATGAAAAGGGAACTCGGGTACATTTATCGAGAGCCACAAATAATCCTTCAAAGAGCCGCAGGTTGGCCACCCCTGGCAGAGTATATAGAATTCTAATGATTTTATTGCTGATTTTCATTTCTTCTTCATTGTTTGTTGAATGAAGAATCTTAGAAATTTAAACTGCTAAATTTTTATTCCTGCATTCGCCTTCCTCCAGGAACTCTGGTTTATTTCGATGAAATGCAGTAATGTACACCATAAAATTAGTTATCTATTAAAAAAAAAATGTGGAATTTCTCATAAAATTTAGATCTAAAAAGTTTGTTGTGTTTGGAGCGATGATAATTTTAAAATTTAATTTATTATTGAAGAACATAATTTAGATTTGTTTAACAAAAACTCGAGATGTAGCACAGAAGTTTTTGTTCGACTTAAGGCATTATGCGATGATGTACGACTTGAAGCATAATCGACTTTGCCGTATTAGATAATTATTTAGAATTTTTGTAACCGAAAAATCTTAGTATTTTCTGTCTTAACCCTTAAAACATGAATTTATTTTAGAAAAAATTAAAAAAATATGACATATTTTCTTCACAGAAAAGGGATATATAGGTACAATGTAAGTTATTTTTTACAATTTCAGTTTTGGGGGTGACTAGGGAGCTTGGAAAAAGTAAAAAAGTATATAAAAAAATTGTTACACAAACAAAGTGTAAACGATTTTATTACATGCTTAATTTGAATTTCGCCCGTGTCAGACACGGGCAAATGCGTTAAGGGGTTAAACAAAAGGCCGAATAGACAGGGCACTGATCTTCGATACCGGATTTCAACGGTTCGAATCCTGCTAACGGCATGGATGTTCATAGCCATTCGAATCGGCTTTAAGCACTAGGTACTGGTCTAATTAGACATCATATCTAGTTCAAAAGTAGACCGTAGTGCTTCATATCAAACCTGAAAGAATTTTTTTTTAATTCAAATTTCGATTTCCATTTGTTTTTTTCTCTAAACGGGTAATATATTTTTAATTATCGCTCATTTAGGAATTCCATACATTAACAACATTATTTAAAGTCATATATATTATTTTATAAGTATCGAGTTGTAAATTGGATAACTTTCTGCATATAACGGACCAATCATTTTGTCCAATTGGTATAATACAAGAACGTATCATATTATAATTTGACTAAAATTTAATAGAAGTGTCAAAATATAAGTGCGTAAGCCAAAGCGATACATTTGTGTTAAAAATTAGATGCTTATGACTTTTGTGTCTTGGTTCATGGGAAGGTTTTGAACCCCAAATCCTTTTCTTGTATAAGCGACAGACCAAGTTATCTCACATTTGTAAGATTTATATAGATGATCGCTCTTTAGTTTTCGTCATTAAGTAACGACGATAAGTCAGCTCCCGAAAATTATTGATTCACAATTACTTTATATTAAACTTTCAGTGGAATATTAGACATTGCTTGCGTTTCCCCAAATTAATATTGTAGGTCTCTTGGAACCAGTTTGAAGGTAAGGTTATCTCAGTAATCGATTATTTGCATGAGATTTCGCCTCACTAGTACTTTAACAGTTGTTAATTTTAAACATTTCATATTCCCAGATTCTGCTGGGGAGAACGATTGAGTTATCAGTCGTAGTCAGCGGACATCCGACTATTAGTGCATCAACAACTAAATTTTACATCCGATTTAAAATGTGACCAAAAATAACTCGGTAGGATGTCATTTTACTTCCTTTCCAGAAGATTTGCGGTCGATTCTACGAACAGTTTGTCTTAACTTGGTCTTCAATTCGCGTTTTTTCGTTTGTGTGTAATGGGAAGTATAAAAGAAGGAAAAGTAATAAATTAATCACCGTTGATTCGCACTTTTTAAAGTTCATTTCTGTGCAGCTCGTAAAGTAGAAGGAATGCCGAGGAAAACTTTTGTGCTTCATCTCACACAGACAGACGCACTGGTCACGTCTGGTGACTCGCACATAATTACGATGTGCGATTTTCCCGGGAACAGGTTTTCGGATTTTTATGTTTGTGGTTTTTCTTAGAGACTTTTTGCTCTCTAGAGATTGCTGGGTTAGAAATTTGGATCAGGACATTCTTTAAAAAGTGCCGTAAGCCCGTTACCGCTTCTGTAACCATAAAGATGACAAAATTTAATTTTGTATTAGTTCTTCATTGGCCTTCATTAAGTTGTATAATGGGTGTTTCACGATTATAAAACTTTATTTAAAACATACATTCAATAACTAAATAGCCTATCTCGTCTATTTTTTAATAGGTTAAGCGTCATTACATTGGAAGTAATTTGGCGTTTCTTTATATATTATTTGCTTTATGTTTAGATATTGTTCTAAAATAGCCAATAGGAAACAGAAAATTTTCTATTAATCTACGGTAAAATGTTCTGTTTTATTTCAGTGTTGTTAACGTTTTTTAGATTAACTAAATTTTTTTTATGAAATTACAATGGACAATTTAAAGTTGGTTTACAACAGAAAATTGAAGTTGAAGGCAATATAGCTTCAGAGTGTATATCTGCTTGTCTTTTCCTTCCAAGCGTTACTTACCGCTTAGTGACCACTGGATGTGCGAAATATGCTACCTAGCGTCTCAGAATGTTCCTATTGTTTTCATAGGGTAAACTGGATTCTTTCTACTGTTATAGAGCCTTTAAATGGTAGTAGACCATGGATAAGATAAACTATCAGAGTGACATGCTGTATACTGTACTTCTTTGATATAAAAATAGTTTTTTTTTTTTTTTTTTTAATTCCTTAAAATATAACAAGGAATAAATAAGGGCTCACCAGAGGAATTTTTGGAATTAAAAAAATTTTAAGCTATATCTCTATTTTGATACACTTCCTGTTTCAGCTTGTTTTGTAAGTAATTGATGGTTGTAATTTTATCCTTTCCGAATAGATGAAAATTATGTCATAAAAATACTCAATAGTCTGAAAAAATGTTTTTTCAAAGTACAAGAGCAACATTAAGATGTGTAAATAATCAAAAATAATATTTTTATTTTATAGATATGAAGAGTTCTCCCTTTAAAAAAAAGTATGCTGCACTATTTATTTACAAAATTTCGACGCTTTATCTACTTCTAGTGGATTGATAATTCTTCGTTCAACGTTTAAATCATATCTATATATGGAAGTAACGAGCACTATGACCAATTTTAAAAATTGAGATTTTTACCTAATCGTGTATAATCTATTTTCTATTACAATCATTGCTTCCATTTTCTAAAATTGAGGGAATGGAAAAAATAGTATCGTGTATAAAATCTCTGGTTACACTCTATACAAATGTTCATCATGGTGACATGAACTTTCACGAACTTTCTGGATGTACAACAGTGGAAGAAGATGGACATTGTATGTAGATATCATTGTGTATTGCTCACAAAATTACACCTGCGGAATGATGGGAAATAGATTTTTCGCAGACATGTGTTTTTAATTAAATTATATATTTAATTAATCTCTTATGTAATTCACGAGGACTCGCGTCTGGCCTCTGACGCTCGGATGTTATTTAATAATTCCGCCAAAAACGTGTTCAATCGAGTATCGTTTTGCTCTCCAGCAGCTGCCTCCTAAAACAGATACAGGTTATATAAATATAAATGTTATACATACATTTTTAAGAACATTTATATATATATATATATATATATATATATATATATATATATATATATATATATATATATATATATAAAATTGAATATTCTGAGGGAAAAAGTTATTTTAGGTGCACAAAGCAATGTTCGTGTTTTTAGTAAATTTTAGTCAGTTGATAAAGTACTGGCAGAGAGATGGGGAACATGTATCGGAATCTGAGGCTAAAATGAAAAGATTAAAAGCTTATTATCTGAAGTTATTAGTGAATTACATAAATGATAATGAGGAAGAACTGTTTAGCTTTCTCAAAGTCAAATTCTGAAAAGAAGTTAGAATCGAACCATGATATTTGCAGTTGACAGATAAAAGTTAAAAAAACAGTAACATCATTTTTTTTTTCGGATATTCTATACGTTTTATTATATTTTCAGATAAACTAATTTTTCGTACATAAGTGCATTCTTTCAAGAAATTGTTTTATTATTGGTTTATGATTAAGTGGTGTTAACGAGTACGTTCTCTTAAGTTAACAGGTAGTAGAGCCATTTTTGTTTTCACGGTTCTATATTTTTGCTTAAATGGCAACTCGGCTTAAAAGCAGTATCACAATGGATACTAATATTACGGCGTTTGTATTAAATTTTACCCACGTACGACCTTCTGGAAACAGGAGTAGGTCTGCAATCGCCTAAACATGGTATTAGTCTGTAGTCTAGTTTTATTATACAGTGACGAGGTGCTAAAATCGCGTGCGATCACGGTCACCGGATATAGGCGCTTAATCTCGTGACACAAAATTGGTTAAATTACGAGATTTAAAAACACAAATGAGCTTTATGTGTAATTTAGATCAGGCGAGAATGCCTACACATTCAAGTCTCCCTCACGTGTTCTCCACTAGTTTGGCAAATCTGTTTCGACATCACGCTTCATAGCGCAATCGATTGTCAAGCATTTTAATGTAGTGCACGATATATCAACCTTTACACAAGAGTAAATCGACTATATAGGTTAAAAAAATAAATAAATAAATAAAGCAGAAGAGGGTGTTACCTCTTCGAAAATCGTGTGGTATTAAATTATTTGAAAAACAGCTGAAGCTCATGACTCTGTATGTCATGCGTTTTGTAATCATCATGTGCTGTGGTCATTGTCTGGCATCAAATTTGTCTCGTCCTATCATAGAAAGGAATCTTCTCTGTAGTAAATAAGAAAACTTGCAAATTAGTTTTTGTAGAGGATATAATTAGAGATATAAAAAAACCCGGAATTTTGAAGACCCTGGAATAAACGCGGCAATTTTGGGGAATAAACTCGGAATTTTGGGAACTTTGGGAAGAAGTCATTTTAACAATGTTTATATTTATTTTTTCAACAGTGGCTATTTAAGAACTAGCATATTATTTCTAAGAGATTTTTTTTTTATTTTTGGCAATATATATATTTTCAAGAAATAATAGCAATGAGCATTTAAATGATTTTCTAGTAGTACTTACGTAATTAATTACACTGTTAGTCTTATCAAACACGTAACTGGTTGCTTCAATTTTAATTGCTAATATAATAATTATATACATTATTTTTGATCACCATTTATTATGTAAATTGCTTTATGCTAAAATTTTTCCTCTCCTTTTATAATATAAAAATAAATATCTTTAAATTTAAAATAAGTTTATTATTTTTTGTAACACATATATCATTTAAAGGTGTAATCAAATGACACTGTTGCATTTTGTGCCGAATTCTTACACACACATTATATATAGAGAGAAAGAAATAAAGACAGATGTTATCCGAGAAAAATAATTATTTATGGGTTTTGTGACACTACAGATTATTGCATAATATTTATGTAATAATAAAAATATTGGATATTACAGAAAAGATTAAACAGAAAAAAATGATAGTTCTCATTGTGTTATAGGAATTGGCGACTTCAAAATACTTTAAAATTCCCATATTTTGGAAATTTTCAAAACTTTCTTCCCAAAAAACCCGGTTTTTTTCCCCCAGGTTTAAACCGGGTTTTTTCCACTGCTCAAAACTCTAGATATAATTGAGTAATGTGCAGTTACTTTATCCACTTTACTATTTTATATTGCTATCTAGGGCCAAATTGTTTTTTCACCTTTATATAATTTTAAAATTAAAAATTTGTTTAACTTTAATGTACCCGGCAAATCCTGATGCTCACCCGGAACGAATCTAATTACCTGCATGACGGGGGATACAGCTTAGAGCTAAGGCGCCCCGAAAAAACTATAACTAGAGGCAGTTCGTAAAGACTTACAAACTTGTCAAATTACATATTTTAAAAATCTAAAATACAGTATATGCCAAGTGCTAGTCCTACTTCAAAATTGGATATTATAAGTCAGTCCCACAGTGTCTTAAAGGAAATAAAACGCTAGCAGCAATTTAATTAATTACTTGTTGACGAAGGTTAACCACATTTATCACATAAGACCAATAGTAAACATAAATGTTTTTAAGTCTATGTTTGTGTCGTTGTTAGTATTTTTACGTCTGAAAGAAAACGTTTTAAAAAGTTATTTCAAGCAAGGCCAGTAATTCATATGCTTTCATTTTAAAATGAATTGCTGCACTTATTGCAAGTTTTTTCAGCTTTTAACACTCTATTCTTTTAATTACATAATGGCAATGAATACAGTTTTAGGGTTAAAAGCTGTAAATGTAAAACTCAGACTCAAATGTAACTCAAATGTAAAACTGCCGAACGATTTCAGTATGAGTAGGTCGTTGCTCTTCGTAACCGGAGTTCGTGTGTTCAAATCCTACTGTTGGCATGGATCCGCATAGCCGTTCGGAATAGCTTTTAAGCAGTCGGTCCCGGTCTCATTAGTCCCCGTGATTAAAAATTATGTATATCGTAGAGCTTCAAACGAAATGTAAAATTTTATTTTTAACGTTTTGCTTTTTGGCTGTGTAGAACTTAGTATTAAGACTAATTTATTCACTGTATGAATTTCAGTTATCATTAAGGAAATACTGTTAATGAAAGGAAACCTATATTTACTCAGTAGAATTTTATTTCCTTAAAATAATGTGAAATTGAACTGCACGATTTCGATTTGTGCATATCATATATGAGAAAAGTGTTTACAAATACTTAACTAAAAGAAATGCATGTTAAGCTAAACCGACCTCAACATTTGTAAAGATTTTTAAGCAATACAATTGCTGAGCTATGAGAAATGTAATCTCAGCATTTTTTCTGCTTGTTGATTAATAAATTACACTTCATTTTCTACATTAGAAACTAAAATTTTTATTTTTTTTATTTAAACAAAAGATTGTACGTTTTCCAAAAAGATATTTTTAGAAATAAATGTAAAAAATTCAGAACTATCTAAAAAAAAATAACTATTAAGACAGGTAAAGGTTTTTTTAAAAAAAAACCATCCTTATTAACTTCTTAGCCACGCTTTTTATCCACTTTTGAAAGCAAAGGAAATAATTTAAGGATATGAAACTGTTATCCACTATTTAGATAACTCTCAAGGATAGTCTTTGACTAAACGCTGATAATAGCATTTATACACCAAACTTGAGATACCCAAGAAATTTTTCAAATAAGATTTGATCTTGTTAAAATTCCCAATAATTAGTAAATTGAAAGATAGGAATATATTTCGATGTCGAAGTCCGTGAGTCCGAAGCTAGTAGGTATGTTCGTGGCTGTCTCGGCTTAGATTTAAGCAGTAGGTAACAGCCTAAAGAATTCGTAGTAACTGAAATTAACCATTTTTTTCCCAGTGCAGCTAACAATAGACAGATACGCCTGTCTCAAACGTGGCTGCGAAGTTGTTACTCATTTAGCATCACCCGGAAGGAACGTGTGACTTGAGGAACGCTACGGCTACAAGTAATATTACCCCCTCTGGGTCCTTATAATTTAAAAGCAGGCACCAAGCAGAAGTCCCCCAGGCTTTTCTTGTCATCTCCAGCGGTATCATTTGGGAACAGTGGACATTGCGACCACAAACATATTTTACGTACCCGAGACGCCATTAATGAACACCGCGGATCTTTAGCCGACTTGAGCCTCCAACTGACAATTCTCCTGTTACCAGATCGACGCCCTTGCCAAGTAAGCTACCGCAGCTCAAAAATTAAATCATAGTAAAATATCTGTGTAAATTTTCGTGTTTAAAAATTAATTTATCTGAGAGGCTTGGGAAATGTGTATGCTCTCATACGAAAATGAAAAACTAGATTTAAGCAATAACTAATATTGTAAGGGGGGATATGTTGCGTAGACATCGCTTTTACAGAAACACAGAACAGTTAATCATGCCAAAACATGATTGCAATAAAAAAAAAGCTTTAGTCTGAGATATAAAATTTGGACGAAATAATGTCTAACTGAATACTCAGTATTTCAAAACTCTCATGTCTTATAAATGGAATGTACCTTCAGAAAGGAAGCGAGTGTTGTTTTTTCAATGGCCCGAAACTGGTCTGATAAAATGATAGCCAGCAATTCGTGGAAAAGCTCGGTATCTTTTTTTCATATATGAGACCTGTTACGTTTCAAATGCGATAACAATTCTCCCGTAAAACATGTTCAGGATGCCTCATCCTTGACGTTCACCTCGCAACTTGTAATACATGTTCTAATGTTCCAGTGGCGTAACCAGAAATCTATCTTGGGGAGGGGAGGGGTTGTATATCGTCAATGACATGAAAGGAGATATTAATTTTGTTTAGAATTTTCACTTGGTAAAAACCAAAGAATACTCTATATCAATCTTATTTTTGCTATTTGAAACTGTTCAAGGGTTGATAAAACATATATCAAATTACAAAGTTTTCAAAAATAATGATCATTTAAGGTAAATGATACTATGAAAGCAAAAATTCCTACAATCGGTTCTAGGGAAACTATACTATTTTTTTCTTGGTAAATGCTTTAGATAGAATCATTTTTTCTCTTCATAACAAAAAAAAAAGTAAGTATGGGGTATAAAAAGCTTATTATTATAAAGGTCAGAACATCTGTAAAAGTTAATAAAATAATTACTCTGAAATATTTCAGTTTAAAGAAAAAACACTTTCACCTTTCTTAAAAGTTTATTTTCACCCTTTCTGAATACAACACTATAGCGTCCAGTCTCTATTACTCTAAAGCAATTTATTCTCAATTATTAGTTGAAATAAACAGTTCTCTCTCTCTCTCTATATATATATATATCTATCTCTCTTTCTCTCTCTCTCTCTCTCTCTCTCTCCATATATATATATATATATATATATATATATATATATATATATATATATATATATATATATATATATATATATATATATATATATATATCTCAGAGGGTAAAAAGGGGGTACTTTTTTTCTTTTGCTTCGAATATGTTACCTAAAACCACAATGTAAAATGCTGCCAGTGGGAAAACTTTTATGGTTTCCACCATGTGGGTATCTGGAACGGCTTACGAAAGATCGCATAATTTGAGCTTTGTGAGTCATTACTTTTTAATAAATCATTGTTGTACTCATTCACCCTTTACTTTTGGTTGTAAAAAAAATTAGCACAAAATATTTGTATAATGGATGAATTACAGGTGTAAGTTCTTGCAAGTAATCATTCAGAAAGAGCGTTTCTATTGGTATCAAAGATTCTTTGATCACTATTTTAAAAAATCGATACGGGTGTTTATAATTCTTTAAATTATTTAATTTTATTTTGTGATAGCTTTAGAATTGTATTTGTCGACATAATTTTGAAGTAAACCTCACGATTGTTCGAAGTAACAGTTCATCCATTCCACTGGATCTTGAAAATGGTGTGGCCGTTTGCATTGTACAGCTTAGGTGAATCAAGGTTTCAGTTCTCGTTTATCTGAACCATCTGCGTCGATTTCCATACCATCTATTATTACAAAGAAGGCCATCAAATGTCCATTTGTGCATCGATAAGACGCAAGGTGATCCGCGTTTGTGATACTCACGCAAATGCTTACCAGTCACGATCGGGAAAGAGAAAGTAATGGAATAAGGAATGACACCTGAAAAGTATTGCATTGCCACATTTGCTCGAGAAAGAAGAAAAGAAATGTCATTCTTTCTGGCGAGTAGGAACTTGTATAAAACTTCAATAAACCCATCATATGCTTTCCGTATACTGGAATTTTTATTGAGGAATGTTAGCGGTATTCCTAAAAGTAATAATTTAAAAATTAATTTTGAATTATCTATTTATCTATTATTAATGATTTAAAAAGAATGTCACTTCTTTCTACATGCAGTTTGTGGCTAAATATGGGTACTATTTTCGCAGAATAAGGAGCACTTCTGATTAGAGATGTAAAAAAACCCGGAACTTTGAAAAGGTGGAAATAAACCCGTAATTTTGGGAACTTTGGGAAGATTATTTTAACAATGTTTACATTTATTTTTTCAACAGTGACTATTTAAGAACTAGCATTTCTAAGCATTATTTCTAGCATTATTTCTACGAGATTTTTTTTTTTTTACTTTTGGCAATATATATATATATATATGTATATATAATAGTCAACAAATAATAGCAATGAGCATTTCTATGATTTTATAGTTGTACTTATGTAATTAATTACCCTGTTAGTCTTACCAAACACATAACTGGTTGCTTCAATTTTAATTGCTAATTTAATAATTATATACATTATTTTTTATTATTATTTATTATGTAAATTGCTTTATGCTAAACTTTCCCCCTCCTTTTATAATATAAAAATAAATATCTTTAAATTTAAAATAAGTTTCTTATTTTTTGTAATGCATGTATCATTTAAAGGTGTAATCAAATGACACTGTTGCATTTTGTTCCCAATTTCTACACACACACATTATATATATATATATATATATATATATATATATATATATATATATATATATATATATATATACATGCATACATATACATATATACACTATATATATATATATACAACATACATACATATACATATATACAGAGAGAGCTGTTATCCTAGAGAGAGAATAGAGATAGGAGATAGATAGAGATAGATAGATTAGTAGATATTTATAGATAAATAGATAGATAATATTGAATATAGATAGGATAGAAATAATATAGATATAGATAGAAGATAGATAGAGAATAGATAGAGATAGAGATAGATAGATTTAGTAATAGATAGATAGATAGATAAATTTAGATAGAAAATATATAGAGGTCTAGAGAGAAGAGAAAAAAAAAATGGTGGTTTTTGTGCAGATTATTGCCTTTAAAATAATAAAATCATTGGAATATTTTCAAAATTTTCCCAAAAAACCTTTTTTACTTTACAACATTTAAAATTATGAATTTATCAAGACTTTTGACGCACTGCAGTGCACACAAAATAATGAGGTCAAAGGCTCGTGATAAAATTCCACATCCATTGTTAACGGGATGAATGATGCAAACGGCATATAAGTTTCTTTAAAAAATCCTAAATAGGAAAAATATGTTTATATATTTCAAAATGGTATATTTACCATGTAAAATTATTTTACACACGTACATGGTCTCTTTAAACCTAACAATAACGTAATTTTAGAGCTTGAAAATTAAATTATTATGGTGCTTCAAAATAAACTCCCAATATCTTAATGAAATGTATGAGACAATAATAAATTTATCCTCCAATCCTAATTTTAGTGTATTCTTTGTTCAACAGTTGTAGTTCTCTAACCCAGTGGTCGGCAAACTTATTAGCCAAAGAACCAAATATGAACTTTACAATAATTTAAAAAAAAAATTGGGAGCCTAATCTGCCTGTTTAGTAAACTTTTATTCCACTAAATTAGTAGTACACTAAATAAAACTAAATTTCATGCTTAATAAATATTTATTAATGATATTTATTAATGGTAGATGAGGCTAAACTGTTCACACTGCAACTGCGGGTCTGTGATGCCAATTTGCACCTCCCCCCACTACTTTAGAAAAAGTATACGCTCGCATGCTAGTGGTACCTTTGTACACTAAATTAGTAGTACACTAAATAAAACTAAATTTCACGCTTAATAAATATTTACTAATGATATTTATTAATGGTAGATGAGGCTAAACTGTTCACACTGCAACTGCGGGTCTGTGATGCCAATTTGCACCTCCCCCCACTAATTTAGAAAAAGTATACGCTCGCATGCTAGTGGTACCTTTGTACACTAAATTAGTAGTACACTAAATAAAACTAAATTTCATACTTAATAAATATTTATTAATGATATTTATTAATGGTAGATAAGGCTAAACTGTTCACACTGCAACTGCTGGTCTGTGATGCCAATTTGCACCTCCCCCCACTAATTTAGAAAAAGTATACGCTCGCATGCTAGTGGTACCTTTGTACACTAAATTAGTAGTACACTAAATAAAACTAAATTTCATACTTAATAAATATTTATTAATGATATTTATTAATGGTAGATAAGGCTAAACTGTTCACACTGCAACTGCTGGTCTGTGATGCCAATTTGCACCTCCCCCCACTACTTTAGAAAAAGTATACGCTCGCATGCTAGTGGTACCTTTGTACACTAAATTAGTAGTACACTAAATAAAACTAAATTTCATACTTAATAAATATTTATTAATGATATTTATTAATGGTAGATAAGGCTAAACTGTTCACACTGCAACTGCTGGTCTGTGATGCCAATTTGCACCTCCCCCCACTACTTTAGAAAAAGTATACGCTCGCATGCTAGTGGTACCTTTGTACACTAAATTAGTAGTACACTAAATAAAACTAAATTTCATACTTAATAAATATTTATTAATGATATTTATTAATGGTAGATAAGGCTAAACTGTTCACACTGCAACTGCTGGTCTGTGATGCCAATTTGCACCTCCCCCCACTACTTTAGAAAAAGTATACGCTCGCATGCTACCTTTGTACACTAAATTAGTAGTACACTAAATAAAACTAAATTTCATACTTAATAAATGTTATTAATGTTTTTTAAAAAAAAAATACTGTTAACACTGCAAATGTCTGTATGCCAATTTGCATTTTTAGAAAAAAACGCTCGCATGCTAGTGGTACCTTTACACTAAATTGTAGTACACTTTTTTCATACTTAATAAATATTTTTTGATATTTATTAATAAGGTCTGTTTTTTCTTTGCCAATTTTTTTTAAAAAAAGTATACGCTGTGCTTTTTTCAAGTAAAAACATTTTTCAGTTTTTGTACAGGTTTTTGTTACGTTTCAATAAAATTAACAATGTTCGTTACGTATTTTTTAAACAATATGAAATTTTAATTACCTATCATTTTAACTTAAACAGAAAAATTATACATGTTTTTAATAGAAAAATTTTTAATTTTATCAAATAAGATGTAACTTTTTTCTTAAATTTTTATAAAAATAAATATTATTTCTTATTAAAATTTTAAAAAAAAAATTTTTTCATTTTTGTTTTTTTTTTCTTTTTAAATTTTTTGGGTATCATTTTTTTTTTTGTCATCAGATTTTTGTTTTTTCTATCAGGGTGTCTTATAATATATGTAAGAGGACAGTATATAATTTAGATCAAAATAAATTTATGTTAGTCACTTTTTAAAGAAAAAATTAAAAATCAATTTTAAGTTATGCAGAAGAAATTTTTGCTTTAGTTAAATTTTAAATTTTAAAGAAATTATTTTTTTACATATTCTAAAATTTTTCTAACAAATAAAATATTAAAATAAATGAGATTTTCAGTCAAATATGTTTAATTGATTTTTATGTGAGTGAAACATATATATAATTTCATTTATATCAACAATCAATAGAATATCTTGTCATTTTATAACAGATACTCTATGCATAAATAATTTGTATAGATCAGTATTTATTTAATAATCACATTTATTACACTTGTATCTATATAAGAATTAAACAATTTAGTTTAATGTTTTTATATAGAATTTTACATACTAATTTTTTATATACTAAATCATATTAAAATACCCTTGTCAAGATAACAGTTAATCGGTCTGTTTGTATGAACAATTTTTCTTATATATAACAGCTGATAAAGAAACTTATATTCATCATTTAGAATATGTATACAATATAGAATGTTTATTTTGTTATTTTGTCTGTAATTCTTTTTTAGCCATATTATTCTTTTTAATATGGCTGAAAAATCAGTTTTCATCATCTTGGCAGAAATACTGGTTGTTTTGGTTTTTAATTGTTTCTATAATCTTTTCATTGTATTTGTTATACAAATAACTATTTTTCTCTGAAGTTTTTGTTTTTTTTCTAGCAGTTTAGACCTCCTCAAATTAAAAAAAAAATTCTACTCTCATTGTTAAAGATGAAATATGTAATATATATTATAGATTTGACTCAATATTTCTACTATTTGTTAAATATGTGGAATTTTAAATAATGATTTTGAAAAAACCCACTTGGGTTTTTTCAAGTGGGTTTTTTTGTAAAAACCCACCTGGGTTTTTTCGGGTTGGGCAAATTAAGCCAACCCTGGCCTTCCGTGGATATGTGTGCCAGAGCCGCACTTAAGGAGCCAAAGAGCCACATGCAGCTCTGGAGCCGCACTTTGCCGACTACTGTTCTAACCTCATAAGAGAATTATGTACAAATTTAACGCCAAACACAAAATCCAAAAGAAATGATAACTGTGCATTAGGAATATAAACTTTCTTGAATATTTTATTTTCATTTGTGTATGCGTGTGGGATAAAATTGTGTGCATTTAAACCTGAAGATGAAATTCTGAACATGTGAGTAACCTTGTTAACATGCAAATTTTGATTTTATCACTACCGAATCTAGGCTTTCGTCCGATATTTTGATAACTGTCGGGGACTCTCTGGCAACTATTAGAGACTTAGATGCATTAGAACTATACAATTTAAATAAAAATTAAGCGATGATCAGGCATGAGTTTTCCGCTTTTAAGAGGAAATCCGCTTTTTTGACAGCCTCTAGGACTGTTTCCGAGATCGATGCAAATCCATCGAGAAATCGTGATTGGAAAAGGGGGGGGGTTGCAATCTTGGTCGAAATCAGTATCTTCTACCGCGTGTTTTCGCTGTGATGTACGCTGGCGGAGATATGACTACGCATACTGATTCATTTCCATTCCGATTGGCTCAACGTCCTATAGCAATTACGTACTATATATTGCATGTACCAAACCAACAAACCATATCACCAATTATTGAATATTTGGCTGCTCCAAATGCTACCAACTAATCATTCTAAATTATTAGGCAGTCTCCTCAAAAATTACGGTTTATCCTTTAAATTGTTAGTTTAACTGCTACAAAAACACTATCCTGCTCCAAATCTGCATTTTGGCTGCTACGAAAATTCGTTCTCCTACTACAAATTTTGTTTTGTTGCTCCGAAAATTGCTCCTTCGAACGATGGCCGATTGGTTAGGGTGCTGGTCTTCGGTACCAGAGTACGTGGGTTCGAATCCCACAGTGGCATGTATGTTCGTAGCCGTTCGGAATCTTTCTTTAAGCTGTAGGTCTCGGTCTCATTAGCCCTCGTGTTGAAAAAAGTAGACCGTAGCACTCCAAACCAAACCGAAAATTGCTCCAAAATGCTTGAAGGAGCGCAACATTCCTGTATGTAGTACTGAATTATATTGTGAAAAAGAGTTATGTAATAGAAAATGTAATCATCACCCGGGGAAGTTCAGTTTTTTTTTTTTGTCATTGTCTACTTTCATGCCTGGCGATGATGGGTCTGTATTATTTGTACTAAATGAGAAGCTCGCATCGCAGAAACAGATGCATATTGTGGCTACATTGTTACACTATTACATTGTAAACAGGTACTTCTCATGTTACAACCTGTTTAAGAAATTTCCGTAATTAGTCAATATTCTTTTCTTGAATTTTTAGTTAATGGAATTCTTCAGAATTTTTGTGATTTTCTTGCTTGCGAGAGCTGTTTTTTCGAGAGCCATTTTTAGTTGAGTTGATTCATCAACTTTAATGTGAATAACTTTGCTTGAGAACAAAGGCTGAGAATGATTTTGGGAACTGTTGGTTAACGAGCTCTGGAGTTACTTTCTCACAAGGCAGTGCAGATTATGAGGAACATTAGAACAAAAAACTGAGAACATTTCTATTTTATTTTAGAAAGAACAATTTAAACTGTAAGAGCTCTATGTTAGTTTTCCCGTGAGTATACAAGTAGACTTTATTAGAAATGATTTGGTTTGGTTTGCAGAATGATAAGAATATTTTTAGTACTTAAGATTTACAATCTAATTTGCCATACTTTCCTCACCTTACTGTAGAAAACGTTCTGCACCTGAGGCATTTAAATTATATATTCAAAGTTTCATTTAAGTAGAAGGGACGTAAATGAAGGAAGCTTGGAAATTTTCCAGTCATCCCTCTTACCACGATATTTGCCTTGTTTAGGGGCTGGTGATGTGTAATGATTTAGTTAGTTGATTGGTTAAAACTGATATGATTGTTTGGGGCTATTCACTCCTCTTCTAGATCCGACTTATGTTCCACCGTGTTCATTAAGGGCGGCTGTTGCATGTAAAAGAGGTTCACAGTCACAACGCCCTCCAAGTTCCCAAACGGAACCTTTGGAGGTGGAATGACAAGCCTGACGGTCTTCTACTTGTTCCCTGCTTCTAAATTACGAGAACACACTCTTAGAAGTCCAATTCCTGGTGGAAATGGTAACCATCTTTCCATAAGAAGTTATATGACTTTTAAATGGACACGACACCAACCAACTCCTCTTCCAAATAAATTACTGAGTTCTCATTCATGGTGTTCCGGTGCAACCGGAACAAAACAACTAAACTTTTCTGTGATTCGTTTTTCGGCGCTATTCAGAACTTTCTAGTAGTAGCACTTCACATCGAGTACGCTTCCGCACAGCAGCTGCAATGCTGCTCGTATTTCATTTTGTTTCTCACATGCAAATTTTTATGTCATACTTGTTTTTGTGTTGTATAAAATAAGTCTTTTTGTGTTTGAAAAAAAAGTGTTTTCATTCGGATAATTAACCACATCGCAACACATGGGATATAACTTTAATGCTTAGAAATCACCATTCAACCCTATCTTTTTTGAGACAGTTTATAGCGACTGAAAGAAAACTTAGCCTGTTGTTTTTTCAAAATCAGTTTCCGAATATTTATATACTTTAACTCATTAAACAACATCGAAAAAATGGCAGTGACTGTTAATTTCTAACTGCCTTTTCTTTGTCTGTCGAAATGTGATTAAAGTTGTTTTAATAATTCAGAGTAGTGATCCGAAATCTATTTTCTGATTTAGTTAAACGCGCAAGTTACGGAAAAAAGCACAATCTGCCAACATTTAACTACACTTCAACTGTGTTGTTATCGATTACTAGCTCTTGAAAAGGATTCTTACATTCAGGTAACGGATGAGGTATAGTTAAAACGTTGTTAATTGCTTCACGAAGTCTTAGATTAAACATCTAATGCTCCTAGCAAATCAGATAGGCAGCTGAGGGTTTTTTTTCCCTCTTCTCTCTCTTTGCAAAAATACCATCACGTACTGTTTTCTCGAGAAAAAATTGTCGTTATGCTAAGCCTCTGCTATGCTCTGGAGGGAAGATTACTCAATAGATGCCAGTTTTCAGGCATTGTTTTCATTGTGCTACTCAGATTACCTTTCACAGGGGAAAATAACCTCTTGAACTAGGACAGCAAAACAGAAAGCATTGTGGACGCAATAGTTATACCGAAATGAGATTCTTAGAATAACAGAGGGAACGTTTACTGACGGAAGTTTACTTTGTTCAGTCTTTTCAGAAAATACCTAGTTGCGAAACCAGCTCTTTTTCGAAAATGCCGGAGTTTTTATAATTATTCTTTCAGTAGTAGTACTCACAGATTTCATATTTTTCTATATAAATTTACAAGTTATTATATAAATTTACAAGTTACTCAGTGAAAAATGTGCACGTTAAATATTATTTTCGAATTTTTTATAAGATATGCTAAAAAAAATTTGACGATTGGTAGGGTGGTGCTCTTTGGTACCGGATCTCGCGGATTCGAATCCCGCTGCTGGCATAGATGTTCGCAGCTGTTCGGAATCGGCTTTAAGTATTAGGCCCCGGCCCTCCTTCAGACATGGGTCTCATTAACCCTCATGTTGCAAAAAGTAGACCATAGTGCTCCCAAACAAACCCAACAAACCCTTCAGACATGCCAACTACTCCGGATTCTCCGGGAAAATGAGAAAACTTGATAACTCTGGAAACTCTTTAGATTGCTCCTGAAAATAATAAAACTCTTGAACAGCTAAAATATTACGATTCAGCAATAAAATACAAAGTTTTGCCCAAAAAATATAATAATAATAATAATGTTGAATATTTCTCTTCTCACACAGTAATGCTGCATGTTCAAAGTTTTCAGTACTAGTGCGGAAAAATCAAACTGAATTTAGGTTAAATTTGAGCAGATAAAATATAGAATCCCTAATGATAGAAAAATTGAAATATTTTAACCAGGGTGAATGTTGCTATAAGAAACACTGTTTTGAAAAATAAGCTGTTAAAACTAAAAATAGCTACTCATACATTTTTAAATGCATAAATTTTAATTTACCTTTTACAATTTATTACTGTTTAAATATTTTAAATTTAATTTTAATTCAGAAACCAATAAGATATGTACTTGTGTATAATTGGTAATTAGCATGTTAAAATTTCAAACCACTCTGTGGCTCCTGACACAAGCCCCTAAATGTTGGCATATCTGCTCCTTAACCCTCGAGGGCAAAACAGTAGACCGTAGTGCTCCAAACCAAAAAATAGTATGAATATTTAAAATTACATTTCTGTAGCGTTTTGTTACATTTAAATCAAGAAAAATATTGTAGCAACAAATTTCATGATTATTTAAAATCATATTAAAATAACTAAATTTTACATTTACGTCTCCATTAGAGCGCTTGATGATAACAACCAATAAGGGTTACAATTAAGGGGACATATTACCTTTAAACCTACAAAAAGACATTTCTGAATCGTTTAAAACAAGCCCCGTGTAAGTGTTCGAATTAATTAGAACCTGTAACACTACAATATTTACATTTAATATCATAGCTTTTTAAGGAGACTATAAATATTTTAACCCTTTCGCGGTGGAATGATTCTCCATATTCGTCTAGATAAAGACCGGATTCTTAAGTTCCGTACTTATCCCCCTATGAGCAATTTCCATGATATTAACAATGGGCAAAATATAGGAAAGGGAAGAAAAAAAAGGGTATTTTCAGAGAGTGGTGGAAAGTAACCCTAAGAAAGTAGGACAGATAAAAGAAGTGATTGGTACTACTCTAACCCATATCTCAACAGTAGGAAAATGCATATTTCAACCAAGCCCGTACTTTAACGGCTAGCTGCTTGGTTGAAATATCAACCACCCGTTCTCAAAAGATTAATAAACGCATTTTCCACTTGCGCGCACTGAAAATAAAAACTATCACACATATAGGTTTCGAAATTTTACTCTAAATACATTATGCGCCTACGATGAAACTTGATCCATTTTTTTTCGTTGTTTAATTTATTTAGTAGTTACAGTAAAAATGGAGTTTTTAAACATTGTTTTAGCTTTTTTGAAAATGCAATACTCTGTAATAATTCTGATAGTTTTTAAGAAATTAAATAGTTGGAGAATTACATCTATTAATTATTACTTACAAAAAAGCTAAAATTATTAATGAAACTCATTTTGTGTTTTAAAGTGTGCGCACAGTGTGTCGGGAAAAAAGTTTAAATTTTTTAAACAAATTCTCAGTTTTCACTTTATATAAAAAAAATTCTTATATTTAGGAAACAAAGTAAATTCACACAAAATTAAGTAAATAAAAATAGAAAACAAATGCTGAAAATCCCGCATATCTTTATATATAAAATTCTTATGTACGCGTGTTTGTAATAGAACTCCTCCTAAACGGCTGGACTGATTTTGATGAAATTTTGCGTATGTCATTATTAAGCTGATTCAAGAATGGTTTATATTCACAATTTCATCCGATAGAAAATGTTTTTTTAATTCTTAAAAATCCAGAATTGCAAGCTTATTGAGATTATTATAATGCCTCTTGAAACCCTTCACTACCAACGTGTCTGTGGCGCAGTGGTCAGCGCAACGGGCGTCAGTCCCAGGATCGAATCCCCGTACAGGTCATGGAGGAATTTTAATTTAATCTAATTACGTTTGTGATGAGTGTACGTTTGGTGGCTTCAAGTATTTTTAAAATACTTGATAATTTTCCTTACTTTTCCCTCAAAAATATCCGATTTAGAATTTATTTAAAAACATTTTACAATTTTTGGATTTATAGCGTTAAAACAGCACAACATCTGTCGGGTCTTTTAACAAATTGCATGCGGGACACGTACTAGTACGTTTTCTGACGATTGATACTTGAGCACGGGTCACGTACTAGTACGGGTTAGTGTAACAACTTGTTTTGTTTGTGGATACAAAAATAACGGTATATACAGGAAAACGAAGCCGAATGTTATTTCTGCTACAAAGATTCTGAAAAAATTTAGACAAAAACTAGTTTTTACATTATTAGTTTTATGATTGCTCTTTTCATTTTTTTATAATGTAAAAATTTTTATATATAAACATAATTCGAAAAAATTAAAACTATATACTGCTATTTCTATTTGATTTTTTATATTTACGATACTATTATAAATTTATTCACTAAAAATATATTTTTTGTTTACAAAAATCTTATGGCTGTTATTTATATATTTCTGTTTATATATTTATTTATATACTTCAATATAAAATACGAAAAGTTGGTTAAAATTAAATAATTTTCGATCTATTGAGACTAAACTGAATAACTAAATTTACGCGCAAAACGCCCGCTTCCGGTACAATTCCACTGCGAAATGTTCCCGCACACAATGTGCTAGTTTACTATAATAATTTAAAAAGACGTGATAAAGCGAAAAATAAAAATCTTTCGTTTCAAGTTACTTTTAGTTGAAGTTTTCCCTTAAGATTTTAAGAATCAAAAAGAGGGTGTATTTTGATAATGTAAGAGGCTGCGCCACTGAATGTTTACTTCACTTTCCTTTGTGATCGCTTGGGTGATTCTTATTATTACTCCAAGTTTACTCAATCATAAAATATTTCACATTATCCCTAAGTCGTGCAGTCATCTTCTCTGTCGTGGATGGAGAGACACTCGCTCACTGATGCAGATCCATTATTTGGGATTTAACCACAGTCAAAACTAGGTTATAAAATCTCTAATGGTTCAAAATGAATTCTGCCTTAAACTATTTGGGAAGTGGTAGATATAGGATATTTGTGTAAAGCATAA
>CM063504.1:125661088-125683588 GCA_032207245.1 Pardosa pseudoannulata
TTCGCCACAGCGGACATTATCTCAAAAATGGAAAATGATGTATTTTTTTGTTTATTTTACAGAGATCCTAATGTCTATACAGACGTGGGAAAATAACAGAAATTAAAAAATATTTGAAAAAACATCTTTTCAAATTAAGGGTTATTCTCCGTTGCTCCCTTTACTGTACAAGCTAAAAGGAATCGTAAAAAAAGTGGAATATTTTTTTTTTCCATTCTTGCGAAACCAGGTCTATTGATTAAACTTGCGTGACCTGTAAGGCTGCTTGTATTCATTTCATTTCATTTATCTGTCTGTGAGCAAACTCAGATCAAAGGAAAAAACCATTTCGACACACGGAATTCAATCTCTTTTATCTTTCGAATTTAGTTCATCTGAAATTGAATCCTTTCCAAAGTGCATGCATGTTAAACATGGATAAATGTAAAGTTTAAACTTCCAAACAATATAGAGAAGTTTAAACTTTACTTCCAGTCGGCACGACTACATGTAACTTAAGTTTTTACAACCTCATTGAAAACGAGGAATTTGGGGTGATTATGAATTTATGGGCCGAAAGCGTTCATGTGTAGCAAGCTAGTTTTACTTTTTATTTCATTCTTTATGTAAAAATTGAAATTCTCACGAAACTTTCGCGCTGACAGAACTGTTCGATCATCTGCATTAAAATCTAATAATTGTGGAATTATGCAGATTGCTTATATTTCTTTCACTTAATGGAAGGAAATTAAATAAAGCACTTCTTTACAGCTGAACACACTCCAATCAATTCTCTCAATTCCAAGGCGCAACTTTTAAGGTATCAGTCTACATTAAAAACGTCATTTTTTGTCAAAAATCCTCTTTTTTTTCCCTCTTATTTCTCTGTTGTAAAATTTCAATTTTTAGGCTTCTAAATCTGTTTTTGTTTTGTCTCTAATTCATTTTAAAGAAAAGTTACAGCTGTTTAAACATCAGTGACAAAACAGCTGTCAAAACAAAACGGAAGTAACGTCTTCGGAACCGGAAGTTGGGAATTTAAAGCCTTTTAAAGAGCATATTTTGGATAGAACTTTTTAAATTTTCATGAAAATTAGTTTAAACATTTTTCTAGTATTTTTAATAATTAGCAACTTGGCAATTAGAAGGTTTTGAAGCAAAAAAGTGTGGGGAATTTTAAACATGTATTTTAATTTTTTAACAGTTAAAGTTGCTTTCATAAACTTGAAATGCGTTTTTCTCAGAACGGTATTTTTAATAAAATGTCGATACTTGAAATGTGATTTCTCAAAAAGTTCTTAAAATATTTTGTTGAAAAATATTATGAATGCTTTTGATAGTATTTACTAGTGAATGACCTAAAAGCTTTAAATTTGGATAATTTTTAATGATGTTACACTCATAGTTAGATATAAAGGTAATGAAAAATCGTTAAAAATTCAATGTGTATGATTTTGAAGGACCAAAATTTTTTACCAAATGTAAATTAAGCAAAGATTTTAGGTGATTCACTAGTCCAGTGTATAAGAAATGTGTTGCATCAAAAAATACTGAAATAGTTTAATTTATTAAAAAATTAGACCTTTTGAAAAAACCCGATTTTTTTACTAATTTTCTTCATTTATTAGAAATTTTATAAAAACTTCTGCAGGAATAAATTTTTAAAGTGCAATTCTCTATGATAACATAAAAAATAAATCTAAAAATGTTAAAATATGAACTAATTTCTACGTTTAAAGAAAAAAGTTCTCCGTACGTAGACGGATACCTTAATGGAAGGAAATTAAATACTACTTCTTTACAGCTGAACACACTCCAATCAATTCTTTCAATTTCCAAGGCGCAACTTTTAAAATATTTAAAAGGGTAGATATATCTACCGTGATTTAACGCTGGTTGCTCTTTTTATACAAATGCACGTATTATGCTCATGGATGTTACAAAGCATAACGTTTTTGTTAATTGTCAGTTTAAGGTTATAAAAACATTGTAAACATTTATGCATATAAAGTCCTCTGTATGTGTGTATACATGTATGTAGGTCTGATAGCTATGCATTCCGAATTGTATAGATCGATCTGGATGGGATTATGCATGGTTATTCGAAAATCGAGGGCATGATGGAGAAATTTTTTTTTCCTCCTTGCAGCTTGGTGACTATATATTGTATTAAATTTTCTTTGAATGGCGTACTAAAATAATTAAACTCTCTTAGGTAATTTAAATCATATAAAAGTGTATAGTTTACAATTTTTATGCCTTTATACCAGGAATATTTTGATTATTTTTTTTTCTATTTGGCTTATTTTTTAATTTCATTTCGCCATATTTTTTAAAAATATTGAATATAGCGCGATTTCATGCAACTTTTAAACAACTATAAACGATTTCATGCATTTGGGCTTTAATGCCCTTCCCATTCATTTTCATATTTATGACAGCCAATAGGCAAACAATAAGCTGCCCTTCCTTTTGAAACAAAAGCCTGCATCGTCATAAATGCACTGCTGCGTGAAATCGCCTTATATTTACATTGCCATGGGTATTTAAGTCATCGATGCCAAATTAAAACTTTTAATGTTTTATTTGTCGCGTGATTAATATTTTTAATAAATAATCTCTCCAAAAATGTAATTACTCTTATGTTAGTGGATCAGAGGTGATTTTTGTTATTTTGCGCTTACGAAATTCGATTAGAGCTAATAAGCGATTATTTACAATGCAGAGGGAGCAAAACTCTGATTCTTGTTCATGATATTGATCCTTAATACTTTAATTTATATAAGTAACTTAATAATTTTTTTTTTAAATATTAGCGTGAAAATTGGGGTTACTTAACGTTCGCCATGCGGATATATCGCCAAATATTGTTTTAAGTTTATAAAGAAAATTAAAATAAAATGTGTTATTTCTTTTGTGAAACTAAATTATTTTATTTTTGAGATTCTTAAAACTGCTGAAGTAACATCTTAAAAATTTAAATTTTAACCCTTTCGTGGGCCATTTATTTTCCATACAACGTTTTCAAACCTTCAAATAAGAAGTGTTAATTATGTTCAATTGATCAAAAAATAGATTACAGCTCAAAACTGAAGCGGGAATCAGTCTTCCCATAGCTATAATAGCAAGGCCAATGTATTATGGGTTTTGTGCTTCCCTTATGTGTATTTTGTTAGATCATGTAAGTGGGAAGTAATCTTCCCACGGCTTTCGAAAGAGTTAAAATAAACACAACCTTTCATTTCGGAACCTTAAATACTCAGACTGAAGACTTGTTTGAAACGGCTAGTCGAACTGTAAATTTAATCTCACTAAAATAATTTATCAGATTATTTAATTGTTTATTAATTTTTAAATGATTATTCTAGCAACTTACTTTTTCATAGATTTCAGCGAATTTTTTTATCAAGTATTTCTAATATGCATTACCATAACTATGTATATTAAATTTAAATTTAAATTTAGAAATGCCTGAATATTTTAAAGACAGTTTCCTTAATATTAACTATTCAATAGATCACATATTGAAAATACTTAACATGTATTAAGTAATAATGCAAAATTAAATTAAACGCAAAGAGCATTTTGAAAACGGCAAACTTAAGACTGATTTAAATGTTTTGTGATTTGTCACACTTCAATTTTTGTATACAGAGTTTTATAATTGGTTTTTTTGAAGTGCTACGGTCTACTTTTTGCAACACGAGGGCTAATGAGACCGGGACCTACAGCTTAAATCCGATTCCAAACGGCTTCGAACATCCATGCCATAGTGGGATTAGAATCCACGAACTTCTGTTCCAAAGGCCAGCACCAGAACAAATCAGCCATCGTCCGGCATTTTTTTTAATTGAAGTTAATAATTTACGAAAACTCTTTGTAAGGCTCGCTGCCACCTTAAGGCACAATGCTACATAAAGTATTTCGTATTATAAGCAATATTTCATTCATTGATAATATATTTCTATTGCATCGGTAATAGAGAATATACATTTTCGCTATAATTGTTTGAGTACGACGCGGAACAATATTATTCATTGAAATTTTTTTTTAATATTCTTTTTATTCTTTTTCATATCCACGTATTCTCCATAAATCTATCTGATTTTTCTGGGTTTGTCTTGAGTAACTGTCCGATATCATAATCCTTAATGTAATCCAAACAATGAAATCCACGTTATCGCAACTTACAACCAGCCATTCGTGTCTATTTGAAACCATTTCTAGCTTTATATTCACTTAGAACACTTATTCATTCTCGCCTGGTTTCAAAAAGGCAGCCTTCGAAATTTACATAAAGATCCCACCCTCGGAATGTTAAATATAATGAGTGAGATTCATTGAATGGTCCAATCACGATTTTTCTCACGCTCCCGGGCAAGTTAGTAGCAAGAAAGGGCTAGCAGTAAGTGTCATATAAACATTGAACAACATTCGTTATCTAATTGGAAGTTTTCTGCCGTAACCAGTTGTTGAAGGTTATTCAATACCAACTCGCAGAATTCCTATCGTAGTCAGTGTTTTGGTCGCCTTGCCGAGTAATAGACCTTCATTCCTCTGAAATGGAACAACACATCAAGATCGGTACTGATTCAATGTCGCTCTGTGAGTCACTGTATTCGACTGCGAAAAAAAATTCCTTCCTGTTTCGCTCTACATTCATTATGATTAATGAGCCAGTTGTTTAGGTTATTATGCCATTTCAAGAACCTTGATTTAAAAAAATAATTTGTGGTATAATGATGTCTTATTATACAAGGATGTTTTTTTGTGATTACGTTAGTAATCACAGAGAAAAAAATGAATAGTTCTATAAAATCGCCTTGTTTAAACTTTACTACATTAAGTTTATTAAAGAAGTTCATCAAACTATATTGTAAAAGATCAATTTTATATTGTCTGTTTTTATTCTCGGAAGCACGTATTTTCTTTTTTGAACTTTAAATGAGACTTTGCAGATGATTTGCTACTCTAATTAGTAATTTTAAGATGGCACAAATGAAGCGTTATGTCGAAATATATAATGAAGAATATATATAATAATTAATAGAATATAAGAATGAATCTAAATAAATATATTGAAACATTTTGGGAAGATTACTTCACATCTTAATGGTCCTATGAAAGATGCTTCCTAGAAGCACAAAACCCACTGTTCATCTGTTAATATTCCATATAGCATTAGCTCGTCAGCTAATAGATTAGTGTTCCACAGGAAAATGGAAGGGCTATCCTGTTAGCTTCCAAGCAAAGAAGCATGCATTTCCGAATAGTGTGCAGACAGCCAGTATGGAAAACCATATCCTAAAGTTAGTTTCTAACCACTTACAATGAAGGAAAGTAGCACAAAGGCTCGAGAAAAGAAGACCTGCTACGTGTGTGCTGACTGTTTTGTACCCTTATGGATTGCAATAGGCCTTTTATTTTTCCATAGAAAATAATTGCCATTAACCCTTAATTTGACAAGATATTTTTTCAAATATTTTTTAATTTCTGTTATTTTTCCATGTCTGTATAGACATTAGGATCTCTGTAAAATAAACAAAAAAATATATCATTTTCCATTTTTGAGATAATTAATGTCCGCAGTGGCAAACACTGACTCTTATGTTATACATTAGTAGTTATACATGTCCGGTGTAGCGGCCAGACTTAGTCAAATTAAGGGTTAAATTCAATTTTTCCTGTAAGTAGTTCTGCGGAAAGTATATATATCACCCCTAGAATTTAAATATAAACCCAACATTTCGTAAAATAAATTTTCTTAAATTATATTGTATAATTCAGGGATGGACAAACTTTTTCGGCCGCGGGCCAAAAGTCGAAAGAAAATAAGTCTGGCGGGCCAAGATAAATTTTTCTGATATTTTAAAAACAATATATCTGATAATTCTGATATTTTAAAAACAAAGTACCTAACGGTTTAAATACGTCAGTGAAATGAATGAAATTGCGATTTCATTTTTAAAAGTTCTTTATACTGAGGTTCGAAGTACTGATGTACTGATTTTAAGGAACGATGCGATATGCTCATCTGTTAGTCTACTTCTGAAATTATTCCTTCTAAGGTTCGAAGTTGAAAACACTTGTTCACATATAAAAAGCAAATATACTGCTGATCTGAGCGTGAGATAATAAATTTGGGATATAATATTTAAGCAAAGGAGATGGTTATATAATGTATAAATATATATTTCTTTTAATTTGCCTCGGACCGGCAACTTAAAATTCTATCCGCGGGCTGGAGTTGGCCCATCCCTGGTATAATTGATAATAAAACACCAAAACTGGAAAAAAAATAAAATCATTTTAATTTTGATAGAATTACATTTTTAATACAAATAAGAATATACATAAAATAAAATTATTTATTCGGAACTGCATCGAAAACCGTTATTTTTGGTAGAACGAAAACCGGAACTGAACCGATATATTTTTTAGTTGATTAGAAATGAAATAAATTACGGTTCGATGCCCTGTAATGAACATTGATTTCCACAATTAAATCACTAAATGTTAAAATTTTGTTTTGCTCCAAATATACTTTTACGGGAGGATGGGCGAATAGCGCTCGTGTCTGGAATTCAACTTTTTAGGCTTATATTCCGCTATGCAAGTGGGCGTTTATATAATCTGTTATGATTTAACTGACATTAATTGCTATGTGGCCCAAATCTACTAGCTCAATAACTAGTAGCTGCGGACTGAATAAATGTGACAAAACTCCTATGCGGGCTCGCCGTACCATTACACGTCCAAAACATCTTGAGGACTTTATTTTGGCTTTGGGGGGATGTTATGATTTAACTGACATTGTTATGTGGCAGCATCAGTATTGTACTACTTTGTTTTGGCAACATGTAAGCGGGAGTTCGATGGTTAAGATTGTAAACATGACCCACGCTGCTGCGTTCTCTCTTTGGATTGTATGTAATATTAAAATGTGTTCTTCATATATATATTACTAGTTATTATTAATCCACCATCCCTCACCCCCGCTATTTAATATAATCGTTCTGAATAATCTTTAAATGGAAAGATCATTGAGCCCGCACTAGTAACAAAACGTTAACAATAGCTAACCCAGTCAGCCAACGGTATAAGTGCGGTATATATAGGGATTCGACGAAAAGCGCAATGTGTTTGACTCATTGTTTAACTCGTGTAACATTCTCCACTTATTCGGAACTTTTATATTTTTTATCCGAAGTATTGTCTTTTACCATCTGTGATTACAGAGCCTCCCCCACAACACAATCGCTACCTTCCAGGTCTCTTCCTGTGAAGGATTATCTCAACTTTGAAGACGCGTGTCAAGAAGGTGCGCTGCTCATATCATGGTAGATTCTCGACGAGTGTACTCGTAAACGAGGAAGTCATTAAAAGTATTCAATTCTTGGCAATATTTTTTTTTCCCTCCCAAGGTTGGGAACGC
Organism: Pardosa pseudoannulata; assembly: GCA_032207245.1. Lineage (NCBI taxonomy): Eukaryota > Metazoa > Arthropoda > Arachnida > Araneae > Lycosidae > Pardosa > Pardosa pseudoannulata. The sequence goes on from CM063504.1 coordinate 125,668,503, forward strand.
ATCATTTTTAGTAAGAGAGAGAGAGAAAAAAAGCCCTAAGGTTGCCATCCATATTCCTCTGAAGACGGTTCCCCGTATTATATCAAGCGACACTCGGTGATTTACAATAGCTTTCTTATTTTTTACGTTTTTATTATTTCCTCCTGTCCATTGTTTATCGCTCGCTGACAAAGCAAAGACCGCACGAACCTTGAACTACAGACGGGAGAATGGACTCGTGCGCCTATCTTTTGTGATTAAAGCTCGAATAATACTTGTCCGTTTATCTTTAGGTGCCATCTTGATTTTTTTTTCTTTTTCAGAAGTGGAGGCGGAAGCGAGATTCCGTCTTGTTTCTGATCACGGCAGCGAGTGAGAAAGGGACGATTTTCAGGTCTTCATTGCGTTAGTATACAGGTGTTAAACTCGCACCAGACGTGCGCCGAGACATTGTTTTTTGCTATTGGGCATCGTGACTAAGGACTGAGAAAGAAAACTGATAAATTCATTTATATGTCGCACAATTGTTGTTCAAAAACATTTCTTAAAAATCACAGGATACTTAGTTGTCTCGCAAATGGCAAAGCTTGTTTAAAGAAATAAAATTTTCTTATTGAACATTTTTTTTTTAATGTGGATAAAATTCTTAATCCACTGAATACTTTCCTAAAAATTGCAAACGGGAGAAATATGGTAGAGAAAAACTTATAATTTTTCCTTCTTGAAACTTTTAGCCAAATTATTATTCGTGACAATTTTTCTGCGATGAAGTATGTCCGTCCATCAAACTTTGAATCCCTAAGAAAGTGCTGACGGGCAGAATACTTGGTCAAGAAAATCTGTAACCCCCTTCTTACTTCTAGAATTGACCTTAGTCACAAAAGTAGTATCCATGAGATTCTACTATGGTTGTGCTTGAATTTGGGGGAGGACCATGCCAAAGTTCTACCAAAGTTCTCCCTAAAATGTGCTAATGGAGGAGAGGGATCAGAAAAAATTGTAATCTAACTTCTAGAAACTATCTCGAATCAATTACAGAAGTACGTTATCCGTGAAATTTACTTGTGGTGGACTATGTCCGTTCACCAGATTTTGTATTCCTAAAACCTACTGATGGTGGGGGTAGGATGTCAGGGGAGGGTGATTCAGAAAAAAATTTAACCTCCTCCTTACATCTAGAATAGGATTTGTACTGAGTTTGTACTGAATACTTTTCATATTGTACAAAGTTTAAATTGGATATCTAAACTGAAATCTTTCGATATGCGTTGCATTTAATTCAACGAAAGCTATTAGATTGTACGGGCCTAGAATCGGGTCATTAATTACTCCTTCTATTATCATTCAGAGTGTGAAAGAAAATTAGTGGTCTTGTATGTCGTTTTTGATTTTTGAATGGGGCAAAAAACCTATTCGTAATTTTATCGGAAATGTTGATTTAGATACATTCTAATTGTAAAATGTGCAATTTCGATCACCTTGCAGAAAACTTATCTGACATATCTATATTAAAAAGGTAATGCATTTAAGGCATGACGCTTTATACTGAACTTATTGGCGCCTTGAGCCCTATCGAAGCTGTTGTAAGAAGCCACCTCAAAACTTAATAGAGATAAGCCTATTGATTTAGACATTTTAGCTTAGGGGAAGTGTATTTACTGGAGATAAGAATTATCTTTATCGATAAACTTTCCAGTTAAGAGTGTGTGTGTGCTTCATTGTCATTGTCAGCTCAAGGTAAATGAATAAGCTTACTTTAGTTCTGTTACACAGCTTATAACTACTAAAAGTCAGTGAGCACTTAAATATTTCTTATTAATGATTGTGTGTAATGTACTTTTCTGCTATCCGTTTGCATATTTTAATTTGAAAAAAAATATTGTTTGTGTTTTTTAGAATGGTACTGGAGTAAATTTTGGTACTACTTTAGTATTAGATTGTACGGGCCTAGAATCGGGTCATTAATTACTCCTTCTATTATCATTCAGAGTGTGAAAGAAAATTAGTGGTCTTGCATGTCGTTTCCAATTTTTGAATGGGGCAAAAAACCTATTCGTAATTTTATCGGAAATATTGATTTAGATGCATTTTAATTGTGAAATGTGCAATTTCGATCACCTTGCGGAAAACTTATCTGACGGTCATATCTATATTAAAAAGGTAATGCATTTAAGGCATGACGCTTTATACTGAACTTATTGGCGCCTTGAGCCCTATCGAAGCTGTTGTAAGAAGCCACCTCAAAACTTAATAGAGATAAGCCTATTGATTTAGACATTTTAGCTTAGGGGAAGTGTATTTACTGGAGATAAGAATTATCTTTATCGATAAACTTTCCAGTTAAGAGTGTGTGCTTCATTGTCATTGTCAGCTCAAGGTAAATGAATAAGCTTACTTCAGTTCTGTTACTCAGCTTATAACTATTAAAAGCCACTGAACACTGAAATATTTCTTATTAATGATTGTGTGTAATGTACTTTTCTGCTATCCGTTTGCATATTTTAATTTGAAAAAAAATATTGTTTGTGTTTTTTAGAATGGTACTGGAGTAAATTTTGGTACTACTTTAGTTTATTAGTTTTAATATTTTATCGCAATTACGGCGCCTTGAGCCCTATCGAAGCTGTTGTAAGAAGCCACCTCAAAACTTAATAGAGATAAGCCTATTGATTTAGACATTTTAGCTTAGGGGAAGTGTATTTACTGGAGATAAGAATTATCTTTATCGATAAACTTTCCAGTTAAGAGTGTGTGTGTGCTTCATTGTCATTGTCAGCTCAAGGTAAATGAATAAGCTTACTTTAGTTCTGTTACACAGCTTATAACTACTAAAAGTCAGTGAGCACTTAAATATTTCTTATTAATGATTGTGTGTAATGTACTTTTCTGCTATCCGTTTGCATATTTTAATTTGAAAAAAAATATTGTTTGTGTTTTTTAGAATGGTACTGGAGTAAATTTTGGTACTACTTTAGTTTATTAGTTTTAATATTTTATCGCAATTACTTTCCGTTGGATAATATGTGATAAAAAATTGCTCTGCAATAAATTTTAGAGGTAAGTTTAATAAGCGTTTTTTTTTTAAATTTGTTTTAAATTCTATTTGTAATTTAGTAGTTTGAACTATTTATGTCTACGAGACAGTGCATTGACTTGTAACATCCTAAAGAACTTACACTGTAGAGAAAATCATTATAAATTTAATATGATACCATTCATTATAATTCAGAACAAATAAGATTAATAAAATACTTATTCCTCTCGAGTTTGGAAGATGTGATTTTGTAAAGGCCTTATCACTCGTATAGAAGGTAGGCCTAGCACGTTCGGTAAAGGGTCTGACCATTTGATCATCGTACTACTAGGGTTGACGGTTCTGTCCCCGACTCAGCCAAATTTTTTCCCTTTTAAACTTTCTACTCTCTTATTAGAACTTTCTCCCTTTACCACTTTACTATTTTTTATTTGCTGTCTAGGGTCAAATTGTATTTTTACCTTTCATGTATTGTTAACTTAATGTATATGTGTAATCCCATAAGTGAACTGACAATTCCGGATGCTCACCCTGAAAGATCTAATAAGTCTCAAGACGGGGGATACAGCTTCCTGCTAAGGTGCCCCAAACAACCTACAATTCGAGATCGTATAGAAGTTTGTGTTGAAAAAGCAACACATTAGGTTTGGTTCCTTTCACCGATGAAGAATCTGAAGAAAAAAATTACCAACAGATTTGTTTGGGTTCAGGTTAATGTGTGAAAAAAAAAAATCTTCAATCTATTGAATTTGTTTTCGCTAAGAAACGAGAATTTCGCGTATTTTCCATTGGGAAAAGATCTGAATATATTGTTTTTTTTTTCAACATGTACATGTTAACATATGATAGGCCCTTTTTTTTTTAACCAATTTCAACTGAAACATTAATCTTAAGTTGGTTTATTTTTAAACTTTATACAGTAACTAGTATATAGCCCGTAATATGACGGAATCAGTAAATTTTTCATTTTCTAGAATTGTAAAGTACTCTATGAGGCAGGTAAAAAAATGGTTTGTTTTTTGGCTGAGAATTATCTGTTACACGCTCAATAATTAGTTTATCTTCATACTCCTCTAAAGTCTCACGATACTGTGAATGCAGTTTAGAATCGCGTTGAATTCATTTAGAAAGATAATTCAAAGTTTTCTTAGCTACGTCGAAATTATCATTAAGTTCTTCAGCTTTTTTTTTTTTGCCACAGTCATTAATGGAACTGTGGAATGAAATAATTTAATCCATGACCGGTATTAAATTATTTCATTACCGGTCATGGAAGTTTCCCAACTTTCTTGTACAGAATTGGAAAATTAGATTCACCAAACTGTAAATGTGGAATGATAGGCACCCCTCAGCATTACATGCAAGTAAGATGTAATCTAGTTCCGATGTGTATCAAAAAATACGAAAACGAAACACAGATCGAATATTTTAAAAAAATAGACAATAATCGTAATCATATTAAAAAATTAAAGGAAATTTATAATATATTGAATTCAAATTACTCTTATATACAAAATAAATTTTAAAAATTTTAAAATGAGGGAAAATACTTGTAAAAATAGTAATAGTGATAAAAAAAGTGTTTTAAGTTAATAATTCAGTGTATAACATTAAAATGAATAATGTCGAAAGGTTCTCCCCACCCACTTAGGCTTTTGCATCCATAAACTTCTTCAGTTGGATGTGGGTGTGGGTCATCTAAGTCTAAGTCATTAATGGAAGTAAAGGAATGAAACTATCACCCCGGTAGGCATGGGCCTGAATTACATGGGCCGAGCCCTCTAATCTAGATATTTCTTTCAATAAACACAAAAATGAAGGTGAGCAGAAAAAATAACAGCTAAAAGGTGAAAGAACACATAAAAATAGACGAGAAGAAAGTTTAAGGATAGAAAACATGAAATGTTTATGTGGCAAGAGACATCCGTACAAAATAATACGTGAATTTAATATAATAAAATAATAAAATCATAAAAAGTTGAAAAAATAGTAAAAATTTATTTTAAAAACAATAAAACAACTTTAGGAATAAGAATTTAAAAAAAAAACAGAAAATATTAAATTAGACATTTAGAAAAATTTGGCAGCTTCGAGGACAGAACCGTTACCCTGAGAAGTACGATAACCAAATGGGCAGACACTCTACTGAGCGTGCCATGCCTACATATGGGGAAGAAACTAAATAGAGTATATTAGGGTCGCGTACGTGATAGAACAGACAGCACAGGTTTTAATATTGACAGTGGTTATTTGGTGGTATATATGAATGATATCCCAAATGATAAATTTAATCTCCTGCTCTGAACAGGGAAGAATAAGGCTTGAAATAATACCATTAAACGTTCAAAAAGTGGTGATGGGGTGGATTTCGAACTCGCTGTGAATTTTGCTAACCCTAAGTCATAAAAAATCCAATATGGAATCCTGTATCCATTCTAGGTACAACCGCTTCATAAATTCACGGACAGACAACTTAGGCTATTACTATATAGGGGATTATTCCACATTCTAGATTTTAATTATTTTGGGAACTTTTGTTTATCCTTACAATTTTCCATTTCTGTATTGCTATATTTAAGAAATAAAACCTCTTAATAATGGAGAATTGCTTTCGTTGAGTTTTGGAATTATTGTAGTAAATGCTATAATAAAATACGAGACTAATGTTACACATTATTTAGACTAAAAAAGCCTAATGATTTAGAGTTTAGACAATGTATACGCTGAGTCTTCTTTGTAAGCATATTATTTAAAATCTGAATATCTCATTTTTAATAAGCGTGAGACACAGATGAGTTTATAGAAAATTAATTTTCGCTCGTGCGTAATGGTTCTTTTATTGAGATTTCTATGATTCATATATGGCTGAAGTTTCGAATATGGCTGTCATCCAGAATATTTGAATACATTCCAAATACAGCATAGATGATATCATGTAAACAACTAAGCTTAAAGGTCCATAAGCAGATATTTTATCTTTTGCAAGGTTTTACAAGCTATCCTTGAATTCACATATCAGACTTCTATTCCTTTTTAATAAATATATAACTTATTTTATATGCTGTTTACCCTATAGCTTTAAACGTTATCTGCGCTTGAACTTGGTATGAAATTAAATTTTATGGCAGGAAAGAAATATTTGTAACGATGTGAAAACTTAGCGATGAAAGAAAGTTAAACATTTTCTCGCTTTCTTTCAAGTATGTTTCTCAATATCGGGCTCTAAAAATGTCATCAGTGCTTATAAACGGAACTTGTGATCTTCAAAGTGGTATGATAAAATTCAAATAAAGTAAATTTTAATGTCTTTCCCGTGAGATTAAAAAGAAAAATCTTGATACCCTTTCTAATTTTTTGCATTTTGTTTTTTATCGATCTGGAAGATTTACCTCGTCTTATATTGAGGTTTTCATAAAGAAGATGCATAAACAACTGGAAGTCCTTGACTTTTGATGAGGCAATATCGAAGGATGTCCCATTCAGGTTGTTGATTACAATCGACTGGTCGAAAACACTGACCAGTTCCGATTGGCTTGCTAAATGTTATGCTTCAGTTGTAATAGACCAGTTAGTTTTATTTATGTAAATTTAAAACTAGTCCGAAAGCAGGTGTTCTTGTCTAGTGGTCCACAAAAGACGTCTGGAGGTAAGGTGGAAGATAATACAAACACTTGACGGTTGAGTTCCGTATTGATCGATAAGCGTTGAGCTTATGCCAGGAATGTTAAGAGCATTATCAAATTAAAAAGGGCGCAACAAATTTGAATTTTAATAATGAATACTTACGTACATATTAACAATTGTTTATTTGTTTATTTAGAGCTGTAGATTGTCCGGATAAGGAAAAGGATGACGATAGAACTTAAGTTGTACCTTCAAGGTCGAAGGTCCTAGATGCAACCGCCGCGTTCATTTTATCCGATAAAGGGTTTCACTACTCTTAACACATTGTTGACCGGCAATTTTACTGAAAATTTATCTCATGTCACCGGCTATTACCACAATTTGATTCATAATCACTCGGACAATCAGACAAAGCATCCGCGTATAATTCATTGAAAGATTCTTCATTAAGTTCCGTCATCGTTTTTTTAATTTTTTTTAAATTTTAAATATTTTTTACAACAAAAGATTTGGCGGGTCTTATAAGCGAGAGAAACAGTTTGTGTTATACTGACCAACACTTGCACTGTATGGTCGCCAACAGAGAAAACAACAGCGATGTGAAAAAAAAAAAAAAAAACGCATCACGAGTTTAATCGTGGCCGGTCAGCAACGTTCGGCCATAAAAACACGAGTTAACTCGTAACCGGTCAACAGTGTGTTAAAAACGAGATCGAAAATAATTTGTTTGGAAAATTTTGGCTTGTTATATCTATAAATATATGGATTAAATGCATGCAATTTTTTCATTAATATACTAAACAATTACCAGCTTTTGCACAAATATTATTAAATTTTGCAGCAATTATAATCAAATATTAGTGAAATTTGATTAAAACTGGATACCTCTTTTTAAATTTAAAATTTAGAAGATGCTTACATGACTGTAACATTACTTTTAATTGTGAATGCAAACAATCATGCGTAACATATTTTTTGAGGTACCACTGTTATCTTGAACCTGAAATATATTATTTTAAAAGTTCTAATGTATTAAAAAATAATTAAAATGATAATAAAATAGCAGATTTTCGATTATTTGAGGAGGTATAAAAATTGCTTTTAGGTACCGGAATGTTTAAATTTAGGTTGAAGTTTAATATATTAAATGATTTATTCATATGTTGAAAAAAAATCATAACAATTCGTGTACTAGTTAAGAATAAACTTGCACACAATGATGCTATTTCTTTAACCGTTTTACCAGCTTCGTAGACTTGTATGAATTTTATCTTGATTTTTAGATCGATACATGTCTTTTCGTTCTTAACAATTTCTTCACACGATGCCACATTTTTTATTGTCAAAATGGGACTGACTGAAAAGAGTATGTGACCGTTTGCTATTGATTTGCACGTCGATTTTCCCGAATTGAAGGTCAAAACACGAACGGTCGTTAAGCTGATAGGTTGTAAAATGAGGAATACTGTGAACTCCGTTTAATGTAATCGCGATTAATGTTATCAATCGCTTATTGTTATCGAAATCACTTAGTCCCGATTTTCTCTATTCATTTGTATGTTAAAATTATCGCTTTATTTGATCGTTACATCGGTCAATGGGATCAGTTTTCGAACCTCATTTTAACTGGCAAAGGAATATTTACAATATATTCAGAAGGAACCCATTCTTTTCTTTTCCATGTCTGTTGTTTGAATTTCCAAGAATTCTCTTCAAGCTAGGGAATGAGGAATGACAAAGCAGTGAGAATTACACTTTCCCGGAATTTTTCAGAAAATCGCACATCCTGCTTTTGGTCAATGGTTGTCAGATAAGCAGAAGGCAGCACATTATTATCGGAACTGAGAAGGAGCGTATTCACATTTTATGCCTTGCTCGCTTACATACAGCCAGGGCTTCGAACCGTAATTTTTTTTGCTCCGGTTTTCGTTCCGGTTCATCTAAAAAATTAATATCGGTTTTCGCTCCGCCTAAAATAACGGTTTTCGGTTCAGTTCCGGTTTTCGCTCCGCCAAAAATAACTGTTTTCGTTTCAGTTCCAAATGAATAATTTCATTTTATGTATATTCTTATTTGTACTAAAAATATAATTCTATCATAAACAAATGTAATTCTATCAAAATTTAGAAGATTTTATTCTTTTTTTATTTGGTACACTATGTGAATTGATACAAACAGCAGGTACGATAAGAGCGGCGAGCATTGGCATTGTTATCCATTATCAAAATCGCATTTGACAACTAGGTTCATGATTACCCACATTCGTCGTTTGACTCTCACATCGTGCACTTGGCCTTGCAATAATTATGTAAAAAAATATTATTTATTTAACATATGAAAATTGCCTCTAATTATTAATATATCTTCTAACGTGGTTTCACTGAGATTACTTCTGTTGTCTCGGAGAATAAATTTCAAACCTGAAAACGCTCTTTCAACAAATATCAAAATAGGAAATCGAGAAGCAGTATACATGTAATGATAATTATAAAGTTGACGTTAAATTAGAAAATATTGATAAGTTGGTAACAGTAACAAAATGACTGAAAGATATATCGAACCGAAATAAACCGATATTTTTTTCGGTTCAGTTCCGGTTTTCGTTCCGACCAAAATAACGGTTTTTTCCGGTTTTCGGTTCAGTTCCGGTTCGAAGCCCTGCATACAGCTATGTCGATATGGAAGCCAAAAAGTGAAATGATTTAACATTAAAACAAAAGATCGAAATTTTAAAGGTTGATTATGATTACGAACAATTTATCAACGATCTTCTTAGAAAAAAATTGTAGACAGTCAACAATTGATCAATTTTTTAATTATGTATACAATTCTTATGTTTTAAAGGATAATATACAGTACATAAATATAAGGTGTGTGTTTTCATTTTGCTTTGAAATTTAGTACGTGGGAATTAAAGGTGAGGAAATCTATCTAATTTTGCAAATCGGTTATTATCATCAAAAACACGGTGTCCCAAACTTATCACATTAAGCGGAGTACACTGTATTTGCAAAACACTGACTAGTACGTATCAGTAATCATAAGCTTGATGATAAACAAAGTGGGAAAAGTACACTTTCAAGTTCTGTAGAAATGTATCATCTTAATTATCTGTGGTTGTTCGAGCCCCTGCGTTGCAAGCTCTTGTTTGTATTTATGAGCGCCATCTGGCGAAAATTGTCGCTAGTAGGTGTAGTCGCTAGTTGGTCGTCACCTAGAGCAGACGTTCGGTTCTATGGGGATCCGATCCTGCTTTTGTGAAAACTCCCTCATTGGGATTTAATTATGCTTCTTATCGTTGAAGTATTGGTTTAGTTGGTTTTGCAATAAATATGATTAAGATACAGTCCGCTCTCTTCATTTGCTAGTTATGTTTTTTGACTTTCCTTTTTAAAACTGAGCTTCAGCGCCAACAGTCGTAATCCACTATTTTTGCAATCCCTCTCGCATCGTATATCATCGTGGTTTATTTGCAACTCGTAGAATTTTTTTTATTTTTTTTTTATTTATAACGCAATTTTGAACATTTCATCACTTTCATAACTCAGTAAATCCGGTAGTAAAAGTAATAATAAATGACTTGATTATCTTTAATTGGGTAACATCTCTACTGAGATGTTAATTTTTCAGACTTACAATCATAAAGATAGGGAATAGATCAAAGATATTGTTGTAAATTGATAAACGGGACCACTCAGTCTGGATTAGATGGTTGTTTTGAATATTTCTTCAGCAGAATTGTCTTTGAAAGTTCGCAAATCTATATTACAATCTATTTAATGGAAGTTATTTAAAAATTATTTGTCTCATTTATTTAATTGAAGGTCAGCATAATATAGAGAAACATATCCAGTTTTGTTATTAACAAAATATATCCCGTTTGAAATCAACTAAGTGTTGATCTAGTTAGCTAGGCAATAAATCACCTTAGCTTCCGGCTTCTTATTTGTCTCCAGACTAAACCGGGCTTTAACCTGCGCCCCCGTAATTCCTTTTAAGATAAGAGGAGATTTACAGCTTCTTCCTTTTTTTTTCTCGCTTTCCCATGGTTGTTTGGTCTTAGGTGTCTTTGAAAGACTTATTTTTAAAACTCAACTTGATGAGTATTCTTTCCAAAACACCGAAATTGGGACTATGTTTCTACCGCTCGTGCCCTCAAAAGCTTTTCTAGAGAAGCTCGATCGTGTCAATCTATGGGCATAAACAGTACATAAATCAAAAATACTTTGTGTATTCTGCTGCGAGAAAATGGGTGGGTGCTGCAGGAAGACTTCTGGAATAAGTTTAAACTAGAATAATAGTGAGTAAATATGAGTCACCCATTTCCTTTGCAGCAGCTCTTGGAAGTAAAATGAAATAGTAGCGCTTAGTTCCTCTTCCTGGTTTCTTTTTTAACCGTAGTAGGATCGTTTACAAAATTTACTATAGTTACATGCACGGTTTAATCTTTCATTTATATAGAACAGAGATCGGTAAACCGGCGATCGCTAATCTTGTCTAGAACTATAGTAGTATAGTTCGCTGGATAATTTTCGGTAGATCGCAGTGGCACAACCAGGTTGGCTAATCAGAAGTCCTCTACTGATTCAAGACGGGTGACCCATTTTCTTACTTACAGTTTTAATAAAATTGATTTCAAATTTACGTGAAATGTATGTTTATATGCAATAAACAAACGTAAGATGTGAAAACAAATTGTGAATAAATGTAAAATTTTGTTCTGGTTTCTTCTGGTTCCCAGTAAGAATAGCTGTTTAGAAACTTCATTAACACTTTGACTGCCATGGCTATCATATGTGATATCCAGTGATATTTCCGTTGAGACAATGGCTATCCGATATGATAGCCATGGTGTTTTAACACTTCAGGCCATGGCTATCAAAGATGTTATCAGTTACATGAAAATCGTATTGGAGTTTGATTGTTGGGCTCCCTACGATGTGTTAGGTATACGTGGTTTGCGCAAATTGGTATATGTGACGATTTTATGAGCTAAGTTTTATGAAAAATTAAATATTTGGAACATGCAACAAAAAAGGGAATATATATAAATAGAGAGAGTTTGTATTAAAATATTGTTTGTTTTGAAATATAGTTTTTATATATAGTTTTATGTGAAAAAAAATACAAATTACACAAAAAGAAGTTTGGCCCCGTTGTGAACATTTGCAATTTTGGCATGGCAGTCAAAGTGTTAATTGGATGATGTAGATCAGGGATGGGCAAACTACGGCCCGCCGGAAGGTTTTATCCGGCCCGCGGATAGAATTTTAAGTTGTCGGTCCGAGGCAAATTAAAAGAAATATATATTTATACATTATATATCCATCTCCTTTTCTACTTTTCTTAAATATTATATCCCAAATTTATTATCTCACCCCCAGAAGATCAGCGGTATATTTGCTTCTTATATGTGAAAAAAGTGTTTCCAACTTTGAATCTTGGGAAGAATAATTTCTGAAGTAGACTGACAGATGAGCATTTAGCATCGTTTCTTAAAATCAGTACATCTTACTTCGAACCTCAGTATAAGGAACTTGTAAAAATGAAATCGCAATTTCATTCATCTCATTAACGTATTTAAACCGTTAGATACTTTTATATTGTTTTTAAAATTTTAGAAAAATTTATCTTGGCCCTTCAAATTTATTTTCTTTCGATTTTTTTCGAAAAAGTTTGTCCATCCCTGGTGTAGATATTGACCTAGAATGCATAGCCTGTATTCGCTTTCAGACTGATAATTTTATTACTTTTCATCTAGCAATCTCATCCACGAGAATTTTGTTTAATATCCTAAAATTAAGTGTTACCTTTTATAGTTTAACCCTGGAAATGCTATCCTTATGTCTTTGGGGACGTTTTCTTGTTAAAAGAATACAAACCGAAAATAGATTAAATGGTACCTAATATCTTCTTTTATTAAAAGTGCACGTATTACTTGCCTGACCTTGCTTTGAAATAAATTTTTAAAAAGTTGTATTGTAGGAATAACAAAAGTAACAAATTTCATCAAAAACAGGAAATCGTTCTAGAGTACACACGTCAACCTGTACGCGTTGAGAAACAAGTGATTCAGTTTACGATTGTTTTTACCAAAGATATTGTCGATTTCACGTTTGATAGCGAAAATTTTTCAGTCTATTTTGGTTTAGGTTAATGTGTAAGGTCTTTAATCAATTGCAAATTTTTCTTTCGAACGGGAAATCTGTGTATTATTCATCGGAAAAAGAAATCATAAAGTGAATACGTTGCTTTTTCAACACGTACATGTTGTCCTGTGATGACTTTAGTCAGTAATGTGATTTAAATTTTTTTTTAAATAGGCTGAACAGAGCAAATGATTTTACATAAACCGTGATTTTTTTATGGTTAATTTAAACCCAAGCCTCAAGTCTGAGTATTTATAATATGCATTTTTTACGTTCAATTTACTTAATTTAAGCTTTTGGTTTGGTTTTGGAGTACTACGGTCTACTTTTTGCAACACGAGGGCTAATGAGACCGGGACCTACTGCTTAAAGCCGATTCCGAACGGCTACGAACATCCATGCCATAGTGGGATTCGTACCCACGAACTCCGGTTCCGAAGACCAGAACCCTAACCATTCGGCCATCGTTCGTCTTTAAGCTTTTAAAATAAGTGTTTTAGGAAAATGTAAGTTGCTTTTTAGATATGTTACACAGCTGGAAGACATTGCATCTAGATTCATCATATAGAGCAGAGATATCAATTACATGGAACGTGTGGCCATAAAAATAATGATAAATTCGTAGGGTACTGGCACCTCCAAAAATATTTAATTTCAATTGAGCTTAATTTTGGTACTTAGATAAGATCCGATTTGCCATACTTGATATATATATATATATATATATATATATATATATATATATATATATATATATATATATATATATATATATATATATAAATATATATATTTATATTTATATATTTATGTATATATATACATATACATAAATATATAAATATATATATATATTATATATATATATATATATTTATATATTTATGTATATATATATTTATATATATATGTATATATATATATATGCATATATTTATATATTTATATATTTATGTATATATATATATATATATATATATATATATATATTTATATAGATATTTATATGTATGTATATATATGCATATATATATATATATATTATGTATATATATATATTATATATATATATATATATATATATATATATATTATATATATATATATATATATATAAATATATATATATATATATATATATATATATATATATATATATATTGTACTCTAGATGGTGAAAATATCTAATAACCTGTGTAAAAAGATTGATTCGGTTTATATTGACCGAAGACTTTGTAAATTATCTTTTACTGCACGAAGACCCGTACCTTAGAAACGGTACCAGGCAATTACCAGGATTCTTGCTGGAAATCAACAGATAACGAATTCCTAAACCTTTTTTTTCCCCTTTTAATAATTAAAATTTGGAACACCAGTACCATTGTATGTGCTATCAAGTTTCTGAAATAAATTAACGGAATTATATATTTACTTTGTAATATCATAATATGGAAAAGAATTTGTAAATTAATAAAAGATTTAAAGTGTTAAAAGGTATCTTACAAAATGGCCAATGTTTGAATAGGTGTTAAGAGATCAATGTTTTTATTGATCTTATTTTAATTTTTCACACCTTGCATTGATTCTTAATGAAAATCAAAATTCTTCGTAAAATTAAATAACTTTCAAAATGTTGGCTTGAATACACAATTAAATTTTAATTGTATTTTCAATTTTAATTGTAATTTTAATACTTTTCAATTCAATTGTAATTCCAAAATATAAACTATTCTTTTCACACCCCTTTCCTGCCTATAGAAAGCATACGTTAAGCTTGATGAGTTTCGTTTAAAACCGACTGTTGAAGCTCGACTGGAGCTTAATTCATGATTATTCATGATGGATATCCTAAAGTTGTCTCAGAGTGGAATTTCATTTGAGCTTTTTCCTGGTCTACGCTTTTCAAAGAAACCACTGTTCGGCGGAACTTACTTTCACTGACGTTATCCGTTGATGCATACCGGGTACTACTTTCGCCTCCATGAATTTACGCATCACCTGCTTTACCTTTCATTTAAATATGATATGTAGATATGGTATCTTCTTTTTTTTTCCTTTTTAATTTCATGGTCTGGAGTTTGAAACGACGCGTGTAACTTTTAACTACCTTGGTACCATCAACCCGAATGTTATTCTTCACTTTGCTTCGGTGTATACTGCGAGTATTATCAATAAATTCTTCTTCCGGGCAGAACAGGCGAACAATAACCAAATGGTTAGGGAGCTGATCTTCGGTACCGGAGTTCGTGGGTTCGAAACACATTATGGCACGAATGTTCGTAGCCTTTGGAATCGGATTT
>CM063504.1:125688588-125731088 GCA_032207245.1 Pardosa pseudoannulata
CGTGCTGCGTTTATAGTGTTGATAGTTTAGCTTAAAAGGACTATTTGCATGGTAGCTGTAAACAATGATTAATTATTGATTGCCTAGCATTTTATCTAACAATTTTTTAGTTATTGTGAATGAAACCTAAAACTACTGAAGACCAATATTTAATTTACCATCAAAGATATAATAGATATGTTTGTAAGTCTTATTTTATTATCTAGTTTTATGTATGAAACCAAATTTTACGGTTACGTCTAAATAGTCGGTAATTTCAATGGCACATCTTTGTTTCCCCAAATTGGTACGAAAGCTTAGTGTTTGCTTGGTTTGGAGTGCTTGAAATATTACCGTATGAAGCCAGTATCGCGTTTTGAGCGTCGAACCGTAAACCGGATGGTCTTTGGGTTGAAACCTTATAATACCATTGTATTCCCAGCTGATGTACATATTAATTTTGTACGCCCGAACGAACGGTAAAGTAGTGGGCGACAGTTAGAGAGATGCTTCATTCCGAAGCTGTTCCCAAAATATGAAGCTGTTCCTAAAACTTTGAAGTTCTCCACAGGCTCAACCCATAACCTGGACAGCAGGTACCAATGGTATGTTTGTTTGACGTCCAAAATATCCAGTCAACATCTGAATGATATCCAGGATGCCAAATGTATAACCAATGAAACAAGTGTGCTATTAGGAATTTAGACTATGTAGTTTTTAATGCAGTCTTTTGTACTATTCATCATGTCTGCTTGCCCTTTGTAATATGGCCGAATGAGTAGGGCTTGTGCTCTTTGGAGCCACAGTTCGTGGATTCGAATTCCACTGCTGGCATGGACGTTCTTAGCCTTTCAAAATTGACTTGAAGCAATCGGTTGCGGTTTCATTAGCCCTCGTGTAAAAGTAGATTGTAGAGTTGCAAACCAAACTTGTATTATTTTGTTGCAAACCAAACTTGTAGACCCGATGTGGGTCAAATAATTAGAACACTGGTTTCTGAATCTATTAGCATGAATGTTTGTAGCTGTTCATAAGTTTTTACGCTGTAAGTCCCAGCATCGTAAGGCCGATAAATGGCCGGATGGGTAGCTCGCAGCTTTTCGTGTGGGTTCGAATCATACTGTTGGTATCGATGCTCATAGCCATTCGTAATGGGCTTTAAGCAGTAGATCCCGGTCTCTTTAGTGATAGTGTAGCAAAAAACTAGATCGTAGCTCTCCAAACCAACCAACCAACCAGTACTCACAGGTTTTCATAATACAAAAATGAACTGAATGCTATGCAAGAAGCTTTGTAATATGTGGATATATTCTATATCTGTTCTAATATCAACCATTCTTTAGCACGCACTCACTCTCGCATAACCAGATGATGGCCGAATGTGTAGAGCGATGCTTTTCGATGTCCATGGTTTCGAATCCTACAGCTGGCATGTATGTTTGCAGCTATCTCGTTTGGTTTGGAGCGATACGTTATATTATTTTGCTATACGAGTGTTATGCGACCAGGATCTACTGTTCAACGGCTACGAACATCATTACATACAGTGGGATACGAAACAACGAGAGCAGCCCCCGTTGTATTCGACTACCGTTCCACTTGTAGCCCTCCGTAATTGACTTTAGATAGTAGATCTCATTAGCTCCGTATAACCAAACTGCCTATAGTGCTCGACATCAAATAAAAAGTAAAGTGTTGTGAAGTTTAAAATATTTAGTTCTAGCAAATCGGTGTCATTTTCATTAAAATAAATGGATTTTAGATTTTTTTCAAACATTTCGAATTACATCAGCAACAATGCCAAATTAAATGTCTTTGTTGAAAACATAATTAAATTTATCGTGCGTTAAACATTAGAGTGAGCATGAACTGAAACACAAAAATCCTAACTGGCAATTAAAGACGGGAAATTTTAAATAATGTAAGCAAGGGAAAAAACACTACTTTAATAAACTGTGTTAGCTGAATAAATTGCGTTGCGTCTGTTGACTCGAGAACATAAATACTTAATGTGTATTAGTCTGAATCTAGATACTTAACATTTCTGTTAAGTGCACTCCAATAAAGTGAACAAGCATAGAAAGGACATCTCTGGAATGCTTTCCTTCACATTAAATCTTAGTTTTTTTTTACTATTTTTCTTTCAGTCTCCTCAAGCTTGAAACGACGTTAAACGAACGAAAAAAAAAGCTTCGGGTAAGAGAAGAAGCAAAAAATATTCTTAAAGCTGTAGCAATAGAATAAGATGGTTGCTGTCCTGCCTTTTATTGCAGCAATCAAAACTGCATCGAAGGGATGTTAGAAAATGAAAGGTTGTCGGATTACATTTGACAGCGCCATCTTTTAGTGGTTTTTTCATCCATTCCATTAGACTCTCGCTACGCAGAACAAAGAGTGATAGCTGGAATGTTAGTACAATGATTCATTAACCCATTCTTCCGGAGAAACTGGAAGTAGCTTTCCTATTTGTTTATGGCAACCTACGCAGAGGAAATGTGCCAAAACAAGAAGCGTTGTAATTAGGCAAGGCTTCGATGAAGGAAATAGATCAATCGAAATTTATATTTACGCAAAGAGTTTTCCACAAGCTGGACATAATGTTCGAAACTAGGATCTGTTCGAGTCCCATCGACTGTTGAATATTTGCAGCCGATTTAAGAAATATACCACAGTTTCTTGATATTTTGGATAGCAAATATGATTGTAGCTTTAATTTAATCACCTCTTTCGTTTACTTATGGTGTAATACGACTCTGCCTTTCGGTACCAAAGTCTTTGGGCTCGAATCACACTTTCTGCTTGGATATTATCCCTTCAGAACCTCTTTAAACTTTTAAATCTCGATATAATCAGTCCCTGTATTTAATTAAATTGACTATATCTCTACAAACCAAACTAAAATTTTTTGTATATAAAAGATTATACCGACCATAGTGTGTTTAGTGGTTAGCGATTTAGATTAGTCCACCCCAGTGGACTTCGGATCAATTCTCGAATAAACCTTGAATGTATTTGTGTTGTCTCAACACCTACTAAATCATATTAAGTAGGTATAATTGTAATCTTGATCGATCTTGGTTCACCACTCATAGGAAATCATGTTGTAACTATTTATGTGATTCTGACATTATAAAAAAAACAACAAGCATGCTGAGTTGTATGAGAGAATGTTCATAAACCCTATAATGTTATCCTGTCAAATGTTATTACTGTTGTTACGTCTGCAAGACTACTTTTTAAAAAGTTATATTAAAGCAAGGAAAAGCAAATAATCCATGGTCTTTCATTTCAAAATGATTTATTGCTCATTAAAGTCATTTTGTACTTTTAACAAGCAAAACGATGGCCGAATGAGTTAGGCACTGCTGTTCGGCACCGAATAGTGTGGGATCAAATCCCACTGCTGATAGGGATATTCGTAACCGTTTTTAATCGGCTTTGAGTAGTAGGTCCCGGTCTACAATAAATATTTATTGTAGAACGGGTACTGCCTGTGGTTGGTAGCGCCTCAAACCAAACTGCTTTTAAAAATCTATTGTTTTAATTACAAAACTTCTACGTAAAGATAGAGTTCTAGAGTTAAGTACATTGATAAGAAGTGAGTGATTTTTATGCAACTTCGTTCTTAATATCTTCGTTCTTTAACTAATGACGTTCTACTATGTTTGGTAATGAGTTTTATGTTTCTAAATAGCTTATGCAAAATGTTTCTTATGAAAAAATTGGAGACATTTTATGTCAAAATTTCACATATCATTGTGATCTACATATGAACCTAGAATCTCGTCTTGTTTCGAAATCTTAACTTGTTAAATTCAATTTGTGCTGATTTTTTTCTAACTTACTAAAGAAAATTAAAGTTGCAATGAATTTAAACCTTTTATTAATTGCAACGAACCGCTAAAAGGAAAGTGCGAAAATCTCTGAAGAAAAAAAAAGTGTTGTGAACTTTACCGTTCTTGAAGAGCAAGAGATATCAAACAAGAGCTTTGACAGTAGTTTGCATGCTCATTTATTTTGCAATATGATGTCATCGTTCTTTTTATGAATGTAGTACGTTGTTTTAGGTCGCAAAGCAAAGAGGTAATGTGACTCTTCAAAATCGTTTCCTAGCGGGGAATTGAGACTAGAAACAAAAATAACAAATCCCAGTAACTACTAAGAAAAAAATTAGAATGATTAAAGCTAAGATTGGTCTTAAATAGAGTAATTTGACTTGGATTAAACGTTGTTAGATCGCTATCCTATTTTTGTTGAATGTTGTTTAACATACTGCCTTGTTGCTGTTATATCGGCAAAATAAATAAAAAAAAAAGGAAATATTGTAAAAACGATTTCAGATTTCAACGGAAATACTTGTTTTGATAGTGCTTGAATGAATTTTGTCGGTAAATATGTACAAGGCAATTTTAATTTTGAAGCTTTAAATATCCATTTTGACCATTCTTGATCTAATTTCGATTCGTTTACTCTTGACGTCTGTACTTATTTTATAATCCGCGGGTATTAATTTTGACTCTGCTTAATCGTGGCTGAATGGTTAGGACACTGATATTCGGTATTGGAGTTCGTGGGTTCGAATTCCACTGTGGCAGGGTTGTTCGTAAGCCTTCTGAATCCGCTTTAAGCAGTAGGTACTGGTTTCATTAGCGCTCTAAACCAAACCAAACCTACTTTTTGATCGTATATTAGAAACTACAGAAAGTTTTGTGATATTTATTCATATAATCTTGCAAAATATAATTTGTCTTCACAAACAATCCCAGATAGCATGCATACTTGCAGCAAGTTTGATTTTTTTCTGGATAATATCTTGTCATAACAAATTTGAGGCGACAAACTTGCAGCAAAACTCCTGCAAGTTAGATGTCGAACGCTTGCCTATTGGTTAGGGCGCTGATCGTCGGTACCAGAGTTCGTGGGTTCGAATCCTACTATGGCATGGATGTCCGTAGCCGTTCGGAATCGGCTTTAAGCAGTAGGTCCCGGTCTCATTAGCCCTCGTGTGCAAAACAGTAGACCGTAGCGCTCCAAACCAAACCAAACCAAAACCTGCAAGTTAGATGGAACATAAAGCGACCACTCTTTTGCAACGTTATTTTGCTGCAAAACTGTGGCATCCTTGTCATGACAACCTTGAAGCAAGAGAAAATTCTTAGACTTCAGCAATCTTGTTTCAAACCATCTACTTTATTTAAAAAATATTTTAATTTAAATGTCTATATAAGTATTTCATAAATGTAATTTTTATGATTCCTACTTTAATTAATATATTAATTTTTTGAAGACTTCAAAATGGACCATGAGTCGGCGATCGGAAATGTTAATAAATCGACTTCTTAGGTTGACCCAGCCGAAGCCATACAACCATGGCAATGTTAATAAACGTTTTATCGAGATTTTATGTTATATAGAGTACGGAAGAGGTTTTAATATTAAAAGCGATCTTTTGAAGGGGAACAAAGAATGCCTCTTTAAAATTTGGTAAAACTGCTACAAAACGCGTGGATTTGTATAAAAAATAAATATACATTTACACACTCACTTTTTATGTATAGAGAGATGCATGGTTGGCTCAAGGGTGTCCTCTAGGTCATTCTTCAACTTACACCCTCTCAATTAAAACTAAAAAAAAAATATTTGTTTCCTCGATACTTATGTGTTACATTCCGAAATTCAAAGACATTAACTGTTTCAGTTTTCTTATGCATATACTTCGAAAAACTTAATTTTTAAGGATACAAATGAAATGAAAAATGAAAATCTATTTGAAAATTAATTTTTTATTCAAAGTTTTAACTTTAAAAATAAATTTTTAAATTCCCCGACAAGAGTATTACATGTGAGAAGAGTGAGGCCAATGTTATTACTTTTGTATTAAGTATAAGTGTTTAGATTTCTAAAGTTTGATAAATTTATTATTAAAACACTAATATAGGGATTACACCATACTTGGTTAAATAAAATGTAATAAATTTTTAGCGAAAATGCCCACTATTCATAAAAAGAAAAATCGCCGTAAAATTAGGAAAAAAGATTTCTATTCAATAAAAATAATAAGGATAAAAATAAAAGCCGAACGCTGGCCGATTAGTTAGAGCGCTGATCGTCGGTACTGGAGTTCATAGGTTCGAATCCCATTACGGCATGGATGCTCGTAGCCCTTCGAAATCGGCTTTAAGTAGTAGGTCCTGGTCTCATTAGCCCTCGTGTGCAAAACAGTAGACCGTAGCGCTGCAAACCAAACCAAACCAAACCAAACCAAAAAAAAGCCCTGTGAGTGCGCCCCCATTTTGATAGAGCCCCTAGATTGTGGCAAGTGTCTAGGCCTGGCCTGGAGAAGAAACTAGGTAAAAGTGAGTTGCTTGTAAATTCTCAGTTGATTTGAAGACATTTTCCAACAAGTACAGTACTCACTGTAGTGCGAAATAATTTTTTTAAACGCTTTTCTTTATTTTTACCAAGAATTCTGTAACTATTGAATTTGGATGTAGAGTAAAATCGCCACTTCTTCTGTATTAAATCTCATTTTATCGCGTTATAAAGTCGTTTCCTAACGTAATTCATTTTATAATTAATCATTTACATACCCCTATGCGAATTATGTATAGCTAATATCCTTGCCGTTTAGTTCGTGTATTTAATTCTTCATTCTCGCCCTCACCATATACGAGCAAAGTTAGTTTAGGGTTTGGCCCCTGACATCTGTTCCCGACAACACCTGTTGCCCACCTGGTAAGATTGTACAGATAGTAGAGAGAGAAAAAAAAAACCAGCTAAATTTCATATTTGGAGCTTTTCTCCACATAAAAAATGGGATTATACCTGACTATCTGCTGAATCTGAGATTTAAAAATGCTCGTTGAATCCAGAATGACAACAGAGATGCAAGAATTTAATTGGCACTGCACGGCTCGGTTGTTTAGCGCCTCTGTTGGCTCGGTCCTGTGCTTCCATTTATCGCCCTTTTTCGGCGCCAACTTTCGCTAGTTCACGCACCCCATTTCTGTGTTTGATCGGGGAGCGGAAACCGGAGGCGCTTACAAGTGAAAGCTCTTTTCTTTCGGGTTTGTGTCCTTCATAGTTCACTTCCCTCGCCGTATTCTCTGGCTTCGCTTTCATATACGTTTTTTTATTATTATTATTTTATTTTTTTCGCTATTGGGATTAGTTTGTTTTTTATTTCTTCTTTCCACCGCATCCAACGTTTGCTCCAGTTGTTCAAGTCTTTTTCAAACAGTCCGTAGCCAGTCAAGTGATGACGGGGGTTTGTTTCTGACAGCAATGTTTTGTTTGGACGGTAAGCTCAAGACTGATGTGGAGCGTGGATAGTAGTAGCCGTTTCCCTTGGATTTAACGTGATGGTAAGTCAGTAGGGATTGATTTGCTGTCATTCAAATCTGCCTCCTGTAATTCAGAATTGTTTTTCCTCGAAAAACTTCCTATTTTGAGCTGAATTGCTTGCTCAAAGGGCGTTCATATCTTCTGAAGTACTTTTAGTGTTTGTCTCTGTTTTGGCTGACCATACTAATAATGGTTAATAAAATTAACAAAAATTGATATATTTAAGAATTGTATCAAATCTTAAATATGGAATTATCCACCTTAATTCATTACAATAAAACATAGAATAATTTAAATATCAAATAGTACATCACAATCCCAAAATGTTTTAAAAATCTTAAGATGTATTACTAATTTTTTTTTCTGCGTGTATATAGTTGTGTTATCTGTAGAATCAATATTGTTCAGATAATTAACATTTAGGCTATCTTCAAACGATTAATTTAGTATTAATTATAATTCTGAATTTTTAATTTGCATGAGTTTTTTTTAATTACTCTGTCAAAAACAGGGGGCTTCTGTTTTATTTTTTCTCTAGAATGTTCTTTGGAGATAACTTTAAGCTGTATCTGTTAATACCCATATTCTAAATTACCGCATGGACGTTATATAATATGTAAACCTTTTTCCAAAATTCTATAGTATTAATGGTGTTACATTTTTCATTATAATCAATTAAGACGGATTATTTCAAAATTTTATTAGAGTTGAAAGAGAGTCTTGTATATCTCTTTAATGTTTGCACAATTTTATTAAGAATTTAGACTTGTGTTCTATTGAAACCAGCGGTAAAGGCAAAGAGGGAGATGTGGAGGTTATAAATAACGTGACCGTCGAACGACGGCCGAATGGTTAGGTTGCTGCCCTTCGGAACCGGAGTTCGTGGGTTCGAATCCCACTGCCGCATGGATGTTCGTAGCCGTTCGGAATCGGCTTTAAGCAGTAGGTCCCGGTCTCATTAGCCCTCGTGTTACAAAAAGTAGACGTAGCACTCAAAACCAAACCAAACAAGCCTGACCAGACCCGTTTTGAACGGGACTGTCCCTTTTTACAAGTCCCTGTGTCCTCGAAATGGTCTGTGGGACGCAAAATTGTCCCGTTTTGAGAAACCGCACGAAAATTTGAGTAGCAGACGTCCGGCCACCGCCCTGCTTTTCTATTGTAATTGAATTTATTTTATGTTTGCCAGCTACAAATGCTCCAGTAGAAAGAGTATTTTCTATTATGAACAAATTGTGGACATCTGAGAAAACCCAGTTGCAAATTTCAGTTCTAAGGGTGATGTTGATAATTAAGTTGAATATAAAAAAAAACGTGCCAAGAGTTTCATTCTTACTTGAAATCGTCACCAGCTATATTAAAACAAATTTGTTCTTCTGATAAATATAATTAAACATTTTGGGTACCTATATTTTGTGATTCGTAACTTTTAAGCCAACTAACTTTTTCTGAATAATTAACTTTAAAAAAGTGTTGTTTTTTTCATTGACTACCTATGATTTGACCTAAAGTAACCAATGTCCCGTTTTGAATCAAAAATAAATGGTCACGTTAGTTATAACCCCTATAAAAATTGCTGTATACATATACAAATATTCTAGATTTTTTTTCTTTTTCATTACGGTTCTGTTATTTCTGTTATTAAATTTCCTTCTATAAATTTATGAATAACATGCAAAACGTTATAATTTTTTTCTAGTCTATGTGTATGTATAAAATAGAATTTTAAAATATTGAACGTTGATTATTAAAAGAAATTTTATCCTTGATTTGCATTAGGGCCATTAACCAATAGTTTAATACAAAAAGCAAATTATCGGCGAATCAAAGAAGTAATATAATTTTCTGATATGTTGACTTCGGAACCCTTTTGATCCTTAAACTATTTGAGATTTTAAGAGTTAAAAATTTGGCATTTATTTCTGAAATAAAAATAAAACTATATTTTTACTCAAAGAACTTTAAGCTTTATACAATATTTAAACAATTTAGCACTCATTTCGATAGAAGTAGGGAAATAAAGGATCAAAGTAAAACTCAAGCACAAGAAAAAAAATTTCAGTATTTAATAACAGTTTAAAACATTTTCAATTTCGTACTTTGGCTATCGTCTATGTCTCTAACGGGTTTTTCCCCTTTTACGATCTCAAAATAAACAAAAAAAATGATTTATTGTAAATGTGACTGTATCTGAGCTATTTGTCCGCCTTTGATATAGTAACAACGTACATTTTATGCCTACTAAATTTTTTATTTGTAGTTGAATGTGTAAACTAATGAATTAGAAAATTAAGGGTTTAAGTTGCGACCTCCTTTTCCTTGTACCAATTAATAGACATTTAAATTACTGGAAGTGAGTGGACATACTCTAGTTTGCAATTGGTATTTATATGATTTTCTAGGGATAGGACAGTAAAAATAAAGTTCTGAAATTTCTTAAGGAATCATAAAATATATTTCATAACATTGTTATATGGTAAATAAGAAGCTGTATAAAATAGTCCTACGTAGAAAATATGACGAATAAAATTCTTAGTAATGTGACGATGTAATATCGAGTGGATCATTTGTAGGGTTCATTTTAATTTGCATGTTATTTTGACAGTCATTTGTTGTTTTCGTTTTAAATTGATATGACCTATGATTTGACCTAAAGAAACCAATGTCCCGTTTTGAATCTAAAAATAAATGGTCACGTTAGTTATAACCCCTATAAAAATTGCTGTATACATATCTGAAAGAGTGGCTGCATTCATTTTCAGTTATGAGTTGAAAGGGAAGAAACCTCCTCCCCCTCCCACATCACAAATTTCTCACTATACTCCTAATTGAAAACAGATACAGTTTAAACATACTCTACTATTTATTAACAAGGTATGAGACCAATGTTTCTTATACAAATATTCTTACGCTTTCGAGATCTGTTTAAGCTATTTGAGATTTTTATGCTATGACTAAATATAAAATAAGTAATTGACTAACTAAATAACTATATAAATAAGTAGTCGCTCTCATTTTTATATGTATGGTTTCCGCGCACCGGGAAAGTCATGGAAAATCATGGATTTAGACAATGGATTAATTTTGTCATGGAAAGTCATGATTTTTCAAGTAAAATGAGTAAAAGTCATGGAAAGTCATGGATCCGCTAAACTACCGATTAAAAAAAAAATGCATTGAATTGTTTAATTCTATTTTTACTTGTCATTTGGCTGACAAGTAAAGTTTGAAGTTTGGTATTTATGTATTATCCTATTGACCCTATTGCCAATTAAAATTTGTTCACCAAGGAAACTCAAAGCAAGAAAGCTTAATGGATGGGTAAATGTATATTATTCTGGTATTTTCTTAAATTGTAGATTAAAATTTTATTAATATAATATTCATTATTTTTTAATAAAAATTAGTTAAGATTTTTGCACAAAATATAAGTTTATCTTTAGGGATATTATATATAAATATTGTAGGGTTATATTTGGCTATTATTCATGGTCACCCGGATAATACCAAAGTACCCTGAATTCAAATTGGAAACATTTTGATTGAAAAACTGCTATTCTTATTAAAATTCCTGTAATTTCTCTAAAAGCATATATTTTATTTGTATGTACATCAGAAGTTTTATTCATGTATAATTTTAACGAAAGCTTTTTAAAGTCATGGAAAACGATCTGCTAAATCAGGGAAAGCCATGAAAAGTCATGGATTTGAAAAATTTTATATTGGCAGATACCCTGTATATGTTTACAGCCAGAATTGTGAGTTCATACTTATTTTTAAAAGCTACTTAAAAATACTCGAAATGCCGTATTTTAATTAAAACACATTGACTATGTTATTTTAGCTTTGATTCTTGGGAACAGAGCTTTTCTTAAAAAGAAAAGGAATAATAAATTCTAATAACATTAAGATATTTATTTTTTTAATAGCATCGTCACTTTTATTAGATTCCTCCCGCATCGAAATTCAGCAAAAGAAACGTGTTTTACAAATTTGTTTTCCTTAACATTTTCTTCAGGAAAAGAAATAACCTTCAAACAAATAATCATCTTTAATTATTTTTCACAAGGGGTTTCATGGATTTACCCCTTCTTTAACCCCTTCCGGTATGATTTAATAATGAAAAACTGTGCATGAAATAACCATTTAATTTTTATTTAAAAAACTTGTTTCATTTTACAATTCTTACATATTCTTAATTAAAATCCACTTTTTACATAGTGTTAAATAATATCAGAAACAGTAAAATTAAGAAAATATCAAAGCAAAACATTAATAAGGTATACAGATAATAGTCTTCAAGCTAGTGGTATTTTTCAAAACAAAGTGCAAAGGAATTCTTAATTGTTTACACCGCCAAGTAGTCTCGCTTTTAATTTGATTCTTGTAACACACACGGCATTTCTTAGTAAGTTTTCTTTTATTCTGACTCATTAATTTGGCAATGACTTGTACCAAGAAATTCTAAGTAAACAATATGCAATAATGACTTGTGATTTTCACAAGTGATAAAAGTGTTGCCAAATTCAGTACACTAGAAATTTCAAACTAAATTATCATATTTAACAGTAACTTTAATCGCATGACGAGTTGTAGCTCGTCATTGTGCGGTATGGAATGAAAAACTAATGACGAGCTAGACTCGTCATTTTACCGGAAGGGGTTGAAAAGAAATAATAAATTTTAATAACATTAAGATATTTATTTTTTTAATAGTATCGTTACTTTTATTAGATTCCTCCCTCATCGTAATTCAGCAAAAGAAAAGTGTTTTACAAATTTGTTTTCCTTAACATTTCCTTCAGAGAAAGAAATAACCTTCAAACAAATAATCATCTTTAATTATTTTTCATAAGGGGTTTCATGTGGTGACCCCCTCTTTTATTCAACACACTAAACACATTTTCATTATGAAAAAGTTGTCGGGGGAAAAAAGAGTGGAACAGTGTATTCAGTATGATCATTCACCTTTCTCTTATTAGCTTCGATTTATTTTTAATAAAGAAGTGAAATGTCATTAACCTTCAAAGTTAATTAACTCCTTTTGAAAATTAAAACACCTTCTGGGCGATCAATTTGATTCATCTATGATTCAGAATGTTTTCTTTGCTCATCCCGGGTATATATTTGTGTGTAAATCTTTGAACTTGCTTTTGACACAAGATACAAAACGATTGTATATATGTATAAAAAAAGAGTCCCTCCCCTCTTTTCACTGTAAAAGGGATGTTGATTATAATAATTCCAGGTTGAAATCGGGTTGCAGTTTATTAACATAGGATTTCTTAATGCGTGTTCCACAATGATTTCCAGGGGTGCCTGGAGAAATTTTAAAACACAATGGTAATTTTAAAGAAAATTGGTAAATCCATTCTTTAATTTTCCAGGCTTGCAATTCCGTCACTTTTCTCACCTTTAGTCACTTTTTTTACAATTGATCACTTTTAGTCACTTTTTTAAGTAAACAGTCACTTTTAGTCACTTTTTTCTTGGTGTATCACAGCAAAAGTCTAGTGTTGAAAAAAAAATCATAATTAATAACAAAATATTTAAATAAAAGACCAAAATGGGATGCTCTAATCTTATTTTTTTATTAAAATGTAATTAGTCATGATTTCCAGAATTTAGTGATTTTAAAAAGTCGCAAAGAATTTCCTGAAATCTACATTTGTACTGAAATGTGCATTTAATATATTAAAGTAATTTACGTCAAAGCACACATTTCTCTTTTTCTTTTTATTCATAATTTTTCTTTAGATACTCTAATCTCTCTATGTACATATTTCAAAACATCATTAATATATGCAGAAAATTGTGATTATAAAATTAATGTATTGTATGTATTCAAATCTAATTTATAGATTTTCTGGAATAAAAAGCAATGTTGAGTTGTGTTAAACAAAATTTTTAACTTATTTTGTATTTGACGCTAAAATCATGTCGTTTGATTTAGAGTTAAAATAAATAGAAAATCTTAATAATAGCATCTGTAATCAAGAGGAGAAAAAATCGCGTTTTTTTTTTTTTATTAAATGTTTAGTCACTTTTTAGTCACTTATTCTGTTTTATTTGTCACTTTTCTCACCTTTTTGAAAGTACCTGAGCAGTTGCAAGCCTGATTTTCCTTTAATCATTTACATAGGATTAATAGTAGTGACCAATACGCGAAAAACTGAGCAACAGAGAACAGAAAATCGATGTTACAATGAGTTATTCAAACTACATTCATCCATGTATCATTTCACTTGTATAATTTTTTTTCTTCCGCGTCATTTAAGCACTATATGCATTTTTATATTGTTTTATATATTGTTTAGCTTTTATGTTTATATCTACTCAGTAGTAAATACGCTCTCGGCTTTTAGTTCAGTAATATTTATTCAGGATTTCTGTTGCTATGTATGAGGCAAGAAAAGCATTCCGTGGGATACAAAAATGAGAATCACTGTATTAAAGTCTTGAAATTTTGAATTCAAATATGTCGATGAATATTTACTACAGAGAAGTGGAACTTACTGTGTTAGGGTTCTTTAGAACAAATTTAAACCTTTACTAAATATAATGATAAAAATCGGAAAAACTTATAAAAATTTAGAAATTTTGTAATTTTTACAAAATTGAATTGTTAAATTTACGAATACCATAAAAGTAATGCCTATCTCATTTGAAAATTTTTTAAATCGCTGTAATGGTCGTAATTTTATCTATTAATTTCAAATGCCTAATTTATTAGCCCTCTTGTACAAAATAGTAGACCGTAGCTCTTCAAACCAAACCGACTGCCGAATTCACGTTCCTTATTTAGAAGGAATTTTTTTTATAACCTTAGGTTCTCGTTTCGGGTTGGGGGAAGCCTAACGATGGCCAATGGGTTAGGCTGCTGGCCTTCTGTACCCGAGTTCGTGGGTTCGAATCCCACTGTGGCATGGATGTTCGTAGCCGCTCGGAATCGGCTTTAAGCAGTAGGTCCCGGTCTCATTAGCCCTCGTGTTGCAAAAATTAGACCGTAGTGCTCCCAACCAAACTATATATTGTTTAGTTTTTATGTCTATATCTACTCAGTAGTAAATAATACGCCCTTGGCTTTTCCTGCAGTAATATTTATTCAGGGTTTCCGTTACTATGTATGAGATAAGGAAAGTATTCCGTGGGATAAAAAATAAAAACACTATATTAGTTTTGAAATTTTAAATTTAAATATGTCGATGAATTTTTACTACAGAAAAAAATGAACTTTTTTGTGTTACGGTTCTTTAGAACCAGTTTAAATTTTTACTAAATATAATGATAAAAATCAGGAAAACTTATAAAAATTTAGAAATTTTGTAATTGTTACAAAATTTAATTGTTAAATTTAAAAATACTATAAAAGTAGTGCCTATCTCATTTGAAAAAAATTTTCTAACTGGAAGTATGTGTTTACGACTAACGGTTGCTGGGAAAAAGGTCAGTCAGATTCACTATGCACCTTGTTGAATGTTTTTTTAATAACATCACTATAGATTTGCTATTAACTTTCATTTAATTTACGAATACCATAAAATGAATGCCTATCTCATTTGAAAAATTTTTCTAACTGGAAGTATGTGTTTACGACTAACGGTTGCTGGGAAAAAGGTCAGTCAGATTCACTATGCACCTTGTTGAATGTTTTTTTCAATAACATCACTATAGTTTGCTATTAACATTCATTTAACTATTGCAACGTGTGTTTTGGAAGCTATACATAATCGTTAGAAAATATTGACAACTCGTAAATATTATCTATCAATCATGCGTCTTCTACTGGTTGTCGACCAGTGAAAATCCAATTTGATAACCGATCCCATTCGTACTATAATTCGCCCCTCCCCCTACAATTTGAAATTAGCATCACCTGTTGAGGTTTCACTGTTTGTGACATTGCGACCGATAAATACTAAACTTTTTTCGGAGGCTCACAGAGACGAAAGATGGAATGCCGCCAAACTGTATTTTAAGAGCTGATTAAAAGCATTCTGACCTCCATGAATCATTTCGAGCTCGGCGAGGACCCGATTGTCATGTTTTTGTCCCCCTGGAAATTATTTGAGAACGAGTTTCGTGCGCTGGTGTCATCCGGAGGTCTCACTCCAAGATACAAGTTAGTCTCGCTTTTATTAAATATATTCATTTAAAGTCGTTGGAGTCAGTTCCGCAGCTGTTAGCTTTAGGGGATAATTATATTTTCTAATGCGCTTTATAAAATTATATTAAACCTCGTTAAAACTTGTCTATTTTAATAAGTATTATTAACTTTGCTCTGAAAAAACCGCTGACTGTGGGCATCCAGACGAAATCAAGTTTGAAATCCTCTGAAGAAATGAAGTCGCTGTACAATGTCTATAGGGAATTTTTGAACCGTATTTTATAAAAACTAAGAACTAAATATAGGAACTGGATAATAGAATTGTGTTTTCCTTTTTTGTCTTATAGATTCGAGTATTCGGTTTGAATAGAGTAATCGCTGTAAAGGTCATAATTTTATCTATTAATTTCAAATGCCGAATTTATTAGCCCTCTTGTACAAAATAGTAGACCGTAGCGCTTCAAACCAAACCAAATGCCGAATTCACGTTCCTTATTTAGACGGCACTTTTTTTATATCCTTAGTTTCTCGTTGTGGGTGGGGGGAAGCCTAACGATGGCCGATTGGTTAGGCTGCTGGCCTTCGGTACCGAAATTCGTGGGTTCGAATCCCACAGTAGCATGGATGTTCGTAACAGTTCTGAATCGGCTTTAAGCTGTAGGTCCCGGCCTCATTTGCCCTCGTGTTGCAAAAAGTAGACCGTAGTACTTCAAACCAAACCCAAACTCGCTGAAAAAAAGTTGGTGGCAAAATATAAAAATTTAAATATGGTCCTTACAAATATAGGTTTAAGTGATAGTAAGTATAATTTGCCCTCTGTCTTTTCTAAAACTTCAAATAATAGGCGTAAATTACTTTCTGGTGTATTCAATCCGAATTTGTTTTTATTATAACTGTTCATGTTGTCACAACCTGGATGTGGAATTTGAACTTGCGTAAAATTGATTTAAAATAACAGTTGATTCACTTTTAAAATAATATTAACATTTATTAATTAAATTGCATTTCGGAAACTCTTCGTACATATTTCCTCTAAATTATCTAAGAGAAATAAAATACGTAAAACCCAATTATAAGTAGAACTCAGGCCGAGCTACTTTAATACTGCAGAAATCCTTAACCCTTTTTCTATCCTATACATTACATATGATGTATTCATCTAATGCTTTATACGCTTGTATATCCCATGTTATGTACAAAACAGCAAACAGTTTTAAAAAACCCTCCCATATAATAAGATGAATAATAAATATCATTTGGTCATTCCACTTTCTTCATAGAAGAATTGTGACCTTCCAAATAACCATAAACACCTACAATTGTAAATAGGATATTGTACTTTATATTTAATGCAATTTCATTGTATTGAATGATCCTCGCTAAAGGGTTTAATTCCGTTCAGTTTTCAACAAAGTCAGACTGTAAAGTTGTCGCATTACCTGTATGAGGTCATATTCCACAAATCCATGCAACCAAGGAACTCAAGGTTATCATTTAATGTAAAATGCAATATTGTTGGGCAAAGCAAACTAAAGTATTAATAAAACTTGCTGAAGTCTGTCGATACAGTATATTTTAAAGTAGTTCAGAAATATTAATACATAAAAGTTGTCTTTTAAATTGCAGCAACTAATTATAACTTTTTCTTTGGTATATAGAAAACATATAGTCAGTCGATTAAAACTTGTACACTATGTTTTTTCTGTTTAATTCGAAATTTTAAAAAGGAAAACATGTTAGGAGGCATAAATGATACACAATAAAATACTAAAACAAAGATATCATGTTTTTAAGTTTTCTAAAATTTAGAATTTTGTGTAGTGTACGAGTTTTACTTTGACTGATTTTTCTAAATCCATCTAAATAAACGCTACATTGTTTAAATAGGGTGTAGTGTTCTTCATGTAAAAATGTTTATTAATAGTTTTATTTACAATTTAAGTAGAAAATGTATCAATGTACACTTTTAAAATTTCAAATTGAACAGAAAGGTGTTGATGTACAAATTTACTTTGATTGTGTTTCAGTTACGAAAAAAAATCTTAATTTTTCATTTAAGTAACTTGTACTCGTTCCTTTAACATAAATGAAGATATTTTAGATTTTTTCCCTTTCACTACTATTCTGTTATTTGTTATTAAATTTGCTTCTATAAATTTATGATTAACATGCAACACGTGGCAGTTTTTTTTCTATGTGTATGTATAAAGTAGAATTTTAAAATATTGAACGTTGATTATTAAAAGAAAAATTTTATTCTTGTTTTGCATTATGGCCATTAACCAATAGTTTAAACCCAAAATGCTAATTAGCGCCGAATCAAGAACTAATATAATTTTCTGATCTGCTGACTTCAGGACTCTTTTGATCCTTAATTGTTTAGATTTTAAAAGTTAAAATTTTGGCATTTATTTCTGAAATAAAAAATAAAACTATATTTTTACTCAAAGAACTTTAAGCTTTATACAATATATAAACAGTTTAGAACTTATTTCGTTAGATGTAAGGGGAAAAAAAGGATTAAAGTAAAATTCAAGCTCAAGAAAAAAAATTTCAATATTTAATAACAATTTAAAACATTTTCAGTTTAGTACTTGATTGGCTATCGTTTAACGAGCTCTAACGGGTTTTTCCCCTTTTAAAATTTCCAAATAAACAGAAAAAATGTTTTATTGTAATTGACTGTATTTGAACTATTTGTTCCCCTTTAATATAGTATCATCTTACATTTTATGCCTACTAAATTTTTGTACTTGTAGTTGAATGTGTAAAATAATGAACTGGAAAATTAAGGGTTTCAAGTTGCGACCTCCTTTTTCTTGTACCACTTAATAAACATTTAACTTGCTGGAAGTTAATGGACATAGTCTAATTCGCACTTGGTGTTCATATGTTTTTGTAAGGATAGGACCTTTTTTTTTTTTAAAAAAAAAAAAAAAACGAAATTTTTTAAGGAACCGTAAAATATATTGCATCACATTTTTATACGGTAAATAAGAAACTGTACAAAACAGTTCTACGTAGAAAATATGAACAATAAAATTCTTAGTAATGTGACGATGTAATATCGAATGAGTCATCTGTAGGGTTCATTTTAATTTGCATGTTATTTTGACAGTCATTTGTTGTTTTCGTTTTAATTTACATTTTGAACTTTTATTCCTAATCTGCATTTGATAAAATTTTTTACATACCGACAGACATGCCAACTACTCCAGATTCTTAGGAGTTGTTGCGGATAAATATGAGAATTTGATAACTCCGTAAACCCTTCAGATTGCTCCGAAAAATAACAAAAATTTGGGACAACTAAAAGATCACAATTCAACAATCAAATACAAAGTCTTGCAAAAATAATAATGTTGAATATATTATGCTTTCCACACCGTAATGCTGCATGTGAAGGAGTTTTCAGTACTGTGCTAACAGGGTTTCCACGTCATTAAAAGTCCTTAAGAACTCCTTAATTTTAGCTTTCATTTTTAAGGGCCCTTAAAACTTCTTAATTTTCTTTGATTGAATGCAATAGAAAAGTCTAAAACTTTCTTCTTTCCCAGGCAACGTCAGATATAATCAGCTAGTATGTATGTATATATATATATATATATATATATATATATATATATATATATATATATATATATATATATCCTCTTTATAAACCCTCTTTTTAAACTGTTTATAATATTGTATTTTATTCACAATTTTAGTTTGATCAAAGAACTTTAAATGTACATTTTTCAAAATTAGTTTTTGTCAAATAGATTTATATTAATTTTTAGGCATTTCTAATAACTTATTTCTGAAATATTGTAGGGCATTTATTGAACATGCCTTGTCTGGTTCATAATCATTAAAATACGTTCCTCAAAAAATAGGGTTTATGTCGTTATGCCGTGTACTTCAAGTAGGTCCTTATAAAAAGTTACTTTGGTCCTTTAAAAGTCCTTAATTTTTGTTCTGGAAAAAGAGTGGGAACGCTGGCTATAAAACCAAGTTTAATTTTAGTTTAAATTTTAGATTTGATAGTAGAAAAAGAATGTAAATATTTTAATAAGGGTCAATGATCCACAAGAAAAGGTGCAAATTTGTTAAAAATAAAAAAGTTAATTTACATTATTAAATGCATAAACTTCCATTTACTCTTTATATTTTACTACAGTGTGTTTAATTTGCTCGATATAATTTAAAAACCAATAATATATGTAATTATGTCTAATCTGTTTGGGTTATTTTGTTTTATTTATTACATATGTAAATGTTTTACTCGTTTATTTTGTGGGTAGCATGTTAAATTTTAAATCCAAAAATAGTGTTGCTCCTGACAGAGGAACCTGAATGTTGGTATGTCTGACCGGAAAGAAAATCGCACAAATAAGTACACATAAAAAAAGAGTATTTCCTAGGGATTTAAAAGGTTATAAAATTTGGCGAATAATTTAAATAAACTGATTATAGGTATAATTCTTTTATACAAAATTGATCTAATAGGAATTATTTTTTTTCTCTTTTTGTCCATTGTCTGACGGCTTGGTATAAAAAGTTGTCTTTTTTCAAAATCTAAAGGTTGGCTTTCTAATATATATATATCTAAAGATATCTATTACTGTGTACCAATTAATATTTCTACGCAAAGTTTTATTGACATCTGTGGAAAAGATAAATGGAACTAGACTTTTGTAAAACTCTTGCTCTGGGAATTTCATTGCAGAACCTGTAAGTATCTGAAGCCCGCAGAGATTACTTTCTTCTATTTTTATATGATTAATTATATATGGATCTGTTTAATACATATTCTAATATTTCTGTCGCCTAGCAGACTGAATTAGTATCTTGTTTGCGGTTAAACTTCTGAGTTTATAAATAAATTTTCTGTATTGAAGTTAACGGTAGAGTAAAATTCGACAGAGTTTGAATATTTTAAATAGGAACTTACTCTTCTGACTAAAGCTTTATTCAATACCTGTACTAATATTTCTGTCACCTAGCAGATTGAATGTGATATCTGATTTTGGGTTAAACTTCTAAGTTTATAAATAAATTTTCTGTATTGAAATTAACGGTAGAGTAAAATTCAATAGAATTCGAATGTTTTGGATAGAAACTCTCTTTTGACTAAAGCTTTATTCAAAATCGTCCTAAACATAAATTAGTCATCGCACACATCTCTGGGAAATTCACTTGAATGAAAGACTCTTTTAGAGCGTGATCCGACCTTGATGGGGTCTGTGGGAACCAGTTACCTCCCTCTTCGCTATATACAGTTTCAACCGTTTTATCACAAATGCTTGCTGTCGTTTATGAGATCGTTTAACCCACGTTGTCTCATCTACATTACTTAATTGACGATTAGGCCATGACGTAATGTACATATGGCTTGCGTGTTAAAAACAGCTCGATTAATTCTAAAAAAAATACAGTCTTCCTGTAACATTAAGAGTCTTTCTTTTTAGAGATATTGTAAATTGCAATTAATAACAGATTTTGCTTGAAATTGACGAACCCGTTATTTTTAGTAACTTCCATCTTATTCCAAGTGTAGCATTTTCAGGAAACGATTGAATCATATGGGGAGTTTACAACCAAAGTGAACCGAGTTCGTTTGAAAGAGTGTACAGAAATTGGGTCCTAAAGTATTTGAACCAGGGTTGGCATGATTTAAATCATTTTTTTTTTTAATCATTGATTTAAATCAGTTTTTTTTTTCACTTCTTTTAAAACCTATATTCCAAAGACTGGAGAATTGGGAATCAGTCAGCACAGTAATACCAATCAGTAAATAAGTGTAAATAGAGGGGTAGTACAATGATTAATTATGACTGGAAAAAGAAAAAAGAAAATAAAGGTTGTTGCTGATGTCGAAGTGGAGTCTGTGGTCGAATGTTTCATTCCTTTTTCAATACTAATTTGCTCTCCCAAAAGACTATTTTTTTTTTTTTTAGAATAGAACAAGGATAGCGTTCTAGAATTAATATCCTCACACCTCAATGCCGGTTTAAACCAGTTTGGAACCCTAGACATTTTATTCTTACCGGGCCCCCTCTCTCTCCCGCAAAAAAAAAAAAAAAAAATAAATATATTATATAAATATATTATATATATATAATATAAATAAATATAAATATCTATATATATATATAAAAAAAATATATATATATATATATATATAAATAAACATATATATATATATATATATAAATAAATATATATATATATATATAAATATATTATAATATATATAAATAAATATATATATATATATATATAAATAAATATATATATATATATATATAAATAAATATATATATATATATATATATATATAAATATATATATATATATATATAATATATATAAATAAATAAATATATATATATAAATATATAAATAAAAATAATATATATAAAATATATTATATATATATTTATAAAATAAATAAAATACATATATATATATATAATATTAAATAAATTATATATATATATATTAAATATATATATATATATATTATAAATAAATAAAAATATATATATATTTATATATATATATTTATAAAATAAATATCATATATAAATAAATATATATATATATATATATATATATATATATATATATAAAAATAAATATATATATATATAACATATGTATCTATAAACATATATATATATATATATATATATATATATAAATAAATAAATATATATATATATATATATATATATTAAACAGTAAATAAAAAAAAGTTTTAAATTTTTGTTAATAAAAGTAATTCATGAACAACATTAAATTTTAATTTTTCTAGAAACGTTTAAACAGTTTATAAATTTTTAAAAATTAAAATTTATTTTATTAAATATCTAACGAAATTAAATATGTTAATACGAATTTCTTTGTTTAAAAAATTTTCTAGTCTTCTAATTCAACAAAATTATCAGTAATTTCATCACAATTTTTGTTTAATGTATAAAAAGATGAATAATTACTCTCCCCCACAAAAAAATGGCACATAAAAATATAAAACAATAAATAAAAAATTAAATATGAAAAACTGAAAGTTTTAAATTTTAGTTTTTTTAGAAACGCTTGAACAGCTTATAGATTTTAAAAATTAAAATTTATTTTATTAAATATCTATCAAAATTAAATATGTAACTACTAATTTCTTTGTTTAAAAAACTGTTTTCTAGTCTTCTAATTCAACAAAATTATCAGTAATTTCGTCATAATTTTTCTTTAATGTATAAAAAGGTGAATAATTACTCTCCCCCACAAAAAAAAATGGCACATAAAAATATAAAACAATAAATAAAAAATTAAATATGAAAAACTGAAAGTTTTAAACTCTTATTAATAAATGTAATTTATGTACAACATTA
Organism: Pardosa pseudoannulata; assembly: GCA_032207245.1. Classification (NCBI taxonomy): domain Eukaryota; kingdom Metazoa; phylum Arthropoda; class Arachnida; order Araneae; family Lycosidae; genus Pardosa; species Pardosa pseudoannulata. The sequence continues at coordinate 125,711,395 of CM063504.1, forward strand.
AATTTTAATTTTTCTAGAAACGTTTAAACAGTTTATAGATTTTTAAAAATTAAAATTTATTTTATTCAATATCTAACAAAATTAAATATATAAATATGAATTTCTTTATTAAAAAATCTGTTTTCTTGTCTTTTAATTCAACAAAATTGTCATTAATTTCGTCATAATTTTTATTCAATGTACCAAAAAATAAATAATTCTTTATTATATACAATTGTCCAACAGAAAAGTAAACATCTTATTTACAGATCATTTAAAAAAATATCATTTTGATTGTGTCCTTTAAAAATGCTCCTTGATATTTGTTTCATTTATCTATTGATGATCCGGCACTTGACTTGAGATGCTTAGTTCCAAAATGATCTTAAATAATATAGATTATATTTTAAAAAGATAAGTCTAATATTAAAATATCAGTCAAAATTATACTTATTTATATGTATCCCAACGTCTTGTATGCTAAGAAACCTCAGAGGCAGTTGACTCGAGCTGTTTAAATTTAAGCCGCTATCGCAGCTGACCAGAGTTTCTAAGAACAGATAAAGTCGATTTTCAACCCCCAATTGCACTCAATCCTTTGCATTGGCTTCACTGTAAATAGAGACCGAAATTGCTACAGTAAATCGATGCAATCTTCGGCGCTTCCGTTGTTCAGCCGTTTTAGCAGCATCTTTTTCCGCGCCGCTCCAATTTCATCGTTTGACTCCCATCAGAGCCCGGAATTATCCAGGATATGACGAGAAGGGAAAAAAAAAATTCTCGAAACTGAATCATCCGGAGAAGTAACAAATATGGCGAACTTCTAAACTTCGTCTACTGAGTAAAAAGATTGCACATAACAAGCTGAAATAATCCATTAAAATTTATTAATTTTTTTTAAAAAACATATTAAAGCAAAACCAGGTGGGGAACGTGCGATCTTTATATAAGCTAGGTATTTTATTAATATTTAGTTTACATAGATAACGTTAATAAAATATAAAATTAATAGAATTGAATAAAAGACTGTATAAATGTAAACTTCAGTGATTTCTAGTGGTAATAGACAATTGCATATTTCAAATGTTAGAACGCCTGCTAGTGCAAAATGGTAACACCCCTATTTTGAAGTGGTATTTAAATAGGTAGTTGTTTATTAAAAGATAATTAAAGATTAATATTATAACAAATTTGTGAATAATTTGTTGAGCAAACTTGTGAACAAGTATAAATTCTGCGTTACTAGACATCACTAGTCTGTCCCGAAAGATCTAATGCAGCCTCCAGACTATGGCCATTGTTCACCACTTCTTGATGGTGACTTTGGAGGATGGTTTATGGGTTTCATCCTCACGCTGGGCCACTTAATGAGCCGAGCGCATTGATTCGTCCATAGGGTCTACTGTGCACTTTAGTTGCGCATCTAGCTGCCTTTGATTTTTGGAGAAAAACCACCTCCGAAGCCATCGTCTGCCACCATCGACCACGATTAGCGATACCCCCTCCAGACGGTGGTAATGGCTTGCAGTGGACCATAGTGGGGAGGGGCCTTAAGGGGCGAGAACAGCCGAGATAAGAGCAGCCAGCTGAGGAGGGCAGAAGGAAGGAAGGACAAACAGTTATGCACCGGTTTCGTTGGTTCTCATTATAAAACAGGTGTCCGTAGCGCTCTAAACCTCTTGAGCTAACATGTAAAAAATATTAAGGCTGCTCTTCAGAGTCTAGGGTGCCGAACGATGGCCGATTGGTTAGGGTGCTGGCCTTCGGAACCGGAGTTCGTGGGTTCGAATCCCACTGAGGCATGGATGTTCGTAGCCGTTCGGAATCGGCTTTAAGCTGTAGGTCCCGGTCTCATTAGCCCTCGTGTTGCAAAAAGTAGACCGTAGTACTCCAAACCAAACCAGTCAGAGTCTAGGGCCGTACCCAAAAATTATTTTCGGCGGGGGACCAAGGGAGAAAGACATCTTTATTTGTGAATGATTTTTCAACTGATGAAAGGGAAAGCACTGTATTTCAGGACAGCGGCCAAGTCTTTTGTGGTCTGAGTGGTTTTTGTTCTAAGAGAATAACAGTCCATGTTCAGAACAGTTAGGCAGATAGCAGACACACACAAACGTAGAACATTGTCTATCTGCAAAATGTTCTTCCAAAATTTCGGGGGGAAGACCATTCCCTCAAATTCCTCCCCCTGCCTACGGCCTTGCTTCAGACTATCTTAACCTTACTATTATGCCTTTTCGTCACTTGAAATTTCCGCACCCCAGCAATTTCAAGTGACAAATCCCCGCTGCTTTTGACAATATTCTTAATGTTGTTACTCGTTATGCAATCTATATTTTTCTTTAAATCTCCGTAGTCTGAAATATATCAGTTAACACTAAACAAAAATTACATTTTACAATTTACATTTTGGTTTCTGCAATGATTAAGTAATTGTGGTATGTATACCCCAAATACTTAATCATTACTTCACTACTGCGAACTAGTGACGACATCGTTCAGTTATTCCCTTTTCGTACCAGTTCTATAATTAGAATAGCGTTTTTTCGCATACTTCATCCATCAAAGTCATTTGAACTTTACCATATAATTACATCTTCCTGTTACAACTAATGAACGGCTGCGTTGATATCTTTAATAAGATAAATGAAGTATTTTTCCATGATTAAATATGTTAATATTTAGGTGTCAAAAATAAAGGGTCTAATAAAAAGAGTATGATATTAATGGAATCAATTCGGATTCTAATGATTCGGAATCAATAGTTAACTGAAAGTTAAAATATTTTAGTTAACTATGAATTCGGAACATAAGATTCAACCATATCATACTCTTTTTATTTGACACTTTAACTTTCGTGGAACTATTTGTGTACTAGAAGATTCTTTTTATGTTATGTGCGTATATATTTATGCAAGCATACTTACGTATGCGCAGGAAAAGTAAAGTAATTTTAGAATAAGAATCTTAGTTTCGGGAATTTAGCTAATTCAACAAAAAAAATTCTTTTTCAATACTTATCATCAAACATGTTTTTAGTTTACGTTAAGTTTATCAATGCGTCTAATAATAAAACATTTCTTTTTTATTAAATTTATGCATCGAATAACTAAATAGTTCTTTTTTATTTTATGCACCTTTTATACATGTGACTGGACTAGAAACTCATTCACCGATAATAACTTTGATCAATGACAGCTAAACTTCGTCATAAAACAAATGTTCAAGGTCCTCGACCAGATGTGAATAACAACTTGGTATGTTCTCCCTGGAAGCCTAGTTGAACGACGCTTAATAGCTGTTTTGCTATGAATACTCAGCATTTTCTGAGGTCTTCTTGAATTACATGATTTTTATACCCATTGTAATCATACCACAGAAAATCTAATGCAATGAAACAACTTATTAAACCTATTCGATGACATTGCCGATGTATAACTCGAGTTTCTGGTAGGATTCTTCGATAGTTATTTTTTTCTGTGCTCTTAGACCATCGTGTGTTGCAGATGGTTATTCAGTGATAGGATAATCAGCAATTTATAAATACAATTCCTGAAATTCCTGACACAGATAAAAAGTGATTTATAATAACAGTCAAAATCGGTGACTGTCAGCGTTCTTGTCATTTCTTCGATATATATTGTTATGATAAAGTTAGCCTGATCATCATCCAAGGGATATTTGTATTTTGTTGTGAAAATCTTTTCCTACATATTCTGCAACATGTCTCGCATAAATGAAAATCGTACTGATTATTTGAATTATTCTCCTTTCTTCTATAGCTGTCACATTCTCACTGTGAGTCAAGTCATGGTACTATTAGTATTCGTGTCTTGCAAGGGGAAAAATCCTTTGAAACATAACATAGCAATTTGATGACTTTTGCCTTTTAATTAAAAAAAATTGAATTGTTCATTTTGTGTGATGCCTCACTGTTTGACTGAGTTTTTTTTTTTTTTACTATAGGGTGTCGCCTGTCCTCAGTTGTCGGATGAGCCCAGCTACACGATGGTCGAGTCGAGTGGCGGAAGTTGCCGATGTACCTGCCAGGAGGATTTCCACCAGGACGAACAGGAGCAACCGTCGGGTTGTTGCAGCCCACATGTCTTCACCTCCATTCTCCTGGGGATACTATCCTGTGTTCTCATGACGGGTGGGGTCTTCTTAGCCTTCCACAGGTAAGGATTGCATTTCTGCCCGCTCAGTGATTTCCATAAAGAAAATTTATCGACCGCCATCCTTACTAAGAAGTAAAATTCATAACATTCCTTTGCTTATTGGATGATGACCTTAACAGGAAGACGTGCCCTTCGGTATGAGAGACCGTGGGTTCTACTGCAATTGTGGTGTGAATGTTTGTAGTGTTTGGAATCCTCTTTAACAATTTGAGATAACGGACGTATCATACATACAACGCCTGATAAATTGACTCGGATCGATTTCTAGCATTGATAAATTCTACTATAATAGACATAAAGCCAAATCTAATGGCAGTAATAAAATACAAAATAAATGTTCGTCTAAAATATTATATGTACTATACCTGTCCTATAAGTCCAAATTTACCTTTTCTATCTATAGTATATCATCCGTATTATATTTTATTTATATTTATGTGTATATATTATGTCCGTTTGTATTTGTGTGTGTGTGTGTGTGTTTATACAAATATACACGGTTTGTCTAGTTTCATAATTTTTTGTACAAATTACTTCATACGCCAAATGGACACTGTCGAAACCTTTATTAAAACAACAACAACATATGGCAAACACATAACAAAAACAACATTATATGGCAATTATACGATAGATCAACGGTGCTGATCAACGTCTAATAGCGATACATAAGTATTGTTTAGTTACTTTACAGCTAATAAAAAATGTTTTGTAAGTTAATTCGTAATTTAATAAGCAGAAATTTATTTAAATTTATTAATTTTTTTATATATTTTTGTGTTACTATATGAATTTTTGAAAAAAAATACTACTTACTAGTATGCATGTAAGTACAATAGAGATCGCGGCAAATCAACTGCGGATTTGGTTTAGTTTGGAGTGCTACGGTCTACTTTTTGCAACACGAGAGCTAATGATACCGGGACCTACAGCTTAAAGCAGATTCCGAACGGCTACGAAAATTCATGCCACTGTGGGATTCGAACCCACGGACTCCGGTACCGAAGGCCAGCACCCTAACCAATCGGCCATCGTTCGGCAAATCAACTGCTGAAATGGTCGTTTAATTTCAAGTGTCTACATTTTTTGCTACATGAGGCTAATAAAACTAGGACCTACTGCTTAAAACTGATTCCGAATCGTTACGAATTTCCATGCCAGCAGTGGGATTTGAACTCACGACCACCTCTGATGTCTAAGAGCAGTAGCTTATCCATTAAGTCATTCTTCGGTTTTTTTTAAATGGAAGATTACTAGGCATGCAAAGTTCTTTGGGTTTCTTGAGACTTAACACTGGCGTCTTGGGATCTGAAGTATCATGAAATTGAGTTATAATAATTCATATGTAATATAAAGATATATAGAGGTTTATTTTCCCGGTGCTTTGTCTACTTTGTTAAACATCTAAACTGTTATACACGAAAAACAAAAAAGACGACACTTTCATATGTAGACAATGACGGGAAGGAAAGTACGGGTAGCCGTGCTTGCTCATAAATAATAGCGTAAGCAAAATGCTTCAGTCTAACTTATGCTACGATAACTATAATCATCTTGCAGTTCTGTTTTTCATTCTTTTTATGCACGAGTAACATAGATTTGTTTAAAAAGCGTGTTGTTTTATTGAAATTACACCACTATACTTACACAGAATATGTGGGTACCTACTCATAATCATAGAGTGTAACAAATGTACTTCGCCACAGCACCGTCCTGCCACCTGTACAAAAACAAACACACGTAAGAGAAGACTTCCCCAAAAAAAGTCAGTTGGCCTTACGGACTTCAGAGGCGCTGCAACACTTTGACCTCCCCTGGTTCTAATTGTGTTAACTATTTTAATTATGTATATTTTGTCTGTTTAACTTTTATTTTTTTCCTTTAATTGTTTTGTGTGCAAGCTAAGATTTTATGTAATTAAACTATATTTTGCACTGAAAAGATGTTTTCATTGAACCCCGCCCTCACAAATATAGCTTAGCCACAAGAGCAAGTTAAAAAAAATCAGCAAAAGCATTCCACACGTTTTGAGTTTTCATGCTTCTTTTTTACAAAATGCTCAAAAGGGAGTGAAAAAAAATCTTAGTTTGGTCAAAACAGAAGTGTATGATACTTCTGGAGGTGGCAAACCACACATGGGGGGCTTCTGCTTGGTCACTGCTTCTAAATTACGAGCATCCATTTGAGCAAAATTGTTCTTTCACCCTAGCGGTGCTCTTGAAACTAAAGGAACATTCTTTCACCTTAATTCGAGCAGCCTCTGGCTTACGTGCTTAGCTCGTCTAATGTCATTAGAAACAAGAACAATTCAGGGTCATCGCGAGAAGTTTTTCCCACATGGGGAAGTTTCAACTCATATTTCAAAATTAATATGGTAGTCGTTGCTTTATACAATGCATATGTAGCAATCCTGTTGGGGGGTACCCCCCTACATCCCCCTTTCAGTTACACCACTGGTTCATGTGTGTTTTTGTGTTCTTACAGATGGGATCCTATGTGGCTGATGGTTTCTGGCGTTGGGGTGGTGCTCATCCTGATCGGCACCGTGCTGCACTGCTGCAACAACATGTCTCAACGTCCCAAGAGGCACTCGTCCAGCAAGGGCTGCTGCCGTCCCGCCCCGCCCGACCACCACGTCATTCCAAACAACAACGGAAGCCTCACTGAACAACTCCTGCCACTTAGCAACGCCAGGTCAGTATGCTCCACACCACCCTTTTGAGACTCCTTTCCTTGAAATCAATAGAGAATGCAACCTGTAATGTTGCATGTTCATATTCCCTTTTTACATCTTTGTAATAAAGTAAAGAAATTGTTGTAATCGCAAAGAATTTCGGTGTTTAGATCTCGGTGAATATGTGCATTTTCACCAGATCTCAATTCAATTTTTCTTGTTTCATCGTTACGTATTATACATGAGCCGTTCAGTGCACACATTGACTAACTCCATTTTTTTTTATATTGATAAACTGGAACGACAATGCACAAAATATGCCACGCAGTTCTCATTCAAACAAATATTCCTCAATTTTAGTTATCAGTGTGGATTAATGACAATTTTGGGGAGGTCAGTGTGTCGATGAATAGGTTACTCTTGGCACCTTTTAAGAGCTTTTATAATATATTTGTAAATTAATAAAAAATGGAGTTAGTCCATGTGTGCACCGAGCGGCTCACATATTAGTAAGACGGAAATAATTGAAACTCAATAAACCTAACAAATACATTTTTTAATTTGACGTCAATTAACATCACTGTAGTTACGTGCATAGGTCATCTGTTTACGGAAAAGGGGAATCTGAATTTTATTTTTCATTGTTTACTTAAAATTGCTTTTTCGAAGTAGTCCCATAAATTCTCTATCTGATTAAGATCCGAATACTTTGCTGGCCCCGTTATTCGCTCATTATCTTCACTTTCAAGGAATGTGTGAGGTTTGCTCGATGTGGAAAAGCTCCATAATAAATAGTTAGATCCATATGCCCTCTGGAAACTCAAATGAGGCTCTAAAACTTCATCCGGATATCTCGGCGTTCACAAATCCGCTTTTGAAAACGTGAAGGGGCCTATATCCATCTATTATTCCTACCTTTATCCATCACATTTCCACTACCGAAACGGTCTCGTTCCATAATCTTCGAGGGATAATTTCGTGTTCCTGACTATCCTCCAGATATAAACAAGTATAGAATCACTTGTAAAATCTAACCTCGAGTCATCATTAAAGAGAGCAAGAGACCATTAATGTTTACTCCAGTTCTGATAGTCTTTCCAGCAATTAAAGCGACTCATTTTTTGTGTATATATTGAAACACATATCCTTAGCTTTCCGACATAAAAGCCTTTTCTATTAAACCTTCCGTATACCGCTTGCCGAGATACAAGAGTTTCAGTGATGGCTGCAAGTTCTAAACATAACTGGTGAGCAGTAGACTTGCTGTAACGACTAACAGTTATTGCCAGCAAGGCCCGACTTACAGAAATGGGGGCCCAAGGCAAACCCATTCACCCGGGGCCCCCCTAACTCTGGCAGGAAAATTCCTCGGTATACAGGTAGTGGCTATGGAGTGATTGTTATATGTAGTGATGCTTAAACTATAGCCCGCTGAGCCTTAAAGTTGACTCATCAATGTAGTTAGTAAAATAAGATTAGTTTAAAATAAAACAAAAAATTATGAAATAAGTAAAATTATAAAAAAAAAAGTTTTAAAAAAATCCTGGAAGATAAAGCATATATTAGAATTTTGTAAGTCCTTACCCGAGGAATTTTCCTGGCAGAATGTAGCTCCATGTTCTACATTTTTTTGCCACCACTTATATTTGTGAACAAGCTCTCTAATGATACTGAATAAGTCACAAACTAAAAGAAGAAATTGTCGGTTATTTAAAGTGAATTTTAGACATACGCATCATATTCTTAACTGAAAATGGCAGCTAATTTGGGGGGCCCCTTTTAACTGGCGGCCCGGGCGTTTGCCATGTCGGAAATCAGGCCCTGATTGCCAGATATCAATCTTCAGCAGCAATTTCCGTTCGTTTTCGACCTTGTCCAAGACTTCTTATAACATTTCCATCCATTTTAAATTATTTCCATAACGTTAAGACTACCCATCTAGAAATATTCAGACATCTGGCTGATTTCCTAATTAGCTGCCCTATTTCTAAACGGCCTATGAATCTCCACTTCACAAATTCTTTCGAATGTTACCTCAGAGCCGTAACAATCCGATTTTGAGTCCTTATATACTAAAATCTCAAACTCTTTGTTGCAGACATTCATTTAGTTATTCACTTTCTGAAAAGTAACTGAATCAACTTCGTATAATTTAAGCCTAGATTTGCATATCATAAATCGGTTGATTACTTTTGATTGGATAGTGCTAATTAGGTTTGTTTTTCACACATCTTCTGCAAACATGGATCTTATTGACTGGATATTTCATTGAATATTATCATTTTTGATGATGTAAAGATTATTTTGGATATGAGTATTCTGTAGTTAATCCAATAGCTAGATGAAGGCTTTTCTGAAGGTTACACTAGAAACTAATGGAGGCCGTACGTTTCCCCCACCTGCAGTCTGTACCATTGGGTGACTACTTTCGGACGTTAACACATTTTATGCGGGACACGTACTAGTACGTTTTCTGACGATTGATACTTGAGCGCGGGTCACGTGCTAGTACGGGTTAGTGTAACAACATGGTTTGTTGGTGGGTACAAAGATAACGTTATATACAGGAAAACAAAGCCGAATGTTTTTGTCTACTACGTAAATTTTGGAAAAATTTAAATAAATGAAAACTAGTTTTTACATCAGTCGATGCGGAACCACAGAACGGGAAGGTTGATTTAAAAAAAATCAATTTAGATTTCTCTCTCTCTCTCTCTCTCTCTCTCTCTCTCTCTCTCTCTCTCTCTCTCTCTCTCTCTCTCTCTCTCTCTCTCTCTCTCTCTCTCTCTCTCTCTCTCTCTCTCTCTCTCTCTCTCTCTCTCTCTCTCTCTCTCTCTCTCTCTCTCTCTCTCTCTCTCTCTCTCTCTCTCTCTCTCTCTCTCTCTCTCTCTCTCTCTCTCTCTCTCTCTCTCTCTCTCTCTCTCTCTCTCTCTCTCTCTCTCTCTCTCTCTCTCTCTCTCTCTCTCTCTCTCTCTCTCTCTCTCTCTCTCTCTCTCTCTCTCTCTCTCTCTCTCTCTCTCTCTCTCTCTCTCTCTCTCTCTCTCTCTCTCTCTCTCTCTCTCTCTCTCTCTCTCTCTCTCTCTCTCTCTCTCTCTCTCTCTCTCTCTCTCTCTCTCTCTCTCTCTCTCTCTCTCTCTCTCTCTCTCTCTCTCTCTCTCTCTCTCTCTCTCTCTCTCTCTTCTCTCTCTCTCTCTCTCTCTCTCTCTCTCTCTCTCTCTCTCTCTCTCTCTCTCTCTCTCTCTCTCTCTCTCTCTCTCTCTCTCTCTCTCTCTCTAACTCTCTCTCTCTCAAGTAATAGTAATGCCAACCTTCTGCGAGAGACGACCAAAACCCGTGTGTGGGAAAAATGCTGAGGCACGTGTTATTTGCTTATAGAAAGTAACCTTTGACTGGAGCCATCTGCAAAGTGTGGCGTCTCAGAGGAGCATTACTGCTGATCGTTACAAATTTTCTTGAGAAAGTTATAACTTCCTAATTAAAATGCCAGCCATATCATTTTCTGTTTTGGGAATCATAAGAAGGAATTTCGGGGTTACGCCGAAGGAATGAAAACATCCTCGTTTAAATTGGATGGCTGGGAAATGTGGTTAATATAAAGATAAGAAATTAAGATCTAGAATATGAATTTTGGATAGACTTAGATATTGATATTATTACATATATATGTATATATTTGTTTGTCTATATATTTGTTTATATATTTCAATATAAAATACGAAAAGTTGGTTAAAAAATTAAATAATTTTCGATCTATTGAGATTTAACTGAATAACTAAATTTACGCGCAAAACGCCCGCTCCCGGTACAATTCCGCTGCGACATGTACCCGCACACAATGTGTTAAAAGGCCGTTTTAATTTCTTCATTTATCTCCTGCAAGACACTCAAATGAGTTTAAACACACACATATTTCTAAAGTAACGATTATAGGATATCCATTTTATCAACATAAATAACTCCTATTTAGTAGAAATAAATTGTAAATATTTAATTGTAGCAAAATTACTACAGAGGTGGAATTACGTGGAATAATTAGGTGGAATACAAAAGCGAAAATCATCATTGAAAATATTTTTGTTTTGTTATCTGTGAAGCTTAAAATGCAAATAATATCTACATTTTTCTCTAGTTATTTCTAATATTAAAATTTCCCCGTGTGTGATTTTTATTTATTTTTTTTTTCAAAAGTCGCAGACTTTGTACTTTTATTCAAGCTTTTAAGGAAGCATTTTGCCAGATGATTCCTCTTCTCACTTTTTATTATAAAAATTATTTTTCTCCCAGAATAAATTTATTTGTTAAAATATAGTTGGTTCATCCCACAGAGTTGATTTATTTTTCTTAATTATCATTTGGTGATTGACCCAGAAACTGGTAAGAACCGGATCCTTTCCGAATGTGAAGATCAGCATGAACTTAAGGCACCGATGTTTGGTACATGACAAATAGCACCCGAAATGACCTATATTTATCCCTTAAGGTGTCAAGGTGTTTCCACTTCCTTTTTACGTGACCTATGTTTAGGGGGATGTAAGTTTGGAAGCAGACGTAAAAGTAATTAATGAAGCCTGTTTATTGCTTTAATTTTATTTAATGTATTTTGAATTTTTTATCAGTTTAATTGACCAGCATTTTAATTTTAAGCAAAATGAGTTTATCTCATAGCAAATCACGTATAAATGTTATGAGGGATTTAAACATCTTAAATAAATAAATACAATAAAACATTTTAGCGACTTATAATTCAGTTAAACCTTTGTGTATTTCTAAAGCTTCGATTTTGCTGCTGTTATATCCTTCATATATCATTATGTTGTTTATAAAACTATACACATAAAATAATTTTTTAAATTAAGACTGAAACAAATAGTTGACAGATGTGGCATTTCATTTTTTCAAGATTAATTAAAAAATAGATTAGCTAAATTATTTAGCATAGTAGCAATATCACAAGACTTGACTTTTATTCCCCAAATTTACTTCAATTTAATGTGCTTTTTTAATGTGTTCGAGTTTACTATCTACAATAGCTTTTACTGTCCTCCGAGCACATCATCTCGCTAGCTCTTCCCGAAATCGTTTTCTTACTCAGTCAGTCAGAATCTTTTCTGACGAATCATCTCTACAGGAGGATTTAAAGAAAAAACCTCATCCTCTTAGGTATACTCTTCACTTTTGACTCCGCAACCGGCTGCCTACCTTAATCGATGTGAGGTGTTTGTGATGTCATATTGGAGATTTCCCCTCAATTTTGTTCATTCAAAAGAGAGGAAGGATTCTTGCTCCTGATTCTACACCATCTGACATCTACCTGAGGGCCGTGGTAGCTCAGTCGGTAAAGGCAACGATATTGTAACCGGAGGATTGTGAGATCGAGGCTCGAGGTGACCAAAGATCCGCCGTGATAATGGAGACTGGGGCATTTAAAATAATACGTTCGCGGTCGCAATGTACTCCAAGTTCCCAAACGGTTCCTCTGGAGGTGGTAAGCCAAACCTGAGTGTCTTTCGCTTTGTCCCTGCTTCTAAATTACGAGGGTTCACTTCACTTGAGAAAAATCGTTCTTTCACCCTACCGGTGATCTTCAAAACGAAAAGCGCATCCGTTCGCCTTAATTAGAATAGCCTCTGGTTCACATGCTTGACTAGTACGGGTGGCATTAGCAACAATAACATCCACCTGTATCCACAATTCGTAGAGGAGACAACACGCCCTTCCAATTTAAACTCTTTCCCCTCCTCCGAATATCTTCTATCGTGAAAACATAACCCAAAACTTCACGTTTGGGAAATGCGTACTAAAAAATGCATTTCATAAGGAAGCTAATTGTAAATTTCACGTATAGCATGCGTGATACTACGCTGTGTTTGGAGAAATGTGGTACAATAGCTCCTCCGTTTTTTTTTCCCGTTTAAAACAAAGAATTTCGAAACTTGTCTTTCAGTTTTTGCCCGACTGATCATCCATTCGAGAGATCGTGACTGAGGCTTTCGTGACATTCAACAATTTTTGTATTTCGCACACCACTGTTCACAAAAAATTGGCCCGCTTGTCTGAAGGCCCCAAACTAGGTTGCGTTGTAGTTCATTGGCCTACGAAATTAGAATTGGGGTGAGGGTACAGCAAAGCTGACAGATAACTTATAAAGTATTATAACTTTAGATAATGTTAATATTTTCTTTTGGTGAAAAGATAAAGACAAATGCTTTCAATTTTCTTCGTAATTTTTTTAAGCGAACTTGTAAGCTTTTTAGGAAAGCTAAATGTAAAATATCTAATGAAAAAAATAAGTTTTAAAAAAATGGATGAGGAATGTTTGATTTCAAAAATATTGGCATAGCTTCATGAAACAGATACAGTAAAACCTTGAATATCCGCTCTAATTAAGACCGCTAGTACTTCGGATATCGGAATTTGTTTATATTTTTCTTAGTGAAATTTTTATAACTGTACGTACTAAGTTAAATAATGAAAGATGCATTTTCTAAAATGACACAAATCTGAATAAAATATTTTATTTAAATTTAATATGCATTAAATCAAGTGGGCACCTGATGGTCTCACGCGGTCACTTGGCTACAAAGCATTGTTCGCTGTTGACTTATCAAAGTACAATGTTTCTCGAAAGTTCGGTCCTTTTGAGATAAAAGAGACTGTAAGCACAGACATTGAACTATAAAAACTGTAGTCTTTTACACGGCTCATTCACGCCAAAGAAAAAAAAAAGTGAGAAAGATGTTTTGTTATTTTGGATTTTAATTATAAAGTTAAAATACACACTTATCTAGCATATTAGTTTAAATTAATTTGTAACCCTAATTTTTTCTCTGTCTCTCCTCTTCTTTTCTATCATTTAAGAAATCGAATCATTTTAATTTACCTCGATATAAAACATTTACGAAACTATTGATTCCATATTTATTAACACTGTATATTACATAATCTATATATATGTGTGTGTGTGTGTGTATATATATATTAAATATTCAGACAAAAAATCGGGTCGGTTAACAAAAATCTTTGATAGTTGAGGTCTGCTGTATACACTTAAAATATAAGCTGCATTCGTTTAAAAAACAATACTCATCTTTTAAAATAATTTATCGAGTACTTTTTGTTGAGTCACCGAAGTATGTCATTGCAAACACGATATTTTCTTCCGTAACTCCTAAGATCAGTATAAGTTTTATTTTAAATTAAACGTTGTAATAATTAATTAGAATATTTGAAGTGGCTCAATTTGTTAAAAGTAATTAAGCATTATGTTAAACACAATATACTTAATTGTGGTCCTTGCATTAAAACAAAATTTTCAATTATATTGATCCGTACTGAATAATTCTAAATTATATTTTTCAAGCATTTATAAGAAGACAAAATTACGAAGCTGTGTACTGAAAGATGGCCGAATAGGTAGGATGCTATTTCTCGGTACAGTCGTTCGTGCTTTCGAGTCTCACTGCAGGTATGGATGTTTGCAGTGCTTCAGCTACTTCGAAGGGTGTGTAGGGCATCCAGATATGCTATCTACAAACCTTCGCCGGAATAAGTGTGGAGGACCCAGTTTTAGTGTTTGAATGGATATTCGCAGCCGTTCCGAATTTGATTTAACTGGTAGGTCTTTATCCAACTAGTGATCGTGTTGCAAAACATTTGACCGCTCCAAGCTAAACCCAATTTCAAACTTTATCTAAAGTACTAATCATGCGCATGACTTGCAAAACCAATGATGTGAAGAAAAGCTTATTAAAGTTACATTATCATTTTTTCAGCATAAATTTCAATTTTGTAAATGTAAAATGATTTTTCATATTTTTAAAATAATATTTAATCATATTTTTGATTATATAATACAATATTTCACATTCTTGAAGCATAGAAGAATACGTCAAAAATCATATTTAAAATTAATATGTGCAGTATTTCAATATACATTTAAACAAGTATGCTGGGAATAACGTTTCAGTTTCCTTTTATAGCTAGTCTAATAATTATCCTACTCATAATTATTCCTGTTCAAAATAAAATCTTTAGCAATATAAAATCCCTTTAAACTACTTTTAATTGAAAAATTTATTTTTCTGGTTGTAGATCCGTCAGTCAGTTATCGCTCAATATGCTTCCTGGTTACTTTCCGCCCGTGGTAACTGCTTACGGCATCGAGCAGCATTCCGCTGTAGTCCAGAACATCAACAGGCTCGTCCAACAGCAGCAGCAACAACAACCTCCAAGCACCGCAGGTTCTTGCAGTCCTGGAGTTTCTAGTACAGCGGGAAAGAGTTTCATTGTTTTGTCTCTGCCCGGAGATACGTCTGCAGCCAATATTCAGAACCTGGTAGCGACGGTCTATCAACTCGATGGGAAGTAAGTAGAAAAATTTATCTGAAAGGAGCAAAAGTCCCTTAACTCCTTTTTTGCTATAAAAATTAATCAATTCTATGCTGATGGTCCTACAGGGGATATCCCGTTAACTGATCATTTCTTTCTTTGCAATGCACCTAACTTTTAAATCAAAGAATCTGATGTTCCGACTTATGACTTCCCTGGATACATGTTATGTTATATATCTTTATTATTATTATTATTATTTTGTATAATGAGCCGCGGTAGATCAGTCGGCTAAGAGAGCGTTCTCGTAACCAGAGGGTTGCGATTTCGGGACTCGAGCTGGTTAAAGATCCTCAGTGTTCTTTAATGGCCGCTTAAAATAGATTCTTGGTCGTAATGTCCTCCAGGTTTCCAAATGATACTTCTGAAGATGGCAAGCCAAGCCTGGCAGTCTTCTGCTTGGTCCCTGCTTCTAAATTACGAAGAACCGCTTGTCTTAGAAGGTAATGCTGGCTGTTGGCTTAAAAGTCAAACCTCTCGAGCCAATGGCAACCATCTTCCCATGAGAAGTCGTATGTCTTTTAAATGGTCACGACTCTAACCAGCCATTACAAATGTACACCAGTTATATATCGTTGAATTTGAGTGATTTTTTTTTTCATGAAAGATTAAGATGTAAAGGCCCTTCCACACTATGGTCCACTGCAAGCCATTACCACCTTCTGGAGGGGGTATGGCTTATCGTGGTCGATGGTGGCAGACGATAAAATAGCCTTGGCGGAAGATGGCTTCGGAGGCGGTTTTTCTCCAAAGATCAAAGGCAGCCATATAAACGACTAAAGTGCGCAGTAAAACTTATGGATGAATCCACACGCTGGGCTCATTTAGTGGCCCAGAGTGTGGCTGCAACCCGCGAACCATCGTTCGAGGTCACCATCAAGAAGTGGTAAACAATTGGCCCTAGTGTGGAGGCTACATAACATCATTGGCAATCATAGTGGCACATCTCCGTTATACCGCAATAAACCTTTCACCGGTTCTCTGATGGATATATACGGCTGCAGACACAGAATATCTAAATGGTAGCTTACTGATGATTTTAAAAGAGTGATAAATGTAAATTGAAAAATAGAGAAGGGTCCCATTCTTAGCTTAAAGAAACATTTATTATTTTTGTCACTTGATGACTTTTTATAAAATACTCGTTTCTCGACATCACGCCAAAAGCAAAATGATTATAAAAAAAGGGGGAGGATAATTTTTCTCAAAAAAAAAATGTGCGTGACCTCACCAAAAATTTTGGCCAAATGACAACAACACGCATGGCGAGGTCAATGGAAAAATACCGCCAGCGGGAACCCAAGATGATCGCCAAAACGTAGTATAAATGTGCACCAGTTATATCTCTCTTTTTATTATTATTCAGTGTAAGTCATTTGCACTGTCCCTTCAGGATTCAGAGTAAATTTCATTTCTCAACGTAATTTGGTTGTCTTAATTAGAGCTTAAGTACTGCAATCTGGCGGAGATCCGAAATGTTAACATTTGTTATATTGGCTTTTTGTCCTAGATATTTCATTCTAAACAGATTTTTTTTTCGATTACAATTTTTCCTAAACAATATAAATTAAAAATTAATCTCAGCAAATTTTTTCACCTGAAAATACTTATTGGTGGAGCGCTGCTTTTCGGTACAAAGTTCGTGGGATCTAATTTCATTGCCGGCATGGATGTTCGTAACAGTTCGAAATCTGCTTTAAGCAGTAGGTCCCAGTCTAGCCCTCGTGTAGCAAAAAAGTAAACCGTGGCGCAAAAAAGTCGACCAACTATAAACTGTTTAAAAAGCATTGTCACAAATGCGTATGGCAATATCTTTGAGTTACATGTTGTAGATCGGTAGCTTCAGTTGTCGTTATGCTGGCATATAATGAGAATTTCAATCAAAAAGAGAGGCACAATACTAGATGTTAATAATAGTCCACAATACAAAATTTCAACATTTTACGTCAAAACTTTTTTTAGTTAACCCCTTAGATTTACTAACTTTGTATTGTAATTTTTTTTATGTAGTGTGCAGAATGTAATCAAAAATGGAGATGCACATCTAAACGTTATAAAAGTACTAAATAGAAAGTTTCGACCTTCTGAAGCTAACTTTCTTTGAGTTACGCGAAATACCTACGCACGTATAGAAGTCAAGAAACTAGTTAAAACTCATTCACTCATGGCTAAAATGAATATATCCCGTTATAATCTGAACACTGAATTTTTTCGTAAGTGCAATACTTTCATCAAGTAAAAAAAAGAAACAATCTTTAGTATCATATTTTTAAAATTTGTTTCCTTCAGATGTATAAGATCTGTATGAAAAGAATTATCAAAAGTGCATAAAAATGTTTGGAAAATTATAGTAGGATTTTATTAAGCGTTAAAGTATCAAAAGTTGATCGCCGTGCTTGAAACCAAAACGTTGATAAATAAAATTTTCACATGAAGTAAAAGAAAAAATGTTTTACGCATATGATGCAAGAATATGTATTTTTAAATTACATCTAATACAATTCAATTGGTTTGGAAAAGAGTAGTAAATTGCCGTTTGAAAACATAAATATCGGTGCCTTTTGGCATATCATTCAAATATTATGGATGCAGCTATTTAAATAGAACTAGATTGCGTAAACAGTTGAAAGGCTTGCGAGTGTATATTTATTCAGTTATTTTTCAATTGCTTGTATGGTGTATTCGTGTAGGTCTTTATAAGACGCATATAAAAACAAATTCTTTGACTTTGTATGCAATTTCAAGAGCCGAATATTATGGCTGTAATATGTTCGGTTATATTCTTATTTGCTGTGATCCTGTGCAAATAAATTTCAGGAAACTGAATTTTAATTTAAATCTCTTTACTGAGAAATATGTTTCATTCAGTAAAATAAAAACCTCTAATAATAATAGCATTTTACACGATATAAATCTTGCATATTAAAAAAATAAAGTCAGTATTGACTTTTGATACCGATGAAAGAGACATTAACAGATGGGTGGTCGTGATAAATTATTCAAGTACCTTTGGGTTGTTTATTTTTGTAGTAAATCTACATCAAAGTGATAGGTTGGATATGAACAATTTGGTCCCTTTGTTGCAACCAAAAACTCCTAATTTAAACTACTAAACGCTTCAATGTATATTTGTAAGCATTTCCCTGCAGCGATTACTCCTCAGCATCCCCTTAATTTAGCTTGAATGAAACTATATTAATTTTCGTCATCACCCAATGGTGGTTTGATTTGGAGCGCTACATTTTTGCTAACTCTGGTACCGAAGAGCAGCGCCCTACCTATTCAGCCATCGTTCTGCTCGCTCCCCGCTGCATTAAATAATTTAGCCATGGATAATAAATTCTCATTTAACAAAATCTAAAACACTATTAAGTTTTTTATATAAAATATGATGTTTGTAATTTGATTCATGTAGTAGTGTAAAAACTTTAATCGGAATTTTTGGAGTTTATTAATAACGCATAAAATATTAATGATGAATTATTAATAACGCATAAAATATTAATGATGAAACATAAGTATCCTAAAATAAAATACTTCTATTCTGAATGAAGGATTATTTAGAAGCTACAATAAGAACGTATCTTCAATATTCTGCCTAGTTTCAAAATTAGGTATATCCCTTAAAGTTCTGAGCTCTACTCTAATTGTACCGGTGTATCCTTAGGACAGCGATTCTAAGCTTCTGAAGCTTCTGAATAACCTTACCATTTTTCAATCCTACCCACTCACGCCAGAAAAAAATTTATTCTTTTATTTGTTTATTGCCTGTAAACATACAATTCTAGTAAACATAGAATCAGTTTAAATTTGAAATTGAATTTTACATACTATAAAATTTTTTAAAATGTTGTTAGTAATAAATTAAAAATCTAAAAGCGGATTTATCAGACTTATTAACTTAACTGAGGAGAATAGCGATCGGAAAAATAGGTAGTGGCTGCCATTCAAAAATAGCAATCCAAATGTTAATCTGCTTCTAGGCACATATATATATATATATATATATATATATATATATATATATATATATATATATATATATATATATATATATATATATATATACATATATATATATATATATGTATGTATGTAATGAGACGGACTTCTCGATGGGTGGTTGCAGTCATGGCCATAAAAATGATACCGTTTCAGCTAAAGACCTTTATTAAGATAACGTTGAAGGACGGGTTCCCACTTCATCATAGAGACAGGACAAACTGAAGGGTCAGCTAGCATGAAGTTCTATGTACAAGACACGTAACACCTGGGTCAACATCTGTGGGAAAATATCTCTAGAAAAATCTGTCTCGGACAGCGTGTATCTCCTTTTTATTTGGGAATTTCCTAAATTGTCCGCTAGGGCCATGTAGGTTTGTAATTGGTCTGGCCCCTTCTCTGAGGGCGTAAACTCTAGCCCCAGTGGTCAATTTAGGTTAGGGGTTAAAAAGGGGAATGCAAAAGGACGCTGG
>CM063504.1:125736088-126143588 GCA_032207245.1 Pardosa pseudoannulata
CAAGTATCAATCGTCAGAAAACGTACTAGTATGTGTCCCGCGCTCAAGTATCAATCGTCAGAAAACGTACTAGTATGTGTCCCGCGCTCAAGTATCAATCGTCAGAAAACGTACTAGTACGTGTCCCGCATACAATGTGTTAAAAATAATATATAAATAATAATATAGAAAATATTTAAAAGTGGAGCATCAAACGTGCAAAGTTTACATCTTTGACCGGGCTGCCAACTGCTAGAGCTGACCCTGAGGAGAGGCAGTTTCCATTATTCCTAAAATGTTTTCATATTGTGTATTAAAATAATACTTCATTCTATGCAGAGTAAGCAGAAATATGTCTTATTAATGTGCACTTTACAAATCCAGTAGCAGTCTCCAAACAAGTAATCCAGTCCAGTAAAGTGTCAGAGAAGTTATTTGATGGGACCAACAGATATAAATAGTGTTGCTCGGGTGAGCAACCAAAATATAACAGTAGGGCGGACACGCGAATTGACTGTGCAGCAACAGGAAGGAAAGAGGCCCCAGCTTGCGAAAAGGGATTCCCTATCGCTTAGAGGGAAGTAGAACATCATCACGGGAAACAGGGACGTGAGACAGAGAACGTAGTTTAAAGATTCGTCATTGACCTCTTGTGAAAGCACTGAATAGATTTGGATTTCCTTTATCCCGTAATTCTTCAATTTACCATGGATCTTTTGGGACTGATCGATTCTGCAACATGTATCTAAAGCAGGCCTGGGCAATCTAAAAGACACTTCGGGTCATATTGAAAATGTATTTTAGCCCCTTAATGCACAGTTTTTTTATTATTATTATTATTATTTATTATTATTATTATTATTTTTTAAGACCGGCCAAAAAAAATCTTTTTTTTTTAATGTAAAAGACACAATTTAAAACGTTGTCTTGCCAAAAAAAATTACAAAAATACAAAAATAATCCAAATTTGAGTATATTGGATATTTATAAAATTGGTAGGATTTCTAATTTTTAGAATATTATTATTATTATTTTCGAAAGAGTATATTGTTCACGTGGTAAGCAATCTACCAATTGGCAGTATGATGTGTCATCCCTTGATGCGTAGGAATCAAATATGAAACCCTTATGTTCCATATCTCAAGAATAAAGTATATAAATTGACGCCTCGAGTCAAGGATGTCTCTAAAGCCAGAGCTTAGTAATAAAGTAGTTAACAATTATATTTTATTTTACATTATATTTTAGTAAAATATATATTGGAAAATGAGCGAATCAGAATATGAATATGAATACGCTGTCGGAAAGCGGCTCATAAGTATGAGATAAGTCGTGATAAGTAGAAAAAAAAATATATTTTATACTTAAATAAGGAAGTGTTATAGCTTACAATCCCATGTAAATTATAAATATCAATAAAAAGATTTTTTTTCTTTCACATTGTTATTTTCAATTCTCGATTGCATTCGAGTGTGAAAAATTATAGCAACATTAAATACAACGCCGCTCGAACTATCTCGAGTGTCCACAATTTGGCCAGTTTAACGCGCTCGAGTTAACTCGAGCGTGCACATTAAGGGGTTAAGCGGACGGGCCGCACTGTAAGCATGCATGTATATATACATATGTATTGAGGTGAGAATTGAAAACATTACATTAGTCTTAAAATCTTTATTTTTATTCATAAATTAACAACAGGACAGTTAAAATTTTATAAATGTGCAT
Source organism: Pardosa pseudoannulata (assembly GCA_032207245.1). Classification (NCBI taxonomy): domain Eukaryota; kingdom Metazoa; phylum Arthropoda; class Arachnida; order Araneae; family Lycosidae; genus Pardosa; species Pardosa pseudoannulata. The sequence goes on from CM063504.1 coordinate 125,737,793, forward strand.
AAATAATTATAATAATAATAATCGTTTAATCCATCGGCTAATTTTTATATTTGCTGTATTAAATGCAACATTTTTTCAATTAAAAATATCGGTAATTTCGTAGTTGGCCACAAAATTTTACGGTAGGTCTGCATGTGGCTCTCTAGTCGTCATTTGTGTCCACCCCTCATCTAAAGTATACCTTCTGAAACTCTTTTAACCCTTTCACGGGTCGCTGGAAGATTACTTAACACCTACACGATCTTACAAAACACACCTGTGGGAAGCGCAAAACCCATTCTAATATATTGGTCTTGCTATTGGAATGACGGGAAGACTAATTCCCGCTTCGGTGTTTCGCTGTCACCTATTGTTCGATCGATTGAATAAAATTTGCAGTTCTGTTTTGAAAGTTTGGAAGCTTGGAGTGAGAAATAAATGGCCCACGAAAGGGTTAAATCGACACCCACTATACATAACATTTTTTTAACATCCTTTCCTCTCCATTGTAATTTTCTCCTTCGAAAGTGTTTATTATTTTCGACTTTAACAATTTAGTGTCACGTTACCCCTTATGTTATTAGGCTGTTAAAACATTTATTTAGACATCATAAAATAAAATTTTTAAAAAATTCGTCAACATACATGTTTATTTTCCATCGGTTGACTTTGTATAGGGTTTCTGTGACATTTTCGAGTGATAATTGTTAGCAAAACACTATTGAGATATCACTAAATTACTGTTATTTATAAATATGAAATTTATTAAATCCAACACTAGCTGACATGAATTCATTTGTTCGCGACGCCATTCTACTCGTGCTTTGAATATTTTGTGCTGCGCCACCTTAATTGTATAGTGGTTAGCGTATTGTGCTCCCACCCTATGGGCTTGTGTCTGATTCCCGAATGAGGCTTGGTTGCATTTGTGTTGTTCTTTCATAGGGAGCGGAATTGCCTTACCCATATGGTGCTCCCACAACAAAAAGGCAATGAAAACCAGTGACTTTCTATGGTGAATGTTATTAATAAAGACAAATGTCTCGCATTGAAAAAAGAGGGAAAAACATTTCTTGCTGCAAAATTCATATCGTTGAAATATGATGTATTTTGTATTGAAAAGCATACCTACTTGCCATGATTCGTCCACTGCACGATTGGGTTACGGCGAATTAAATTTAGTTCAAAATTAATATGAGTAATTTTTCAATTGCAAAATTATGAAAAATTTTAATTGTGATAATTGTATTTGTTGTTAAATATTTCTAGGGTGGTTTAGATACTTTCCTAGACCATTTTAACCCCCTTCTTCGACCACAAATTTCCGTTGTACTCCTGGAAGTCTTTAAAGTCTAAAAGCTACCACTTAGGAGCTTATGAAAATGGAAAACCAAGCCTGTTCCAACCCAAAAAGACTGCTGACAGCTTTCGAAACGCATTTTATTCTGGTCAGCTGCAACTATATAAATATTTCAGATGAGAATTTAAAACCTTACCTTATTATTCATAAATTAATAAAAATCAAGTATTTATGACTGTACATAAATAATTAAAAGGATAATAATCGATAAAATAATCGAATATTGCATTTACTGTAATCAAGTGCGATATCTATTTCGATTTAAAAAAAATTGTGAATTCCGCCCGGTACCACGGTCTTGTCTTCCTTGTTCGAAAAAACATCAGAAACAATTCGAAAGTCATTAAAATCAGGGAAATATCAAGTAACTAACTTATGAAAAAAATACGCTTTATAATCCATGATATTTTTTCATTTGCCGAACGATAAAGCCGTAAGCAAGGGAAAGTTTAAGGGGTTCAAAACCAAAGTTTTCAGACATATATTACTATGTGTGCAAGATATTAAATACTCTTTAAAATTATCACTTTATTTCTCATTTGTTTAAGCTCAGATTTTTTTAACCCATAAATTCAAAGTCATTTACAAAAATACAAAGCTCGTTTAAGTAAAAGCACATTTGCTCGAGGAAAAGACCTTAGCAATAATATGGACGTATTAATTTTGGGGGGTAAATATGTGTTTAAAACCAAAAATAAAAGAATTTGATGAAAGCATTTTAATTCCAGCTGTATTGCTATTCGCCTTCCTCTCGACAATTGTTTTCTGCTCTCATCCTTGTCAATTTTTCACTATGAGTTATGGATTTAAATAAACTATGTAGCTGTAGGAAATATTAAAGACTTAGAACCCAGAAATAAAAATTGAAACCCCCGAAATATTTTTCCAGCTACAGAACAAGCATGTTGTCCGAAAACAATCACTCACATTGTGTTAAAGAATTGCTTTGAGTTATTCCGTTATTCGTAAGGTGTGCCAATATTACACCTTGTAAAGTACTCCTCTATTCTGATTATATTCAAAAGACAGTGAATTTACAGAGAAACACTGACGTTACCTTTTTAACGTCATCGATCACAGGAGGGGACTTCCTGACCAACAGTTTACATGCGCAGAACGCAATGAAGCGATTAATTTCAAATAGAACCTTATTAGGGTAATGACCACAAAGATTCTGTGAAAACAATCAGGCTTGATTGTTATCATTTTCAGTTATTTACTATTTATTTGTATGTAATTAAATTATAAGTCATTTGCAATAAAACTACTACCACTCCCAAAAAATCACTTGCTTATAGTTTGTCCGTTCTTTTAGGACTTGAATTCAACATAAGATTCATCCTTTGTTTACTTCACAAATTTATAAAAAACAATTAATTCTTCTAATAATTCATCTTCTAAAATAATTCTATAAACAGGCTACAGATATTTTTGCTGCTAAAACTTTTGCTGGTAAACAAATTTTCATTAATTTTTTCCATATATTGAATCGTAAAGTAATATCAGCTAATGTTGCTACTTTCACACCAATTTGTTATAAACTGTACCTGCGTAAAAATTAATACATATCACTACCATTCTTTTAGAGCATAGTTGCACCTTTAATGTCGTTATTTTGTGCTATAAAATAAATGTAAAATGTATCAACTGATAATGCACTTTACATTTTCTGAAATTTACAATAAACATCTTTTGTTTTCCAGTACAACCGAACCGCCTGTTAACGAGATCAACGCAAATGGTCAGACAACTCCTGTCACAATTGTCAAACCGAACTCTCCAGCTCCTCTGGTTCTAAAGAATGCCGAGGTGCAAACCTGCTGCGTTTGGCCTGCAACTGTGGCTACAACGTCGGCTGCATCGACTAGCGGAGAGAATTCTGTTGTACCCAGATCCTCCTCAACTGATGATAACGCAGAGCAAGCACCAAACCAGCCCTCTGCTACGACTGGCGCGACTCAGACGGAAGACATTCTACCCGTGGTATCGGAACCTATCAATTTAATGGACTGCTCATCAGACATTTCGCCCATCTGTGATAATCCTGTGAACGCTTGTGATAGCCAATCCACTGACAATACCAATAATGCCTTAGTTGACATTCCTCCGTCACAAGACCTTCTTGGCGTATCCTCTTCGACTGTAACTGAGAACACTAGCAGTGTTCTCGTGGATATTCCAGAGCCTCCTGTTGAAAATCTCAATGCAACAGCCACCACAAGCTCTCTTCTTATGGACGTTGTGGTCAATACCTCGCCGAATGTACATTCGGGGGTTCTGGTGGATATTTCATCAGATACCAACGGAGATGGCAATAGTAGTAACATTTTGTTGGATGGTATTATCAACAATAATGGTGATCCTACACAAGAGGGCACTAGTGCAACCCATGCGTCGACTAGTGATACTCTAATCGAATTGCCACAAAGAGTGCCAGAAAGTACGAACTCAAACCTACAGAGTTTAAACCCCGAACTTTTGTCAAGCGTGGGCAATCTCTCTGCTGCAGACACAGAAATTGATGATGGTGAACTGATGGACAGGTCTTCTCCGCCTCCGAGCTACGAGGACGTTACGCTGGAGGGCGAAAATATTGGTGCATTTGGTTTAGCATATGGGACCATCTGAAAACTTAATTTATATTTTTAACGCAGTTTATTTTTCCCTTGCTGGCCAAGATTTTATTACATTTTATACAAATCATTAAAAATTTGTGAAAATGATCGTTGTCTTGAGTTTTATTTAACACTTTCAAAAAAATATTGGATTTCTATTAAATCTTCAAAAAAAGAATTTTTTTTTCTTTGACATTCCTGCCGTCATGATCCATGTTCATAAATTTATTTTGTGATTATTTTAATTGTTCATGGTTTCTATTGTCATTTTGTTCCTTTTGACATTAATTCCAAAATAACAGGCATGCGGTCATTTCGTTTACTCTTGTCACTACTTTGCAAAGTATCTGGTACAGGATAATTTAATTATACTAGAACTCTTGATTGTTTTTAAACGGCTAAAAAATGTTACAACTTCTCTAATAAGTGTACATAGTTGAAATACTGGAAACATCTAGGATCCACGTTACTTGATTGCATGTTTCATGTATTGCATCGAAAACCATTCCAAATACAATGTTGATCTCCAACTTTTTCTGTATCAGTGTCAAATATAAGCACAGAGAAAGGCAAGTCGTATCTCAATTTGAAATGTTAAATCTTTTAATTTAACAAACTACAGGCAGGGCCAACCCTAACTATTTTACCTCCGTTGGCAAACTCCAAAAATACAACCCACTTCCCCAAACAAACAAACAAAAAAAAAAAAAAAAAAAAAAAACTAATTTCCAAAGAAAAATGGAATTATTAAAGAACTACATTAACCAGAAGAAAAACGTATAGCTGATTTGAGGAAATTGTCAAAAATGGGAAGAGAAGCAAAATTACCTTACCTCATCTTCGGTGTAGACTAGAGATGTAAAAAACCCGGAATTTTGAAGAGGTGGGAATAAACCCGTGAATTTTGGGGAATAAACCCGGAATTTGGGGAACTTTAGGAAGAAATCATTTCAACAATGTTTACATTTATTTTTTCAACAGTGGCTATTTAAGAACTAGCATACTATTTCTAAGAGGTTTTTTTTTTTTTTTTTTTACTTTTTTTTTTTTTTTTTTTTTTTTTTTTTTTTTTTTAAATAAATAAATAATATAATATATATATATATATATATATATATATATATATTGAAAAAGATAGCAATGAGCATTTAAATGATTTTATAGTAGTACTTATGTAATTAATTACACTGTTAGTTTTATCAAACACATAACTGGTTGCTTCAATTTTAATTGATAATATAATAATTATATACATTATTTTTTATCATTATTTATTATGTAAATTGTTTTATGCTAAACTTTTTCCCCTCCTTTTATAATATAAAAATAAATATCTTTAAATTTAAAATAACAGTTTATTATTTTTTGTAATGCATATATCATTTAAAGGTGTCATCAAATGACACTGTTGCATTTTGTGTCCAATTCCTACACACACACACACACACACACATTATATATATATATATATATATATATATATATATATATATATGCCTATATATATATATATATATAAAAATAAATATCTTTAAATTTAAAATGACAGTTTATTATTTTTCGTAATGCATATATCATTTAAAGGTGTCATCAAATGACACTGTTGCATTTTGTGTCCAATTCCTACACACACACACACATATATATATATATATATATATATATATATATATATATTATATATATATATATATATATATATATATATATATATATATATATATAAAAGAATGCCAAGAAAAATAATGATTTATGGGTTTTGTGACACTACAGATTATTGCCAAATATTTATGTAATAATAAAAATATTGGATACTTCTCAAAGGAAAAATATACTCATACTTTCATGTTAAATATGATACCTTGCCAAATATAGTTAGTTAATCCCAATTATTCAAATTTTTTTCATAGCATATAATAGTTAAATTTTGTGAAAATATCAACTGTTGAGGTCTACAACAAAGGCAGAAAAATACTGGTGTTTCTCATTGTGTCATAGGAACTGACGACTTCAAAATACTTAAATTCCCATGTTTTGGAAATTGTCAAAATTCCCTTCCCAAAAAACCCGTTTTTTCCCGGGTTTAAACAGGGTTTTTTCCACTGCTCACAACTCTAGTGTAGACACTTCTTGCCACGTGGTCCAAGAATCCCTTGTTGAGCTGTTCTCCTATAAATACTCTCATAATCATGTAATGTTCTCTTTTTTGCCAATTAAAATGCACGATATTTTAATGAATATTTATTCAGGTATTCATTAAAACATTTAACATTTAGAAGTAAATGGAAAAGAAACTATTTACTATTAGAAAATAATGATGAGCGTCATGCTTGCATGTGTACGGATTTTTCTTCTCTTAGCGCTAAACCAAATTAGAAAAATGTGGATGTTGTAATGTACATACAACCTATACACCAGTGTTCGTTACAAGGGGGAAACACAGAATGAATATAATACTTTATATTGAGATTCAGACATTTATTCTATACATTTATTTACAAATAGATCCTTGGTTATCATAATCATCAATTATTTATATCTTCTATTTACACTATAATTATCACACATCTCTTTATAAGGAATTATTATTATTAACAGAGGCCTAAGTCAAATGACTGTAAATATTATTTTATAAATTACCTCCATTAAAGTCACAGGGGAGCAGGCAGGGGCCTTCCTCACGGGCGTACGGGACGAGTTGGTGATGGTGAGCGGGGCGGTGTCGGTCCGGGCGCACGGGACGAGCTGGTGCTAGTGGATCCTTGTCCCACTTCTCTCGACTGCCCACTTCTTCCAACTGTTCGCTCTCACTACGTTTTCAAAAACCTCACCTCGGTCCCAACGCCCCTTTTTTCTTCTTATCCAATCCCTTGTCTTCGGGAAATTTTCCCACATCAAATGCCCTTCGGGAGTGCAGGTGGGCTCATTAAAGTAGCCCCTTTTTGTTCAAGCTGACATTACTTTTTAGCCCCTGCTCCCATAACTCACGCTTACAGCTCTGTGCGAGCTTGACCGTTACGCTGCCATTCCGTGATCTATCTTCTCTGCAGGGGTCCCTAAACCCGGACGAAATTTTTCCAAATCGGTCAAAAATTTTCGGACCCCGGACCAAAATTTTTTCGACCCCGGAAAATTTTCCGAAGTTGGACAAAAATTTTCCGACCCCGCGGAATTTTTCCAAATCGGTCAAAAATTTTCGGACCCCGGACCAAACTTTTTTCGACCCCGGAAAATTTTCCGAAGTTGGACAAAAATTTTCCGACCCAATTGGAGTCCTAAATTCCTCTAGCGGCTATGCATGCACGTGCAGACCACCGTGGGAAAGTACCTCGGTACAGTGGCAATTAACTATAGACCTGTTATTAAAAATACAAATGCATCGGCAAATGATAAAATAAAAAGATCCTAATCAGTAACATTAATGACAATGAACGAAAAAAAGGTAGGGTGCATCTGCACTTAAAAAAAAAAGGAGAGAAGGACGCAGTGCCTTTTGAAAAATGTCAAACATGAACGTTACCCCTTCTGATACTATTACTGATAAGCAAGATAAAGTAAATTTAACACCCGATTGTTATGAAAATAAATTCAACCCCTAATAATAGCGATTGTTTTGGTCCCAGAACAATAAAGTACGTGACATAATAAATTTTATAATTCTCTCAGTTGAATTAATATACCATCAATCCTAATGCAATAATAGAAATTGCAGTTAAATTTTTTTAAAAGAAAGCTCTTGGTTATGACAAATAACGCAATTAAAAATTTATCGATTTATTATGCTATTATTATTGCTAATTTAAGTAATAAAGTACTATAAATTAAATGTGTCCTAAGCTTACAAAGGCTGACACAGTCATTCCGATATTCAAACCAGCTAGAGATCCGGCTAAATCTGAAAAAGGCCGAACGATGGCCGAAGGGTTAGGGTGCTGGCCTTCGGAACCGGAGTTCGTGGGTTCGAATCCCACTATGGTATGGATGTTCGTAGCCGTTCGGAATCGGCTTTAAGCAGTAGGTCCCGGTCTCATTAGCCCTCGTGTTGCAAAAAGTAGACCGTAGCACTCCAAAACCAAACCAAACCAAATCTGAAAAATTATACGCATGTAAGTTTACTCTTATCTTAGTAAACTTACTGAACTCGTACTGTGTGTTGAGATAAACAATTTTTTCAACATTCGTAATATCATAAGTAATAGTCAAACTTGCATTCAGGATCGACATTCCCCATTGCATCAGCTGCTGAGAAATTCGAAATGCATTCATGATGGATTCCAAAATCGAATGCCTATCGGTACAATATTTTTTATATCGAAAGGCATTTGGCAAATCCTGCACAACGCACTAATCTATTAGTTTATTAAGTATAAAAATTCTTGAACCTTGATACAATTAATTCATTCTAACCTTCGCGATAGGCATAGGCATTTTAAAACCCGTCGCTTGCACTGCTTCTCCACACGCAGACCGGCCGAATGGGTAGGGCGCTGTTCTTCTATAGCAGAGCTCGTGCATTCGAATCCCACTGATGGCATGGATGTTCGAAGCCATTCGGAATCTTTAACCAATAAGTATTGTCCTCATTAGTCCTCGTGTAGCAAAACAGTAGATCAACCGTAATCTTTCAACCAACCATACAGAAACCGATAAATGCTGACTCTTTAAGATCGAAGCTTAGTTCCAATTCTTAATATCAACTTTAGTGATTTCCTTATCACCACAACAGGATACTAGCTATGTCTGTTGATGGCATAGCAAATCCTAGTTAAATATCGTAACACCAGATACAGGCATACATACCTACATACAAATCAATACCCTTGATTCAAGCGATGGAGGATTAAAATGAATCCCTTCAAAACTAAAGTGATTTCTTCAGCTTTAATATTATTCCAACTCAGCCTCTCATGATAAGTGATCAGTTATGCCCCTATTATACAGGTACTCTATATTTTACATGCAACAACTAATGAAACCATGTTAGTCTATAAGACACAAAATATTGATGATAGGAGAAACTTTGAAGAAGTAGCTCCGGGGATCATCTGACTGTAAAAAATGAACACTTGAAATGACTCTAGCTCTTCAAGTACACTACTATTGTCAATGTACGCTTACATAAATTATTTCAATTTTAACAAAGTTTTGTAAGCTACAGAAAAACTCGTTACTGATTCAGATTCGTCTTTCTCTTCGCAGTTCTCAGGATTTTACTTCTGGTCTAGGCATAGGTCTCCTGTTGTGACGCCACTAGTTGTAAGCTTACAACCCTCCGGTGCAGACCAACAGAGGGTTAGTAAGTTAAACCTATGTGGAAAAAACATCTGATGAGCAGTGGCGTGCGATAGGTTTTCATGCAGGGTGTGCAGAGAACATAGATTTTCCAATAAATCTGTAATTATTGAGACATATGAGTTCTCCATTCTGAAACGGGTTTTTTATTATGAATATAAATTTAAAGAATACAATAAATAAAATATTCATCTACGAGTAGTCGAGTTATAACTATAAAAACAGCTAAACTTATGAGAATTCTAGCATTGAAGCAAAAATCATGTCTTTTGTTGTATAGTGTCATATCGACCTCAAAAAAAAAAGAAAAAAAAAAAAAAAAAGCGAAAAACATCTTGACAATTTTTAAAAACAAAACCAGGGATATGGTGTTACAGATATAACTTATATACTGTCTGTAAAACACAATGAATGGTAAAATTTGGACTGTTCTGTTAAAATTCGTTTCTTTAAAACAAAACAACATTGTTTTTCAGCTAATTATTTCAATAAATATAATACATCACCGAAATTAATTTACCACACTAAAACATTTCACTTTATATTGATGAAATACTTCTTTTATATTTCCATGAAAACAAAATCTTACAATATATAAATTTAAACATTAACAGTCTGCAAAATCGTATGGCCAGTTAATCAGTTAAAAAACCAAAATCGCTTCAGCACGTAAGTCCCCGCTCTAATACTAAGCTTAATAAACCGTACCTTCGGATGATTCTGAATGCCAAGTGCAGGAAAAATAGCTGCACTTGCCTCAGTGCCATAGTATGCTGTTCTTCTCCAGTAGCCCATACATATAAAACGTGATTTTCAATTTAGTGCGCAGTGCGTACACATCAGAACTTCCTATGTTCGTTTGCTCGCTACGTGGTGCAGCACCTAGTACCGCACGCACTGCGGGAATACAAGCAAGCAAATCAACATAATATTTGAATATATTACAAATAATATTTACAATATACCATATAAAGATAGGTAGACATTGGTGCAGAAAAATTTTTGTCCCTCATAATGTTGCCAGGGTGTGCACTGCACACCCTGCACATATGGACCGCATGCCACTGCTGATGAGGTAGAAATCTTTTAGTCCCACAACCTTGAAACATTCTTATCAAAAATAAAGATACTTCTGGGAAGGCAGTGACAGGACCGATATGCTTCGATGATAGATGTGGGATATAGAAGAATCCAGGAACAATGAATGCGAGAAAAAATAACATGGGTTCTATGGAGATAAATTCGGAACCAAATTATCGAGAGATTAACTCGAAAAGATATGTCGAAGTTCCATATTACGTATACCTATTTTTATGTATACACACACTTCTATGCATATTTGTGTGTGTTGCGTGTGTGATATAATTTCAATATGAAATTGAAAAATGTATGTTTTGTCATACCTACAGAGGATATCTGCCCATTTTAGGTACGATTTCTATACACTTAGTTAACACTTTAACTGTAAAGACTACTTTTTAATATTTGATCTGATAGCCTAAAATTTTCAGGGGTATTGATTTTTATTTCTCTTCCATTACTTTCCTAAGTTTTCCTACCATGGTGGGTTTAGAAACAGCTTTTTTTAAAAAGACAAAAGCACAATAGTCAATAGGTGAAAGAAATGTCAGGAAACTTCACAGGTTGAAATGGTATGGTATACAGAGTGTTGCCGAATTCGACCAACAATTTCAGAGGAGTGATAGTTAGCAACAACAGCATGAAAAATTACCATAAAACATGGAATTGCAAATCCCGTGCAGTCAGCAAAAACAGCAAAAATAATTAAGGGTTTGAAATCAAGCGGAACAATGGTAAAACGACCATATTTCTAAATGTGGGGACTCGAACAACTTAGTATTTTTCGGATAATTCCATACTCGTAGATTCCAACAATGCTCTCAAAAATGTAAAAAACTGGGTCCATCATTTTAAAAATTAATTTTAAAGTTAAGCGAAAATCACGTGGCATCAAAACACTCCGTGTTTGGCTGTGACGTCATCGTTCACGTTGTCCAATATTTTCTTATTGCTTATAAGCGCGCACTATTTTCGATTTTGTTTTTGAAAGTTCCTGAAATTTTCTAGCTATCAAAATTTATTTTATTTAAATCTGAAGGTTTATTTTATCGATCTAGATAGCTTAGTTATTGTCATAATTTGTCATAAATGTTTCTTCTACCTGGATTTACCAAAGGACAGTCGGACAACCTCCCAAAATTGACATCATGTCAATGTTTTCGTTCTTGGGGAAAAAAAAACCCGGATTTTATTGGAGCAGAAATACGGAAAATTAAAACCCCAAAGTATATAAAATCATTTATATATTTATCCAATTTTACTTAACATGTATTAATATTTTATTCATGCTAATCACAGCTCTTCTGTTTGTAGACAAGTCAAATAAATATACCTATATCATATGCACACACATTTGTAGTAGCATCGCTCTTTATAAATAGAGATGGATGTAATATTAAAATAAAAATTAGAGGAGGTATTTATTGTGAGACCGGGAATTGGAGGTTCCGACTCAGCCCTCTTGTTGCAAAATGTAGATGGTAGCGCTCCAAAACCACTCTAATTCTTAGATATTTTAAATTTTAAGAAAAGAAATTGAAAATCTTTAAAAGGCTTTACTTAATTATTTATACATTTTTAAATAGCAATACAATTTTTATGCCTTTAATATTAATGTTAAATTAAAAAATGTATAAAGTTTCTGAAATTAAATTTAATTTTTAAAGTAATATCATTATTAAGTATTTTAAAATATTATACTTTTTTCAAATTAAATTAATTTAATTTAATCGAGAACTATCACTGTGAATTGATACACTTAAGAAAGTATGCATCTCCGACGAAAATATTTATAATACCTTGAAAATACATAACCTTCCCCTCCCCCGAGTTATTTATTAGATAATTATATGTTTTAGATATTTATATGTTTTACGATATTTATATGCTTTATCAAACATTTATTGTACTTGAACTCTGTGATAATACTCGAAAATTAGCAGTTTTAAAAGTTAAATAGCTCTGGTTAATCAACAGTCCTTTTAAAGATATAGATGTATTTTTATATACTTTAATTGTTCTAAATTAGTAATATTTAAACAAAAGCAAGCATTTATTACCGAAAAATGGTCTTCACAAACCCATAGAGATGATTTATATGATAATTTGGGGTTTAATTTCTTATCCCTTTTCATTGCATTTGTCCAGATTTTACGTGTATGTGGATCTTTGAAAAAGCTGCAAAATATCTTCTCATTGCAATTAGTTGTTGTATTTTTACACAGTGGCACAGTACAATATTTATAATATGATTTTTAATGTCAGACATAATAAAAAAATTTCTATTATATGCGATACTTTACACAGAAATAAATTTAAAATTAGACTTTTAACATGTAAACATAGGCGGTCGGTGTTTCCGTGAACAATGACGTCACAAACTAGGAGTAAACGTATCGTTTTTGAGAGACATTAAAGAGTCCGCCATAAAACCCTTTAGAAATTCCTAATAAGGCCCCCAAATGAAAGAAAAATAGGTACTGTCCTGCTTATTTTTTTGTCTTCTATTGTTTTAAATTAAAATTAGAAAACGTGAAAATTCCTCATTGAGAAATAAAAATATTTCCTATCAGAAAGCGCAAAATCATATCTTTCAATGTTAGGAAAGTAATAAAAAAAATGTTTTTTACATTTTAAACATCAATTATATGCTTCCGAATTATGCTAAAATGTGTAAAACCCTCTGTAACTTAAAAACTTTCCTTTTTATTTACTAATACATCACCAGTTTATTTTCTGTGATTCACTAAAGCATGAATTAAATATTTGAATGAATCTATGAATCATATGATTCTTTCATCATTACAAATCAAAAATTTCGCTTTACACACAAATCGTACTTTGTAGTAACTTGAGTCATCTCTTCCATACTGCCTTTTAAAAGTTACTATCTGTTATTATGTCTAAAGTTACTCGAGTTAATGTACTGTGCCCAAATGGACGGCGACAAACTGTTAATTTGACGCCGAATAGCAGTATTCTTCAGGTAAGATAGTTTACCGTTCTCCTACTTTTATCATGGTTATACGTATTGTTTAAATGTTTGTGTATATATTGAAACTACTCCGATATTGGCGGCATAAAATGTATAGCCGAACAAATATTTAATGTGATACTTTAGAAAATTTCAATTTTCAAAGTTACATTAAAAGACAATAAAGTTTCTTAGGAATATGAGCGTATAATAATTCATGTTATCTAGATTATTAAATTTTATTCCTGTAAAGGTGTTTATGTAAATACAGGTGATCTATTTAACGTAATATATAATTAATATGTCAAGTAACTTTTAAAGTTTGTTTGATTACATATATGTATATAGCAAAGGATAGGAAAATTAATGATTTTTATAAATTTATTTCCAAATGTTATAAGTGTCTATTTTTTCAAGTTTTTAATTACAGAAGCTTTTTTATTGCTTAACATTTTTTTAATAATCTTGTTAAGACTCAACTGTAAATTTATGTTTAAAAATACAGTCTCTGTTTGTAATCTAAGTCCTGACTGCGTTTTCACTCCAGTTGTCTGAAAACACGTTTCTGCATCACTTAGAACCAATTTCTGCTAAAATAGTCATTTTACAAATTGAATTCATATTCTTTCTATTAGTCTGATTCGAGTAAACTACGCCCCTATTTTCATGGTGTAAAGCTTGGTGGTAAGGTAAAAAGATGCCAAGTTTGACCAGAAATTCTTCAAGTCCTCCACTGCTCCCATTTTTATAATTAATGGATTTATTGTCCTCTTGTTAATGATTCTTTGGTATATCTTCTTTGTGCAAGAGAAAATTGGAGTATCAGGAATCTTTCTGTTCTGTAGTTTTAAGTGTTGTATAAATCTACCTATTAAATGCATTTTATACTCTATATTAAACTTCTAAACAATAAATATTAGTTTGGTCAAAAATTTTAAAACAAGGTATTGTATATGAATACAAGATATTGTGTATGAATTTGTAAGAAATTCTTAGACAGTTTCAAAATATGAAAATAATATTAATTTCATTTTACCTTGATTTGCCATATATATAAAATATGGGTGAGATTCATCCAAAAAACAAAACACATTTTATTTTGAGGGACGATGTATCAAATCCATACAACAGGCACAAACTTTATGAACATCATGCACACACACTTAAAAAGTAAGGATTTCTCAGGTAAAAAGACTATGAATAATCCCTAATCACATTTGATCACATGATAAAAAAATACCCATATTTAAAGAGAACGTGTTTACTATTGACTAAAGAAGCACAGACAGAGGCTGAATTAAGTCTATAGTGGGTCTAGAGGGAAAAATCAGAATTACCACGCAAATACCAACTTAATTTATGAACAGAAGTTAATAAATTAATATTAAAATATGTAAATAAGGGATTTTAATATTGCATATATATATCATATATGGGAATGTCGAACAGTAATAGTAATATTTAGAGCAGGTCTCATTTTATATGATATATGCACACACATTATACATACATTACTGCCAACTATGGCTCAACTATGCCGTTATAGGGACATTGCTTCCGGAAAAAATGGTCTTTTTTGGATGAGCAAATACATGGTACCTTGCCCAGAGCTATTGGTGTGGCCTGTTTCCGCCTTAAGACTGGACATGATTTTCTTCAGGCCCATCTGTGCAAAGTTGGTCTTACTGATTCACCAAACTGTGTTCTTTGTGCTTCAGCCCCAATGCATGGAGATCACCTTTCTTCTTGTCCTGCCCTACAGGATGTTATTTCTTCGGGTTCCTTTTTGACTCTCCCATCTAAATTAATTGGGGCGATTTCTTGTCTGTATTGGACTGCAAGGTGTCATATGCTTGAAAGAGTTCAGTCGGGCATAATATATATATATATATATATATATATATATATAAAACATTACTGCTGACTTGTGTGATTTTTTTTCTGTATAGTGTACAAATTTATAGATAATTATATAATTGTATGGATGATTTAAAAAAATATGAATTTTTATAAAAAGAATGATGTGCAAAGGGAGAAAAACCCTCTTGGTAAATATATGCTTTTCTATTCATTATTCATTTCACAAATACTTTGTGTTTGTACATTCAAAGCAGTCTGGCCTCTTTAGGTAGCTAAACAAGACTGTAATGTTTCAAACAAACCAACCATTCAAAGTAGTGATTCTTTCAATTATCAGATGCACTTTTTTTTTTTTTTAATTTAGTATTATACTAAGGAAGTAAGCTGTAGGTGTATATGCGTATGTGTTTTACAAATTGTCATGATATTCAGGAGTATGCTGCATGTTTGCATATAAATATATATATTGTTGATTCATTAGAATCACTGGTAAAATTATACTCGTGTTATAATTATAGAATGTTGGAAGCTACTTATATATGTATGCATGCACTGACATCCCTTCTTGTATGATGTAACCCGATATTTGTAGCGGTCATGTGATAGAGGAATCAGGCATAGTCTTTTGTCATGAAGTTTATTTCATCTCTGACAAACATTGATTCTACAAATATTATCAATGAACTGTTCATTACGAGTACTCTCCACAAACTCTAGAAAACATCACACAGTATTGCTGCTCACGTTTTTGACAGGTTCTCAATATAGTCACCAATAGGGCTGAACGAAGTCAGAAATTAAATATCACGATATTCACCAAATTGATATTGATAACATTGATATATCCTAATAATATTTTAAAGTAGTAGATTGGTATATTACTACTATTTTTGAATAACCTTACTTTTTTTTCATTCCAAACCTTTTTTTTTTTAATTAAAATTTTTAGAATTACAATTCGATTCTAAAAATTAGGATTTTTTAAAGGTAAAAACAGCTTTTTAATACTTAAAAGAAAAAATATATATATTGTACAGAAGTTATTTTTTCAGATACTAAATAGAATTGTCTATTCAAATATAAATCATTACTGCTAATTTACATTGCCTATTTATGCTAAATTATATTTCTCACAAATCGAATTTAAACTCTTTTCATTGGTAAACTGTGAGTTTAAATTTCACTTCCTGCATGGATGTACATGGCTGTTTGGAATCAACTTTAAGTAGTAGGTGTCAGTCAGTGGCATTTGTAGAGCAAAAATAGTAGATCATAGCGATCAAAATCAAAGTGGTTTCATTGGTCTAATATCTGGAAAGCACAAGCATAATATGACCTACAACTTTCAGCATGCAAAACTGATAAGTCATGAACTAAATCTATGGAGGTATTTTAAAAATTATAATGAACAGATAAATTTATACTTTTGTGATCACTATAATCAAATTATTTGTAAAAGCTATTGTGCTCTTAAACAGAAAAGACAGCAAATGAAACTATATAGCAACACTTTGCTAATTTACATTTTAATTTTTTGTAATTCTAGTCTCTGTATATTACCTGGGAGAAACAAAATAATTCTATGGCTCAAAATTTTGAATTTCATTAGAAAAAGATTTATTTTGATAATTTTTTTTTAACTTTCCTTTTTCACAGACTCTTTGAACACAATAAATGTTCCAACTGAAACATTTACTTTCCTAAATTTAATGCATATATATATATTTTAATTTATTAGAATAAAATTTTGATAATCCATTGAAATTAATAATAAATTAATACTATAACAGTGGGAAGGGTCATTTTGACCCCAAACTATCTTGTGTTATCTTAACAGATTTATTCTTTTTCAAATAGTAATAACAACAATAATATAAGTTTTATAAAAATATTTCTGAGGATAAATTTGAAAGTATATTTTAGTGAGTATTATATTATTTCTGTTATTTCTATCTGATTAAAAAAAAATAAAACTGTTAAGATAATACAAAATAGATTTTGTGTCAAAATTACCCTTTCTGCAATTGTAGTGTTAATAAATTATTAAAATTAAATGAACTAACTTAAAAATTATATCTTAATTTTTAAAAATAATGAGTTTTTATCTGCAATTTAGATTCTGATATTTTAGAGCACAGTGATATTTCAAATGGCTCCATAAATTAGATGTACCCTTCAAGAAAACTGCACACAGATCTAAATTGCAAATCAACATATTTTCACTGAATATTTTGCCATTTTTATTCCTGTTAAACAAAAAAAATATTGCCAAACAGTGTTTTTTTGTTATATTTTTAATATAATTTTATCATACTTTTGACATGATTCCTAGCATTAATTTTTTTTATCCTGATTCATTTTTCACCCTAAACACCATATGCCTCCAATACTAGTAGAAGATATAAACAATTCAATATCTTATTTCGATAGCCTGCAAGTTATCAAAATATATCAACATGTGCACATATCGCTGACTTGCAACCAAGCAGTCATTGATATATTCTAATATTATATCAATAAACCAGTGTGCAGATGCAGGAACAACCAAGTTATCTCTGCCAACTGTGAGGGGTGCAATTTCCGATCTTCACCCGAGTGCTTCATTATCAGCATATTGCCGCAAAATAAAAGATTGTGTTGAAATATGTAATCGCACTCCTATTTGGTGACTTGGCATTTTGGCTGCTTATTATTATTCAAGTAATAGCTTTCTCAGACTTATGAGGTTTCCTCGAGTTGATCCTTTGGTGTTTTCATTGGTTGTATTTGATTAATTTTGTCTCATGCCTATAATTTGATGGGCT
Organism: Pardosa pseudoannulata; assembly: GCA_032207245.1. Classification (NCBI taxonomy): domain Eukaryota; kingdom Metazoa; phylum Arthropoda; class Arachnida; order Araneae; family Lycosidae; genus Pardosa; species Pardosa pseudoannulata. Next base: position 125,755,757 of record CM063504.1, read on the forward strand.
GGGCTCAGGATTTTTATAAAACTATAAAAGCCCAATTGACCTTGTGTTTGTTATTTCTTTTGTTGTCTTTAATAAAAGGTCTTGAGTTGATCTTGAGCACTTTTGTTGCCATTACTCATCTACGCAACAATATTAATTGGATGCACAGACCTAGATGGACTCTTTGACTCCAAAGACTTGGATGGAGACATGACAATCTTCAGAAACAAATTTTCTGGCTTGTGTTTGCATTAAGTACACATGTAAATATACAAAGTGGAGTCAAATGAATGCAATAACTTTCAAAAATATTACTTTATGCAGAATATTTAGGATGTCTATTGGTGATCTGTGTGATTGTGTATGAGGGAAAAACTGTATCACTGATGGGGATACATCACAGCAGAATTTTAATATTGTTATCACAATCGTTATATCAATATTTGATGATATATTGATAAACAATCCAACCCTAGTCACCAGTAAGCACTATTATTTACGTTTCTTATTGAATGGCCTTTTACATGCTTTACCATTATTGGCCATGAGGGGTTTAAAAACTAATTTTACTTTTAATTTTAATTTTACTAATTAACTTTAATCTTAAGGCTTAATTTATTTTGAGAAAACTTGGTTAACACCTCTTTTACTGTCAACTTCAACCTTCCTGATAGCTGTTTGGATCTTACAGTATCTAAAAATCTAAGTTATAGCCCCTGTACAATAACTAGCTTTTCTTTGATTGGAATGATAGAATTAGCCTGAGGCAAGTTTACTGCTTACAAATTGAGAACAAGGGGTTTAGCATATTTAATTCTTAAATACTAGTATATTAGTTTAAGCTAGTGATTATTATTTATTTCTGTATCATATATATGTATATATATATATAGACAATAGAAATAGCAGTAGCAGTAACATGGTACAAATTTTACTTAATACAGTAGAACCTCGATTATCCAAGCTAATTTGGACCACTAGTACCTCAGATATCGGAAATCTTGGTTAATAGAAACCATGTATAAAAACCTTCCGTGCTTAAGAATTTCACTAACATTTAAAGTAATAAACAATAGAACACTCATTAAATGATAAAAATAAACATATATGAACTTATGTTTCACTGTTAGAAAGATTTAAAAAGGCTGTGTTATTTCTTGGAAGTTAAATGCTTTTGTGGGGAAGATGTGCCTGTAACATGGACAACAAACTGAAATGTGTATAATTTTTTCCAAGCTCATTTTGGAAAGGAGAAAAAAAAATTAAACTTCCTTATTGACTCGGTTAACAGAGGTTCTACTGTACTTCCTCACTCCCTTTGCACTTTCTCTGTAGTTGGCCATAATTGCCCAGCTACAAAGCATGTTCTGTATCTACCAAATTATATACCATATATTTCCATGAATAAACTATGAATTTTTGGGACTTTTCATAAACTTAAAGTGGAAGGATCAGTATATATATGAATCCATGGAAAAGGTATAGTATATATATCCGTGGTGACATTTAATGTCATTGGCTATAAAAAGTCACCAATACTAAATGGAGCAGGGTTTTTTTTATGTTGTTGTAAAGCATAAAATAAATTTAGAAAAAGAAAATTTAATAGGAGTATATAATCCTAAAAGTGGATGAAAAATAAGTATTTGTTGGTCTAGAAAGACGATCAGACAGATTTTTAAAATTTATTTTAATTTATTGATGTTGTAAAGAAAGAATGAGACAAATGTATTGTTAAATGTTAACAAAATCATGTTTTGCCAGGAACTATAATAAAAATATCTATCCAAATTCAGTTAAAAACATGCAGATTGCTATAAAATTTATATTGAACAGGACTTGGCAGATCTAGGATGAGTTTGATTCTTACCTGATCATGTACATATAATGCAGAAATAACAGAAACAGTCCTGATATTTTCAGTCATTTTGCATGCAATTAAATAGATTTGCTATCATAAAATCGAATGTTACAGGTAAATGTTGTTTCTTTTTTTGCTAAAAATATTTGCATTGTTATTAGAGCTAAATATCTTTATCATTTATAACCAAGCTGTTTTATGTGTATTAAAGATTTCCTCCCCCCACCGCTTTTAGCTGTATTTCTATTTTAAATTTTTTCATACTAATTTTTAGTAATCTTATTTATGACTGAAATGTTTAGTGCAAGTTGATTTTTACTTTATACTATTTAATCATATATACTACTTCTTTCATGCTGTTTTTTATTAATTATACTTATTAATGAGATTTTTTAGTTTCTTTAGTCTTCATTGACTTCATATAATTGCTATTATTTTTCAAATGCAACATTTTTTATGGGTTATAAGCCTATTCTTACAAAACTGCTAGTAAATATGACTGTCATTCCAGACTTTCTAGTTTTACTGATGTAGAATTGGAAATGATTATCAAGGTATTATAAATGTAGAAATTAATAAACTTCTGATTAAAAGTTATGGCCTTTTTATATACTTAGACATAAAAATGCAATTAAAGCATCCACCTGAAAAATTAATAAAATGAGCTTTTCCTAATTTGTTGTGGTTTATTTGTACTTTTACTTTATAGGTAAAATGATTCTTATAATTATCGTCTTTTCCAGGACCAGAATTTCATACACATCATTATTTTATTTTTATTTTTTTATTTATTTATTTATTTTTGAAAAACTTTGCCCTTTAAGACAAGTTTTTTAAGGATGAAGATTTTAATACACTTAGGTTATTTATGGAAATAGTCTTTTATTGTTTTTAATATATATCATAGTATATTGTATAGCTTTGTTATTCTAAATAAATCTTTATGTTTAGTGTATTCAATTTTTAAATTAAGTTTAGTGTTCAAATTGGCACTCTGGCTACACTTTGGTTGAAAAAGTAACTAAACTTAACCGAAAGTGTTTATTATTATTTATAATGAAAATATCTACTTCTGTGAAAATTCCAGATTTTGTGTTATTGTTACATTTAAAGTGTAAAAAGAGAAATGCTTCATTTTACATAATAAAATGCACGTAATTAAACTTCAGAATTTAAATTTTCAAACAAGAACAATACATACATTAATTGTAATTAATAGTTTTGTAATGTGAAAGAAATGTGTGAGCAACTACACCGTGATAGTTATTAAATGTTTAATTTTTACATTAGATTTAAGCTTTTGATTTTATTGAAAAGGGGTAAATTTATATACATTTAATAAAAAATGATTTCTAGAAGAACTTAATAAAGCTAAGAGTTTTTAATGAAAAACCAAGGTAAATTGCCTTTTCTTTTTATTTATACTTTTTAAGCTAGGAGTGGGGGCAGGATGAATAATTGTTATATATACCTATATGCTAGACAGTTTAAAGTAATCTTATTTATTTTAAAGCAAGTAACACATATTTTCATTTAAAAAATGATTAATTTTGAATTAGTTATTTTTAGCTTTTATCAGCTTATTATTTTGATTACAAAACATCTCTGAGATGTAAAGATAACATTCTAGCATTAATATAAATTTTTCTGACTTGCTGGTATGTAGTATTAAAAGATTGAACAAGAATTGTCTGTAGCAATGTTTGCATTGTCTTTCACCAAAAACATTAAAAATATCCAAATATTGAAAAAGATAAGTGCTGTAACATGTACTTCATTAATGAATAACACTTTAACTTTTTTAAATTATGAACAATTTTTAACAAAGGCTCCTTACATACTTTAAATATAATAAGCATTTAAAAGTGACTGACCATAGCCCAGTTAGCTAAAATGCTACTTCTAAATGCAAAGGTTATTTAATAGGTCCTTTCATTGATTGTTTTATGATATAGATGAGAAGTGGTCAAGTGTTCACTTGCCATTTCTATTTGGTAATCTGTATAAGATTTTCATGGTTTCCCTCATATGTGAGATAAATGTAAGTTTACTATTACAAGGTTGCTAGGAGGACAGCCCTTTCCCTTAGATGATTATCTCTCCTTCTAGTACACCTGGGGCAATGTCAAATATAGTGGGGAAGATATTCATGATCTTGGCTATGAATCATCTAAAAATGCAAACATTAAAAAAAAAATTTTTTTAATTAGAAACATTTTATTCACTCGGTGTGCATGCCATATTCTAAAAGTGTTTAATACCTCAAAAACCTTTTCAGAGATGGCAACACCAATATAAATTTTTGTTTTAAAAAGAACAAAAATCCACATCAGTCCTACCACTAAGCCTAGTATAGGAATGAAATGGAAATGATAAAAGTTTTTAAAGTGACAAAAAATAAATATTGCATAGTTTCCAAAATGTGTAATAAAAGCTATTCAAAGATTTAATAAATGGTTAAAGACTATATTATAAAAAAATATACTATTTTATAAGAATAGAAACTAACAATAGCCCAGCAGATGAATGCACTATTTTTGAAAGCTGATCATTTTGCTGGCATGTTCCATTTTTGACTGAATCAATTAGTTAAGGTATGTGGTGCTTCCCCTGAAATGTGATATAAGTGAACTTGGTATTTACTGAAGGCATTCAAGGAAGTAACCCTTTATGTATCATGTATAGCAAGCATGGGAGGAGAAAGAATTTTTAAAAATTTAGCCACAGCATTTTATTGGCAAAAAAATCTTTTGAGCTTTCACATTTTTTTTTTAAAGAAGAAAAGATGAAAGACAGAAAAAGTTAAAGTAATATGAATTAACATTCGGAATGGCATGGATAATGTGTGAAACTTCGGTCACTATAAATATGAGGAATAAAATAAATAAACCACAAATAGCAAGTATCTGGAGAACCTTAACTATCCAGAAATAGCTGGATATCTGAATATTAAATCTGATATCTGGAGGTGGAAATTCATAGAAGGTAAACAAAAATTTGTTTTTTCAAATTTAATGAATATTTTGAAAATTTTGAGTTCATAGTCGATTAGTAAGGTGAAAAAGAACAACATCATAGTAATCTAGATTTAGTTATAACAATTCTGTATTGGTTTTATTCTAAATAATTTTTAAAAATATAATTTTATACTATGAATTTTGTTATCTATTAATATTACATCAAAATAAAGATTGCAAAAATAATCAAATAAAAATACTGTATTTAGAATAAACAGATATTATGAAAAATAAATTGTAATTTGTTATCATATTGCTTTGGTATCAATATTATTATAAAAATGTGATAATAATTTTGCATAAACACATGAGAATTATCTTTTAAATTTACTAGCCTTATATCATTTCAAATGAAGAATTTGTACACAGAGTGAGGTATAAGGAAAAAGGAATTAAATACAGATGATGAAAATGAACATAGACATTTTGAGAATGAGTGACAACAGCATGCCGAGAGTTGCATTAACATGAGCCCCTGAGGGGCAGGGAAACATGAATGCCACATCTGACTTGGCAAAGCATGATGGAAAAAGAAAGGATTGAGGATGGGTGAGTTGTGGTGAAGCAAGTTTAAAGGCTTTATGTGACCTAAGACAAGAAAAGAACTGATGATGATGAAATATTAATAGAAGTAGAGGAATTAGTTCATAATATTTTGAGTGTTATCCTTTTTCCAACCACCCATTCAATGCATAAAACCTGATATACATTTTTTTTTCTTTTGCAAGAGGACTTAACAATCAAACTTCACAAGTCCTGATTTATAACCTTTTTTAAAGCTTTTACTTAAGTTGTTTCTTTAGCTTTAGATCAGTGTGTCTTATAAACACATTTAATAACTACTAAGGGAAATTTTCTTCAGTAAATAATATATATCTTCTAAATGCATTCAGAGTTAACTTTTAGCAAAGTGTCAAAAACACTACATTTACTACATCCAGAGTTTATGTAGGGAACATACACATATGCACAAATAAACAAAAAAGAATTTATTTGCAAAAACCAATGAATGAAGTTATCTTAATTATATTTTAATTAGAAAAAGTGGTTGGTCAAATACCTTGGAATATATACTTCTTAAAAAATAGTGTGTAAAGTTGAAAGTGATAAAGGCAAAAAAAACAGTTTTTTCAGCCTTTTGCAATATACACTTATACAATTTCATTTATTACTCATGCTTCAGGTTTTATTATTTTATTTTAAAATCTTAAATAAAATACAATCTGAATAGAAAGCTCTTCAACATTTAAATTTTACATAAGTTTCCAAGTAACACATACAAAACAAAAAATTAATTTAAATACTGATTCACAGCAAAAACTTTGACTAGATAAATATTGTGAGACTGAAATTTTTAGAAAAAAATAAGTCAAATTCAAGGTTTTGTAAATGTTATATGTACATACAATATGAAATATTGTATTGAGATTACTCAACTGTTTACATACCAGATCTATAAGAAATATAGATCACTGTAAAATGCCTAATAAGTTTGTTCTATTTTCGAAATTACTTTATAACTTTTTAACAGAAATGTTAATATAATATAGCCATCATTTTACTTTGTAACAATATAAATCCTTTATATATATATATATATATATTTGTGCAGTCAGAGTTAACTATTTATAATCACATAATGTAGCCATCATTTTACTTTGTAACAATATAAATCCTTTATATATATATTTGTGCAGTCGGAGTTAACTATTTATAATCACATAATGTTAAGAGACAGATACATATCCTGTCACATTTATTCACATTCATCTGTAAATATAAAACCTTCATTTTCTGAGAAGGATCTGCAATCATCTATTTTCTGTATTATTTGGGCTTCTTCTAACTTCAAAATATAAGAATCTGCTTCATTATTATTACTTATGACTCCATTCTGAACTAGCCATTCAGAGAAATCAGCTCTACAAAATGCATTAGCAAATTTACTGCAGTGGCTTGTTTTTAATTTATTCCTATCAATAATGAATTTTTTCTTATAATTTGTTATAAATTCATTACAAATATCAGCATATGAAATATCTGTTACATTTCTTTTGTTACTGTACCTTAGCATTTTCCATTTAGTTGATATTATATTTACTAGTCCCTTATCAAATCCAAAAATAATAAACAATAAAATTCCAAAACCATACTTAATAATTATGTCTAAAAATTCAAGCTCAATAAAAATTCCATCCACCTCTTCTTTAATTAATTTCCAAAAGCAAACTGTCAGATTTAAAGTCATTGAAACACTTAAAGTAATAAGTACAATAGTATGTTGAAAAATTTCTTTATCATCATACAAGCCAACTTCTCTCTGTTCATTCCTGTAAGAGGATATATAATTTGTACATTGTAGTCTTCTTTCACTGCTACAGTTATATCTTGTGTCGCACAAGTCATTTTGAATATCACCAGTTAACAGATTTTCAGAATCTGATAATAAATCTTCAAAGCATTTACCTAAATCTTCAACATCAATTGAAATTTCATCATCTGATAAGCATCTTGTAGGTGTTTTTTTAACATCTGTTATTTTCGGTGATATATGTTCACCTTCACCAATTGCTTGATAAGCAGTTACATAAGATTTTGTTTCCTCCTTTGATTTTTTTCTAAAGCATACGTGCTGTAAAATTAGGCATAATACAATGCCAATTAGACATACTATTGTTATGGTAAAAGTTAATATAGTTTGAATATATCCTAATTGGCAGTCAGGTCCTTCACTTTTTATGTCAGAGGAAAATAAAGCTAAGGCTGCAATAATAAATGGTACAAAAACACATAATACTGATATAATATTTATGTACTTTTTCATTTGTATAATATAACATAAACTTCTCCAACGAATAACAAATAGTAATACAGCAAGGAAAAATGTGCATATTCTTGTAGCATAAATGCCTCCAGTACTTAAAATATATTGAACATAAAAAATTGTTGAATGATCTGATTGTGTAAAGAACAACAGTATTCCACCAATGGATGTAAGAAATTGTGCAAAAAATATATAAAGAGTCACTCCAAAACTAATATTTCGAAATCTTTTTCCAATGATAAAAGAAAAAAGAAGCCAGCTACAGCATAATAAACTTGCACAGCTGAGATATCTCATTGTTAAATTTAAATAAAAAGATGTATTTTCGATACCCATCTGAGAGATAGAAATACCTGAAGCAGAGGCAAACATCAAAGGAGCAGATAACAGTGTGCTACCAATTATTGTTTTAGTTATGACATCAACAGCAACATCATATTGTACAGCAAACACATAAGCAGAAGGAGCTGTAGGTACAGTTCCATATAAAAACCCAAAGCTACTTAAACTTTGTATTTCATTTTGATTACTGCCTTGCAACATTAATGCTGAGAATTTCTGTAAAATTATAGGTATTATGAGATTCTTTATTATGATCAAGAGTGCTACAGTAATAGAAATGTGATTATCAGAGTTCCTATCTTTGATTGCCATTGTATGGCCAACTAAAAGTAAAGCTGTTGCAGGAAATGCAGTACTTAATGTTTGCAATAGAGTATCAAGTATTGGTAAAATTGTATTTCCAAAACTAACATTCCATATAATTCCAATTATTGTCATAAAAACAACAGGGTTTTTAATAGTTCCTTTGATTATTCTCAAAATGTGGAAATTTGTTGCATCATGTTGTTGCTTTTGTGTTTCTATAATAAAAAATCCTATAGTATTTAAAACTACTAACTGAATTGGAGCGACAATATATAAATATGATGGATATTCAGTATGAGTATTTTTATAAAGAGAAATGAACATTGGGTAAGCTAAAGCAAAATCATTACTTTGAGTAGATGCTATTGCATAGATACCCGACTTTCCTAGATGTGGTGGATGAGTTAGTAATATTGTCATAAGTATAACACAGACAAAAATTAATGCTTTTGTAACAAAGACTGCTGCAATGAACTCCCATTTTACATCATTAAAGGACATTGTTGATATCCTTACAAAAATTAAAGCAGGTAATGCAAGGTACTGAACAAATTTAGAAATTCCTCTAGCCTCATTTTTACCTAAAACTTCAAATTTACCTAAAATATAACCGAGTAGCATTATTCCAAAACATTCGAGTAATGCAGGTAATAAAGTTTCTTCTAAAGATAAAGGATTTTCCATTTTTTTGCTTGTTCAGAAACTGCTAAAGATATTTCTCTAATCCAACCTGAAAATGAAAAAATAAAAATAATCCATGTTTAGTTATTAAAAAAATATTCTATAAATAAAATAAGCAAAAAGGTTTCTCAATATAAAAAGGTACAAATCTTTAAAAACCGTGATAAATAATTATTAAAGCCCCCCCCCCCTCTCGTGTAAACACAAATTACTGACATATGTTTTTTAAAGTCAAAATGGTTGCATTCTTATAAAAACTATTTAAAAAGTATCCAATAATTTATCTAGGCAGAAAAATTTCTGACACTATAATTATATATGGTTTTTAAATTATCATAAAGTGTAAGAAACTTAATAGAAGGGAAAAAAAAAAAAAAAGGACCAGTGAGTTTGAATTAAGTTTTAACCCTCTGACTGCTGAATTTGTAAAACGAAAGTGCTTCATAAATTTCGTATTTTTTGTTTGCATATTGTAAATCTATATATAATGCAGAATTCAAGTATGCATTGTCTTTCTAAAAAAGATTTTTTTATATTTATTTTCATCATGAGAAACTAAACTGTTAGAAAAAATAATTTTGGATATTATCACATGCAAAATTTATTATTTTAATAAATTTCAATTGAATTACTCTTAATTTCTATTTATTACACAATATCTATAATTCTATTATCTAATATAACTATAGTTCTAAGTCATATAATTCTACTTACATAATTAAACGTCTAATACAGTACATAATTTGTTTTATTAGTTTAACAGGAAAAAGCGGGATGTGCTCCATGAAAAAAGTAAGAAAAACACATGCCTGCAAAAATTGTGGGATAAACAGATTTTGCTACATTTGAGTTGCCTGTGGAAATCACGGAATGAGCATTCAGAGGGTTAATGCTATCTATGTTAGGTTACACACTATCACCTTTTTTGAAAATATTATTTTTACAGCTGAGAACTCTTACTTTAAGTAGTACCTTCATAGTAAAATAATTTTAAAGATTTTTTTTCCTTCATTCACACTTTTCTTTCCTTTGATATAATAATTTACTTTTGAACTTTGCTATCCTTTTTTCTTGCTTAAAATCCTTGTTATTTTCAATTAACTAGTTATCTATATGTATATTACAAATTAAAATTTAAAAACTGGATTCATCAGGCTTTAAAATTTAAAGTTATACATAATTTATGAAAATAAATGACTAAATTAAAAAAAAATATATATTCAATTATGCTATACATGTAAAAAAAAGTCTTAAATATTAGTTTAAGTTAATCTTATAAATATTTCATAAATTTTAAGATTTTAATTTTTATAAAAAATATATTTAATTTTTTCAATATATTCTTTTACATAGTTAATGTATATGGCAATCCTAATTCATTTTAAAGTTAAATCATTAACATTATACATATAATTTTTATTGTATGTTTTTAAGAAACATTACTTATCAAAAATACTGCATGCACACATATAACATTAATATTTAAACATGCGATAGAAGTTTAACACTTCAGAATACGTACAATATGTGCTTACTTCTTTATAGTAAATTGATGTATACTTTGTTCATTTTACTGAGAAGTATCTGGAAGTTTTAAAAATTTCCAATTTTTTGTTATTTAGTATTCTGAAAGTTGATAAAGACATTTAAAACAATTTCTGAATTACAACATATGATTGTAATTTATACAAATATATACTGTAAGTTGCTCTATTAAAGATTATTAAATACATTTGTCTTATAAAAACATGGCAGCAACAAGAAAAAATATAAGGATTTTGCACCATAAAGGAATACAATTACTCTGTATGAGAAAGCACAGATGTCATTAGTTAGTAATATATGTTTAAAAAAACCTTTATAACTAGAATAGATAATTTACACAGTAAAACACTGTTATTCCAGCTTATAGTCTCACAAATTTTAAGGGTGAGTATTCTTTATTCAATGCCATTATATTACAATTTTCTAAAATTAACTGATATAAATGTCTTAAAGTTGAAATAAGGCGTTTCAGCTATACAACAAATGCTATAAAAATGACAAGCCTATTTTACTCATAAAGTTTATTAAATATTCATACCCTAGAACTTTGTAATGAGACAATTTAGGATTTCAAGCGTAAATATTAGTGAACAGTAAAGTTACTGCATAATAACAGCGGTGCTTTTTTTTTGGCAGGCATTGCGCAAATATTTTTGTTTTTTACAAATTACAAACGTTAGGTGCTTCAAGACTGAGGGTTGGGCTCGGAAAATTCTGCTTAAAGAGCAATATATAGGGATATTAATATTAGAATCATAAATGCAAGCTTAAAATTTATGTGGAATATACTTACTTTTCGGGTGTCATTCGCCAAATGAACATTGTAAGAGTATTATATAAATGACAAGTTATTGGAAGGTTGTTAGTTTTTTTAGTTACTAAAATTAAATCATTTTTGCCTTCAAAACCAGTTTGTAATCATTTCATTTTGATAAGAGTCTATTTTTAGGTTAATGTTACATAATTTCTTATAGCCCAGTTTTGTGTACACCATGTGGGAAGAAAAGTTGGTTGACTGGCGCCATCTACCGGCGTTCGCATACACTATATCATATGTCTATCAATCATATGTATAATAAAGAAAATTAGCCCCTGTAACTGATGATAGCAGTATAATTAATGTTTATTGTTTAAGCTTTTAATGAAATTCTTTCTTTTTTTTTAGATATTGGAGGAAGTGTGTGAAAAGCAGAAAATAAATTCTGATGAGTTTGACATTTGGTTTGTACTAATATCTAATGTTTGTTCATTTTTATTTTTTTTTAAATTTTTAACTAGTATATCACATACCTTACGCAATAGAAATTCATAGTAATGCTGTATCATTTTGCAAATATTTTTCTTTTATAACAAAAAAAAATCATTTTATGTCTATAACAAAGGTTTTCAAGTAGTCCACAATTATAAAATTTCACTTTTTTTTTTCTGATTATTCATTTAGATTCATCTAAAACTATTGAATGAGTACTGACATTGATAATTTCAGAGGTTTAAATTTTCTTACAGTTGGCAATTATCAATCATTAGCAATGTTTTTTTAAAGCTGCTACTTATACATAAAAAAGGGGTGGGAGGAATTATCCAGCTTCTTTTTACAGTAAAGATAAAATGTTGTCTGTCTAGTTTAGAATGTTTTGGAAATTAATTACCATTATATTGAGAGCCATTAATTATTATAATGTAGTTCTCTTTGGTGACTTTGATTTATTTTTAAAAGTTATGTGTAGTATACTAAAAGAAAATTTGTTAATCACAAAGAGGAATTTTATATTCACAAATCTGATAATTTGTGTAATAGTTTACATAATATTTACTCCTGATGTACACTCAAGTGCCAAAATGTTATGACCACCTGTCAATAACGAGTTGGCCCACCTTTGGCACACAACACAGCTTCAACCCACCTTGGCATAGATGCCACAAGTCTTTGGTAGATGGCCGGAGACAGATTGTACCAGATGTTTAAACAACGGTTATGCAAATCAGAGATATTGCGAATTGGTGGTCTTTGAACTCTGAGCTGAAGTCCCATGACATCCTAAATGTGTTCTATTGGATTGAGATCTGATGAGTCAGGCAGCCAGGACATTAACTGGAATTTAGCATCATGTTCCTGTAACCACTCCAACACAATTTTAGCCTTGTGACACGGGGTGTTGCCCTGTTGGAACATTCCATTTCCAGCTGGAAAAAAGAGGCCATATAAAGGTGCAACTGGTCCGCAATGATGTTCAGATACCCTGTAGCATTCATGGTCTGCTCTACCACAACCACAGGTGCCAGAAGCACCCAAGAGAATGTCCCCCAAAGCATAATACCTCCACCACCAGCCTGTGTATGACCTACTGTACATTGAGGGAGCAACTGTTCGCCTGGAAGACGGCGTATCCTGACACGGCCATCGGTGGGATGAATGACAAACCGTGATTTATCTGACCAGTTAACTCTCTCCCACTGATCTATGGACCAGCCGCAATGTTCCGGGGCCCAGCATAGGCACAGTTGGCGATGATGCTTGATCAGCAAAGACACATGAGTGGGACGTTTGCTGCTTAGCCCCATATCCAGCAATGTCAGCTGAACAGTGTGCTCTAATAGTATTCTACTTAGCCCTGTATTGTATTGGGTTGTCAGCTGAGCTACTGTCTGGCTCAGCTGACAGTTTTGTTTACCATGCGAGACAGTCTATGACGACCTTTTTCTTTGATAGCATGTGGAGTCCGACACCATGTCATCTGCTGCTGGGTGTACCGTCATTCATCTGTTTTGCATAAGTACTAACAACTGTAGATCGCGAACGACCCAAAATACTTGTTTGAAAATACTTGTTCCAAGCCTTCGAGCCATTACAATCTGCCCTCTATCAAAATCACTCAGATCTGCAGCCTTTCCTATCACACACATAAGTAAGTGAAAGAATTCTTCACAATCTCCAGCAGCAGTTAAATACCACTTCCACTTGATCACATGCCTTCCACGTCATCCAGGCGGTTTATTACAAAATGTAGAGGTGGTCATAATATTTTGACTGTTGAGTGTATATCTAAAGTGCCTTTATATAATCACAGATGTACTGAGGATGGGGCAGGGTTTGTAAGCTGCCCTGGATCATAGGCCTCCAAAGATGTAGATTTTGTAATGTAGTAGACAGGAATGGGAAAGAGTGTAAAATAAGATTGAAACATAAAGAATTGCATGTTGGCAAAATCCCATGTGGACAAATTTAAAAATGTTAACGTCTTATAATTTCAGAACTACAGATTCCTGTAAACAGATGTAAACTTTACAAGGTCTATAGTGTCTTTTTTATTAGATTTTTTTTTATTGACAGATTATTTAATCAAATTTATAAGTTTATAAGATTATTAAGTTATTAAGATTTATAAGTTTTAAATGTATGTTTATCTGCTGGATGCATTTTGGTTTTTCTTTCGTTCTAAGCTCTTTTTGTTTTTCAAATCATCTTAGCTATTTAACTATCATTAAATAAATGTTAATTACCATACATTTGGATAGATAAGCTGCCCTCACACATAGAGCACTTAAAAATAATGACTTAAAAATAATGAAATTTCATTGGATAAGATGCTCTGACAGACATATTATTTTTGACTATAAGAAAATGAAAGTTCATCAAATTGATTATTAATTCTCCTATAAAGTTTTGAAATATTTTATTTTAAACTATTTCTGCTTGAAAGTGAATTTAACTTTTGACACTGATAATGACACTTATCTCTGCTCAGTAGTCTATGTCTCTAAGTTCTTAACAGATTGGGCTATGACACCATAGCAATATACAATATCTTGCCTTGATACATTATCACCTAAGTCAGCTCTGGTATATTTGCATAGGAATAACACTTGTTGATATCATGGTATTTTACATTACAGTATGAAAACTAACCAAATATATTGTGCAGTAGAGGCAGAGAAAACAAATTTGTAATTAAAAATAAAATATTGAACAGGTAATGGGAGAAAATAAAACTTTCTTCTATACACTTAAATTACATACAATATTCAGTTAATTTTTATTTAGTTAAAGAATGCTGAGATGAATAAAGAATGAGAAAGAAACATCTGTAATGCAATATTCTATTGTTGAAAGTGAAATTGTAATAAGTTTTCATTAAAATATTTCAAAAGTGCATTGTAATTATCTTTTTTCTTTCTTTTAGTTGTCTGAGTTTTTAATTTATTTCTTATTGCTTTTAATACAAACTAGGGTTTAAATGAGCAAATTTTGATGGTCCCTCAAAATTTAGCTTAATGAAATTTGATTGTTATCCACTAAACCCTATAAAAGTTGTTTTATGTTTTAACTTAATTTATTTTTATAGGGCAATTATAATTTTTAAATGTACAGGAAGGGCTGAATATGTTTTCATAATTTTTTTTTTTAAATATTACGAAATTTTAAACAATGCTCCCAAAATGGAAAGTCTATTAATGATTACTTTCTAACAGAATTTGAATGAAAAAATTACCTATATTATCTTTATACGCACCACTTTATTTTATGAACATCACTTTTTTGTATTACTTTGAGTGAAAATAGGCTAAACAGCTTGTATGCAGCATGGCATATTTACACCTTAAAATCTAGGGTTTTTCTTACATACTGTACACTTAGATTATCTTTTCTGCATTTTCAAGAAAATAATGCCTTTGAAATGTATATTTTTCGATACAATTTCAGAAGGTCCAAGACAAAGATATACCCCTCTTCTCAGTATCTCATTTTTCATCAACAAAGTTCTAATGTCACAAAGATATTCTAGCTGAGTCAGTTCCCTTTTATATTTTCTTTGTATCTATATAGTAACTATATTTGCAATGTTTAGTGTATTTGCAAAAAATGGCCATCACCATTTCTTGCCTCTAATTTTTGAAGATTCTGAATAAAAAATTGATCCAGGAGGTCAATGGCACTCATATATTTGATGTAGAAAGCAACAGCTTATGGCTGTAACATATCTATTGTTTAATTTTCTACAACACTGTTCTGTTTTGCTGAAAAATTTGCTTATATTGGTTCAAAATTTGAAGCTAAACAAACAACTTGTCTTTTCACATCACAATGCTTGTGGAGTCCATGATGAAATAAAAAGTACCTCTTTCTTTCTTTTTTCTTTTTTTTTCCCCTAATTTTTTTTTAATCTATTACTAAGCAATTTTATAATCTGTTGTCTCTGGTAGTTCCAGTTGTATTAAGTATCTGACCTTCATTTCAACCAAATTGCTTCTATGAAAAAAATTAAATAAAACTATCAATACAAATTTCATTATTTGTAGGATGTAAAAGCTAAGGTTTCAAAAACTAAAGACAACACCAATGTTCCCCTAAGAACAAGCTGTTTATTCTACTATTGAGAATGAGCTGTAATAAATTTTCACTTTAAATCAACATTATTGGATACAATAGGAAATTTAAACTGATAATCTATTTTTTATTTATGTATTTTTTAAAAATATAAATACTGATATTTAATATGGTGAAAAAGTAAAATTTCCCATTTTTAAAAATTCTATAAAAAGTAAAAATTTTGAAAGAAGCTTTATGGAAGAATTATGCAATTTATTACATATATTCTAGATTCAAGTGTAATTAACTTTGTTATAGGGATTTAAATAGTTAGATAGAAAAAAAATAAAGTCAATGTTCCCAAAATTAGAGCATAGACTTCTAAGTGGATAACAAACCTATTAATTTTCCAAAACACTGAATGAAAAAACTTTATTATTGTACAGTTTAACTACTTTTGCGATTCAGAAAAGGGACATAAATATTATTGTTACAAATAAATCATGACTAATAAAAAGAAAATATCCATAGCCAACTAAACTTTGAAAACATTTACTAAAGTGGAGCAAATATTTGCTGTATTGCATGTAATATTTTATTACAAACAAAATAATGCTTAGCGCAGAAACCTGTAAAAATAAATTTACATTTGACAAATGATTAATATGTTGATTATTTTAATGTTTTTTATATTAAGAAAATACATTTATCCACTTTCTGCTAATAATTAGTTCTTTTTTTTTCTTTGCAGTCATTATAACAAACCTTTAGATTTAACTTTACCCATACGTTTTGCAAATATTCCCAATAATGCTCTGCTAGAACTACAACCTGTCAAAACTGCTCGTAAAGACTGTCATGTGAGTATTGCTCTGCAACTTGAATCTGGAGAACGAATCATGAAGGATTTTGCCCCTTCTACAACAGTATGGGATGTATTGGAGAACTGCTTAAATAGGAAGTAAGTTACTGTAAGATTAAACAAGTTCTTTAGAAATTTTAACAATATCTGTACTTACAGATTTTATTTATTAATTTAACATGCTGAGATTTATTCAGTATAATAAAAAGACTTCAATTATTTTAAAGCTACAGTTGCTTAAATAGAAAAATGTGTATCATGAGACAGAAACTTTAACCTTTCCATACCTGCCAGGTTATATGTTTTGAGTATACATTGTACAGAAGTCAAGTTCCTGTAAATTAAAATGCTAGACCAATGCTTCACAAACCTTTTATGCCATAGCACCCAACTTAAATACCGTGGAGGTAGAGGATCAGTTGTACCTCGAGATAAATACAAAGACATGTCTTAGCACGTTTAGAAAGTGACGAGAAAAATAACTTACATTTTAAATTTTAACTTAGTTAATTAAAATTTAACTTTAGTTAATACATTAAATTTAATCTTAGTTAATTTCACAATTTACACTAACTTATCAAAGATTACTGCCATGGAGCATGGTTTGATAATCGTGGTGCTAAACCATATGACCAATATGTATGACCCTGTGTATTTTACTATTTTACTTAGAGACTAAAGACAAGTTTCAGTTCTGGCAACCTTATATAAAGATAACTTTTTCTTAAATTTAAGCAGTACAAATTAAGAATAAAAAAGGAAAAGGAAAAAGGTGCTATGTTTGGCAATTCATCGATTGCTTCCGGGTTATGTAGAATTGTGTCTATAAGAAGAGTAGCCAATCCATTTCCATTATAGTACTGTTGTTTTTGAATGGTTATAACACAGAGAAGAGTCATTTTAAATTTATTTTTAAATTTTTTAAATTTCTCATTTTTAAATTTTTACAAGCTTCATTTACTTTTCACCGTTATGCATTTTCTTTTTTTGTTCTTTACTATATTTTTTTTTACTGTTTCTTTAGTTTTTGCTTATTTGACAATTTTTGTTGCCAACAACAAAAAATGTTGCCAAAAAACATGTGTATTACATCTGTTTCAAGGACCCATATATAAGTCGACTGCTCCCCCCCCACACACACACACACTTTTTAAGTTCTTAAAAAGCCCCAGAAATTCTTGGCTTATACACAGAAATGTACAGTTGTAAAAATCCTAAATCTAAGAGACTAAATATCAGCAGAATGAACAAGCAAAGAGTGATATACCAATAAGGAAACCCATTGGTGTCAGCATAAAAAGGCAGTGTAGTGGGCTGATATGAGAGGAGTGTAAAAAAGCACACTGGAATATACATGCAGTATTTCTGTGAAAGTCACAGGAATACTGCATGTATAAAAAGTTGTCTGTTTAAATGATGCTGAGTCGTTGCCTCAGTCTGGTATGGCTAACTAACAATCCAAATAGATGAACTGTGACAGATATGACTTCAGAGTTTCGAATTGTTCACAGCATCATTCCATGAAGAACATAATAGATTAGTAATCAGGTTCACTTTACAGATGAAAATGGATTTAATCTTAACTAATAATTCTGGTTTTAAAAATATATGGGGAGAGTGAGAAATAGGCAATAACTCTTCTAACATCATCAAAAGTTACTAGTTTGGAAAAAAAATTATTTGGGGAGATATTTTGCTGGGTATCTATACTGACCTTCCCATCTTAGGTAATTCAGTCACTGGTGTCCGCTAAAGGTCTCCCTCCTTACATGGGTTCTTTTAGAGATGCTGTGTGTTATCAGTCTGTTTTGATAGAGAACAGACATACACATCATCATGTGGTGCCTGCTGTCAAAAAATCATAAGAGAATAAAGTACAAATAAATCAATAATAGGTAAAGCGAAGGGGCCTTACCTTCAAATGTCTGATGGTACTGCTTCTCGTATACATTTGCTCGAATACATTTGAGTAAAAGAAATAAAATTTATTTCAATACCAGATACATTTAAAAGGAATTACAGAAATGCAAAAAACTATGTACATGTAAAAAGAATAGCTAGCGAGCGTTCATCTCGTCTGTTTACACTTGGGGTACCAACTAAGTTGGTTTGTTACAGTTTCAGTTCGCAGTTACCTGCTGTAGATCTGTTGGAGAATAAAAATATTCAACACTTCAATTGATCAGGAAGATTCATGGATTTAAATCAAATTGAACATATGTGGGGACTCTAGGGAGTCATTTGCAGCAGTCACCAATATAAAAGGAATCAACAGCAATGCCTTGGCAGCTCATTGCTAATCTTATACTTGGCATGTTAGACAATGTAAATCATGCATAGGAATTATAATATCCCTACTAAAGACTGGATTTTTCTTGCCAGTTATCTGTCATATGAATGTTTTGGTCTTCTATCCAATTATACTCCAAGTTAATTTTTAAATATAATTCTTTATTTAGAAAGTTTAAATTACTTTTCTTATATTCTTATTATTTAAGTCAATTTGGCATATGTTAGCATAGTGTTACATTAGAAAAAGCACTTTGTCCTTAATTTTTGCATACCAATGTATTTAACAAATTTGTCAATTTTATAAAGCATTTTTTTTCTTCTGAAAATAAGCATATCTTTTGTAGTTTATTCTCTGTAAATAATGTTGTAAATTATTAGGTAAATATTTCTATCTATAATTTATTAAGTGTTAAAATTAAATCTTTGTTAATCATATTTGTTTTCCAATGAATTAATCAAAGATTAACAACATAAAATTTTTTTCATAACTGTCTAGTTGAAGCATAAGAAAAAATCCTTTGATTTATCACACAATTTTTGTCTAGCATATTTGTGATATAAAGATTAAAAGGTGACAACTATTCCATTTATTCATTACATTCAAAGAGAATTCTGAACAGTATATTAGAATAACTACTGTATGTTTCCAAATATAATTTAAAAAAATTTGAGCTATTTTCCTTCAAAAATTTACCCAAAGTTCAAAACCGTATATAAGCCAAAGTAAAAAAAAAAAAACAATTTGTAGAATAATCAAATGTGTCTCCAAGAAACCAAAAATATTGCCAAGCAGATAAACGGGGGAAATATTTTTCAATCAAGTTACTGTAAATTAAAATACTTGACCAACACTTCACAAGCCTTTTATGCCATAGCATCCAATTTAAATACCGTGGAGGTAGAGGATCGGTCGCATCTTGAGGTAAATACAAGGATACATCTTAGCATGTTTAGAAAATGACAAGAAAAAACAACTTACATTTCAAATTTTAACTAAGTTAATTAAAATTTAATTTTAATTAATAAATTAAATTTAGTCTTAGTTAATTTCACAATTTACACTAACTTATCTAAGATTACTGCCATGGAACATGATTTGATAATCTCATCGCTAG
Organism: Pardosa pseudoannulata; assembly: GCA_032207245.1. NCBI lineage: Eukaryota > Metazoa > Arthropoda > Arachnida > Araneae > Lycosidae > Pardosa > Pardosa pseudoannulata. The sequence continues at coordinate 125,775,889 of CM063504.1, forward strand.
ACCATACGACCAATGCTATTTTTACTTAGACACTAACAACAAGTTTCAATTCTTGCAACTTTATATAAAGATAACTTTTTCTTATTTAACCCTTTAAGTAGTCAATTTTTTTTTTTTTATCAGAAATGCTCCCAAAAAAGGCATATTTTTTATTGCATATAATTCAGTACCATACTTAATAGAATAAGAATAATAAGAAATTTTTTTTTCCCCTTTTAATACTTTTACAACATTTCTTATTTTACAATTTTGGAACACAAAAACCCCTAAATGTTTGCTTTTCTCAAGTGCATTCTGTATGCAGTGAAGGGTGGTTTACAAATTCTACAAAAATTTCTCTCATACGTACTGTGAATTTTGACGTTTACACCTTTCCAAACAGTTCAGAAGTCTTTATGTGTATGGTACAATTTGAAGCATGGTGTAATGCTTCAACTCCTACGTTGCAATTAGGGCAGAAATACCATGTTGCTTTTCGGATTCTCTTTCCATTCTCATTTCTTTTCGAACAGAACACTATACATTGTGTTGCAGGTCTCAGATTCTTATCTGTAGGAGCAATTATTTCCAAACAGTGTCTCTCTGTCAGTCTCAGAGGATAAGGCTGCAAACTTGGTTGTCCACGTGAGAAATTTATTCCCGAATGATAGCGAACTGATGATTCAGTATGATTCAATTAGAATTTATTGAAATATATGGGTGAAATATATTAGTATTCTTGGTTCCTAAACTTTTTTTATTATTCTATAAAAGGTTTTACATGGTAGAGTATTCTAAGATGTTTTTAGTGTTTACATTTAAATATTTTCTTCAAATTAAATTTTTTATTTAGCCCTGCTGAAATAAACAGAGATAAAACAAGTGAACCTGTTTGTATATACATGCGCCAAAAAGTAAGTACCTTGATAAATTATTAGTTTACTTAGTTTTTTCAAAGTTTTTACTACAAATTTATATAATATAAAAAGCATGCATTTATCTTTGGGGAATGTATGTGACACAGTGACTTTATCAAGCTTCTATGTTGTGAACTTGAAGTTGACTGCCAATTAAGACTTGTATAGGTTTTAATTGTCTCTTTATAAGGAAAATGTTGACTGCTTGTGATGCGTCCATTCCCACACACACACACACACAAAAAAAAAAAAGGAAATTGTTGTATCTCGTTAGAGGGAAATTTAAAAAGAAAAAAGTATATTACTTTTAGAATTGCACTCACGGATTTAGCTTGGGGACTCTGGTATAAAATAAATTGTTCCATGAACAGCTTGAGAATTATCCTACAAAGGTCTTTTTTCCAAAATTAAATTCAGATAAATATGATAATAATACAGAAAAAACTGATGAAACATAAACCAAATATTTTTAAATCATTCTTGATTTTTTAAAAATATTACTACTTGCATTTTTGGTTCTTATTGTCTTATATATTGAATATAAAAACTGCTCTTATTTGTTCTTTCTACAGATACCAGCAAACTTTAATTTAAACAAAACAAAATGTATAAGTTACAAAGCAGATAAATTGAAACATGTCTATTCTGAAGACAATTTTGACATATATTTTTCTATAACTATTAAAGTGTTTCATTTAATCAGAAGTACCATAGGAGGGAGGGGGCTAAATTTTAATGAAAATAAATAAGGTATTTTTCCCTCTGATGATTGGCTTAGTGCATCAGTCAGCTAAATAAACACCAGTTTTGTCCAATCAATAATTGCCCCTAGGTGGATGCCATTTTGAGAACACAAATACTGATAACATGGTATATATGAATCAATTAGGGCTGAATAGTTTATCAATATATTGTCAAAAATTGATATTTTTTAAGTATTGAGATAATATTTAAAATTTTGCTCTGACGATATATCCCCATCAGCAATACTGCTTTTCCTCCACATGGGATATTGTGAATTGCCCCAAAAATTATCCTGAATGTTCTGCATACATCAATATATAAAACGGTATTTCTCCCAGTTACAGCATTTGTTTGACATCAGCTTGCATATTTACCCTGTGTATATGATACAAGCACAAAGGAGAAAATCTTTTTCTGAAGATATCATGTCTGCATGAAAATCTTTGGTAGTATATCCTAATATATCCTGATATGTTTATACAATGCAATTGAGTAAAAACTGTAAGTTAGTGCCCTATTTATGCATCTGCTACTGGCTTGTATTTATTTGTTATTGATCTATTAGTGAATATCAAAGTTATTGATATTAGATTAATCAAGCAATGAATATTAAAGATATTGATATTCACTGCTTGATTTTAATAGGCAGTGGTATGTGCACATATTAGTATTTCTTAATAGCTGTACTGCAGTAGCCAATGACACATGCACATGTTGATATATCTCGATAGCTTGCTGCTTGCTTATTCATATATTTTCTGTTTAGAAATTTGTGGTGTTTTTAGTGAATATTTGGATATTGTTAGTCTTTCAAAAATAGTGATATTTATTCTTAAATATAGTGATATATAGTGATATCTATATACTAGTTTAAAGTAGTATGCCAGTAGATCTATCAAGACCATCATTTTTGTGAAAATAGTGCACCTTTTTTCATAGTAGGTTAATCTATAAATTATTATGATAGAATCTGATGACCAGTTTGCTCTTCTACTAAGGGATGTCTTAAGCATATGAAATAGATACTTTTGCTTTATTTTAAAAAGCAAATGCTGTTATTGTTAAGTTACAACTGTAATAGTATTAACAATCATTAAAGTTGTGACTAGTTCACTTTATTATTATTAGCTCATTTTTACTGCAGTATCAAAGGGAGCAAGAAGCATATTACGTACAATGTAGCTTTTTTTTTTTTTAAATAAATGTTATGGGGTTGATACTACTACATTTATCATAATTTCTGGTAAATGATCCACCCCAGTGTATACACAACATGTGATAATTGACCTAAAAAAATTAAATCCATCAGATAAGCTGCCTGGACTAGTCACTGTACAGTATCAGCTTTAAGCAGTAGGTGTTATTAGCCCGTGTTGTATAAAAATTTAAAAGTTACACTCCACCCAAAACCAAACAAGCCCTTTTGGTTGAGACTTTCAGTGCCAGATAAATTTCTCATGAATTTCAAATTTTCCTTGTAAAATACAGTAACTGCTCTCAGCACACCATCCCTAAATCAGCACCAGCACATGTGCACTGGAGTAACATGTATTGATACATACAACATGATACATTGGTGTTTATACTGTATGGTACACTATGAAAATCTGTCCAAATAATCATGCAAGAGGTCTAAGAAAAATATTTATTTAAAAAAAATGTTTTTGTACTGGTAACAGAAAAAATAAAATTCATTCAGATACACCACAGACATAAAGTTTCAATTTTTAAACATGTGTAAGCCATGGCTTATCTACCAAAAATTATAATAGGCATATCCTACTTTCTCTTTGTGTCTTTTATGCTTCTGAAGCTGTTGCTATATTCAGAGGTATTCATAAATTTTACTTGAACCAAATGAAAATGTTCGTATTACTGTGATCTTAATTACAGGGAAATAATTTAAGTAATTAAATTTAAATTGTATAATTTAATGTTTTAAAGAATTTATAGTTTACTTGTGTCATAATAGATTTCTTCTTCTTTAGCTGGTTGGAGATACAATTAAAAAATCTACCCTGCGAGATCTAGGATTAACAAAGGGTTCAGCTATTATTAGGTATCTATTTAAAACTATATATTTGTAAAATAAGTACAACCAATGCAATTCATTCTGTGTGCAAATATATTATAGGTTATATACTGTTATTACAGTTTTAATTTTTGCATGTTTATGTGTATATTTTTACTCATTAACCCCTTCGGTATGATTTAATAGTGAAAAACTGTGCATGAAATAACCATTTAATTTTTATTTAAAAAACTTGTTTCATTTTACAATTCTTACATATTCTTAATTAAAATCCACTTTTTACATAGTGTTAAATAATATCAGAAACAGTAAAATTAAGAAAATATCAAAGCAAAACATTAATAAGGTATACAGATAATAGTCTTCAAGCTAGTGGTACTTTTCAAAACAAAGTGCAAAGGAATTCTTAATTGTTTACACCGCCAAGTAATCTCACTTTTAATTTGATTCTTGTAACACACACGACATTTCTTAGTAGGTTTTCTTTTATTCTGACTCATTAATTTGGCAATGACTTGTACCAAGAAATTCTAAGTAAACAATATGCAATAGTGACTTATGATTTTCACAAGTGATAAAAGTGTTGCCAAATTCAGTACACTAGAAATTTTAAACTAAATTATCATATTTAACAGTAACTTTAATCGCATGACGAGTGTAGCTTGTCATTGTGTAGTATGGAATGAAAAACTAATGACGAGCTAGACTCGTCATTTTACCGGAAGGGGTTAATATCAAAGCTATAAACATGTATATGTAGAAAGACTGATTAATTCTTTCTAACTGTTGAACAAATATCTAAACCTATGTTGCATTTTACATTAAATTTTTAAATCATTTTAATGGAAGGAGTATAAATGAAAAGGAAGCCCCAGTGGCATTGGGGTAGAGCTTTGCGTTCCCACACCACAGGTCCGAGGTTCGATCCCTGGGCTGGGCAAGGTTGACTCAGCCTTTCATCCCTTCAGTGGGTAGAGAAACTGAGGACCAAGCATGCTTGGGAACTAAACACTGGGGGTTCTGTGTAAGGCTGACCACCTAACCAGAACATATGCTTCGCACCCCAGGGCCCTTGGTTTAGAAAACAGAGATTGGCACTGTAGGCCCTGGCCCCTTAGGGGCTGTTGCGCTGAGGAATTTAGTTTTATAAATGAAAAGAGATTGGTTTGAAAAAGACTAACATTTATTTCTGAAAATATTTTAATAAATAATTTGTGGTCTGTGATGTGAGGTTTAAACTTTTTAAGAAACAAGGTCAAGATAACATTAAAAAAAATCAAAGAATATTTTGGACTTGATTTCAGTTTATTGAAATTCAAAAGACTTCAGAAATTTATCTGAAGTTCTAATATCAGAAATTTCAAAGATGCTCATTTTTTTTCCCCAAAACTTGTTTATTTTCTTGTTTATTTTTCTCGTTTATTTTCTCAAAAACATAACAGTAGATAAATAACTATTTCCATATAAAGCATTTTGCCAATTTGCACAATGCGTGCCTCAAAAACTTATAAATTTGAGGAGTTAAATTTAGGCTTGTAGTTGATGTTAGGTTAAAGTACTTTTGAAATGGTTTCCCATGGTTGAGAAAGTATTAAAAGAGACCCATTGATGACACGGTTTTAGAATTTCAGTTTTTCATTTGGCAAACACATATCATGATATTTTAAGAAGGCAATTACGAATTTTTCCCTAATTGATGTCACAATAAAACTATGAACTTTGTTCTAATCACAAAATGTTAGTTCGTGGTTCCTGTACAAACAAAATGATACACATAAGTATTTATAGAGTTTGTAAAAAAGAATAATATAAACAAACATATTGTAATATTTGCTTTTAAATTTACACATCTTTTAAAGTAATTATTAAATGTGATATCAAATTTCATTTGCATAGCATGCTTTATTTTTAGTTATTGTTTATTTATAATAGATTTTGTGTATATTGTATTTTTATGAACATGAATAATATAAATAAATTATTAACAGAGTAGGAAATTAATGTAAATGTTAAATTTAATAACTGAATAGATTTAAAAGCTTGTTTGAAATCAAGAAAAAAGGTGTGCACTTGGATCATTTAAAAAGAGCAACCAAAATAACTGCTCATCATCTTTCTAGGCATACAGTCTTTCTAGTGTTAAAAAGAAACAAATGGTCTTTCAAAGTCTGAAAACAAAATATATTCTTTAAAAAAAATTTTAAATGTTGATAAAAGAATGTTTTTGTATTATAGGCTTATGTATCGTAATCCAGATGATTTATCCGACCAAGCTCATGTGTCCTCTCCACTAACAAAGCCTGTGAAGGAAGTATCAGATTTTACAGACAATAAATCAAACATTAGTAGTGAAATGGACTGTGATCCACCCACTGGATCACAGATAATTGATTCCAAAAGATATGAAATCCTTGAAAAGAAGGATACTAATGTAATTGATAATCAGGGTTCTTTGATGAGTAAAAGTTCTGAAGGCGTAACGAAATGTCAAATGAAAGAAACTGAAAATATTACCGAAAAGATCTGTGATAAAAGTACTTTGGGTATGGAATTGTCAACTAATGATAAAGCTTTATCGAGTTCAAGCAAAAATACATTTCAGCCTCCAGCAGATACACAAATGGAACTTGATTTTAGCAGCAAAGATGAAGTTCCCCCACAAGAAGAAGAAATAGGAGCTGTACATTATGTAATACAGTTAGTTATAAAACTGTTTATTAGACTTCAATATGTTTTATTACATATATTTTATTTGGTTTAATAACTTAAATCATTTTGCTTTTTTTAAATCTAAGTATTAATTTCAAAATAGAACAATATATCACACATTTCTTTTTTAAAAGTATGTAAAATTTTTTTACTGGGTGGAAAATCCCTAAATATTCATTTTTATTATATTACAGTTGGACTAATTGAATTATTGGTGAATCAACAATAATAATGCTACAAAAAATTTCATGTCTTTAATAATATTATAACCAGAATACATTTCAATTTATTTGGTTTAGAACACTATGGTCTATGTTTATATTTAGTAGAAGCTTTAAATACTGAAAAGCAAACCTATGAATTTTACTCTTTTATATTTTTTGTAACTGGAAGATGCAAAAATGTTTTCTGTATAGTTCAGTTTTTTGATATACTACTTTTTTCAAAATTTAAACTTGAACTTAAAACTTGAACCATTAAAATATTTTTAAAAAACTATGGAATTCTAGTGTATAAATCAGGCATGAAAGTTTTTTGCTTTTAAGCAGAAATCCGCTTTTTCGACAGCCTTTAGGACTGTTTCTGAGATTGATGCAAATCCATCGAGAAATCGGGATTGGAAAATGGAGGGGGGGGGGTTTGCTATCCTGGTTGAAATCAGTATCTTCTACCGCGTGTTTTTGCTGAGATGTACACTGGCAGAGATATGACTACACATACTGATTCACTTCCATTCCGATTGGCTCAACGTACTATAGCAATTACGTACTATATTGCATGTACCAAACCAACAAACCATATCAGCAATTATTGAATATTTGGCTGCTCCAAATGCTACCAACCAATCATTCTAAATTATTAGGCAGACTCCTCAAAAACTATGGTTTATCCTTTAAATTGTTAGTTTAACTGCTACAAAAAAAACTAATCTGCTCCAAATCTGCATTTTGGCTGCTAGGAAAATTCGTTTTTCTAGTACAAATTTTGTTTTGCTGCTCCGAAAATTGCTTCAAAATGCTTGATGGAGCGCATCATTCCTGTATGTAGTACTGAATCATATTGTGAAAAAGAGTTATATAAGAGATAATGTAATCATCACCTGGGGAAGTTCAGCTTTTTTTGTCATTTTTTACTTTCATGCCTGATAAATATTTCAGGTTTAAACACTAGAAGCTATATTTTCATGTATAAATTTAACATTATTTATAGATATTAAGTATTAAACTTGCTATATTTTGAGCTGGGTTTGACTTCTGATTATAAAGAACTATAAATTATACCCTAAACAACATTTAGTTTAGAATATCTTGCATTTGATCATAGTTTTATAAGTTATGTAAAATTTCAAAATTTTCTTAAAAGTTATCTTATTTATGTATAATAACAGGTTGGTGGGAGGCATGCTGTTGTATATTCCTTAGATGATATTACAGATGTAAAAAAAGGTGTGTTACCCTTTTTTTTTTTAAATTTATTCCTTTTTTCTTGCATACTAGAAAATCTATTCCTTTCATATAAGTTAAAAAATAATTTATTAAATTTCAGCTGATTTGCCGGATGAGTTCTTTGAATTAACAATTGATGATGTCAGATACTTGATGGAAGAATATAAAAAGTCTAGGTAAAATTATTAATTTTTTAAAACTTTTACAACTTTATTTTATTGTTATTTTTAAAAATTTTTAATTCTAGGATATATTTTCTATATGTAATTTTTTGTCTGTGATTTTATTGAATTTTAATAAACATTTTAATATCCTAAGATCTCTGGTTTTCAAACTGCATGACAGCATTTCATGTCACCTAATATTGTGTCATTTGTTTAGCTTTTAATTGACAGGCTTGCAATTACATCACTTTTCTCACCTTTAGTCACTTTTTTTACAATTTATCACTTTTAGTCACTTCTAATCACTTTTTTCATGGTGTATCACAGCAAAAGTCTGTTGTTGAAAAAAGAAAATCTGAATTAATAACAAAATATTTTAATAAAAGACTAAAAATGTGATGTTCTAATCTTATTTTTCTTATTAAAATGTAATTAGTCATATGGTTTCCAGAATTTAGTGATTTTAAGAAGTCGTAAAGAAGTTCCTGAAATCTACATTTGTACTGAAATGTACATTTAATAACATTAAAGTAACTTACGTCAAAGCACACATTTCTCTTTTTCTTTTTCTTCACAATTTTTGTTTAGATACTCTAATCTAGCTATGTACATATTTCAAAACATTAATATATGCAGAAAATTGTGATTATAAAATTAATGTATGTATTTAAATCTAATTTATAGATTTTCTTGAATAAAAAGCAATGTTGAGTTGTGTTAAACAAGATTTTTAACGCTATTAATTTAGATATTTGACGCTAAAATCATGTCTTGCATGAACCATTTGATTTAGAGTTAAAATAAATAGAAAAATCTTAATAATAGCATCTGTAATGAAGAGGAGAAAAAATTGCTTTTTTTTTTCAATGTTTAGTCACTTTTTAGTCACTTATTCTGTATTATTTGTCACTTTTCTCACCTTTTTGAAAGTACCTCAGCAGTTGCAAGCCTGAATTTAAATAAATGGACAAACTTGTTTATTTTGTAGTGTGCTTGTTTGATTTAGATTTAACAAGGATACTCTATTAGAATGAGAGCTACTGCTATAGATTTAAGTTTTAAGTTTAGCTTAAAAGTTAATGTACAGTATTGTCTTGATATTATGTGTATCAATAAATTCTTAAAATTGCTAAGATAAAGTTTTAATTAACCCAAATTGCAAGAAAATCCATTATAATTATTAATAACTGTAAAGTTATTATGCATTAGTTTATATAGTAATATGAAACACATCAATTACTAATTATATATTTGATAATTTTTTAAAATGTAGTGATCATTGTTTTTATTTAAAATTATAAGATGAATGTTTTTTTGTATCAAATTTCTTCAAGTACATTTTTATGACATCTAATATAACCTTTGCTTCAGGTTCTTTAAAGTTTTTTATCGATTTCTGTGTAATAAACAAACTCATAACTGGGTAAATATTATATAGCATTCAAAATTAGTTATTGTTTTGAGTACAAACTAATTAATAAGAAAGGTTCTTATAAAACATAAAGCAAGAGTTATCATAGGCTCTAGAATAGGTATCAGTGCTTGATAGTAGAATTAATTTAAAATTCCTATCTGGTACAGATTAAAGAAAAGTTTAAGAACAGAGCTAGTTTAAGATCTAAGCTAGTTTCTTTAGACCATCAACTTAGATTATTAAAACAGTGTTAGAAGAGAGAAATTTATAATTGAATAGTGTTTCAAAGCATCAATGGCAAACCATTTTGAGAGGGTCAAATTTTGTTCATTTATTTTAATAGTAGCATGTGAGTCAGCAAGTCATTGGAAAAGGGAAGGTGGCAGATGGGTACTACATATAGAAATACTGAAAAATTGACACACACAGTTTTATTTTCTTTTTGTTCACACTATATATTTATCAAATCATTCTGTTTTATATATCTGAAATTGCTATAGTACAGGGCTAAAACTAAGGATATATCTATGTAACCAGTAAAATTTTCTCTTTACTGACCATACTTGGAAACAGTCCATATTTTTTAGTTGCTAAGACTTGCTTAGCAGTGTCATTTTACTGATGTCATGTTGCAGAAGGCAACTCACCAGAACACTAAGACCAGGCAGATACTTAAAAAAATTCCTTATTTTCATTTTAAAGTTGGAGAACTGACAGACACATCTTATACAGGTAAAAGACAAACAAACTTATTAATTTGTGAAAATGATGTCTTGGGAAAGTAATACTGTGCTAAAATTTCCACGAGAGAGAGAGTTTAAGCAGCAATTCTTTGGTAGCTTGTTAAATAAAAATTGCATAAAGATTGCAAGAATCTGTGGCTTTTCTGAGAGAATTAACAGCAGAGTTAAAAAGAATGCAATCTTTTTGATTTATATCCTTTATTTCATTTGGGTGGCTATGAAAGTTAACGTTAGAAAAATAGAGCATGAATCAGGAAAATTTTGAAGAACATTAGGGGCAATGATTTTTGATATATCCCATACATTTAGAATGTAATAATTTTAGAAGAAATATGATATATTTGATATATACCTACCAAGATTGTCAATTAGTTTATCACTGCAATCAGGTACATCCTTGTTCTACGATGCAGTGAATAGGCATGCAAGTTTATGATTGACTGTCATTGAGTCATACAAAGGTTCAGTAATACAATAGAAAACCAGTGAGCCAAATTTCACTAAAAAAATATATTTTTCTTTTAAGTAAATGTTTGTTAACCCAGATTTGACATTAGATATTTGTACTTTAACTTTTAATATTTTCAATGTCCAGCTCTTTTTTATTGTATAATAAATAAGTTTATAAAAATGTATGGGGGTGGGGGTCATTTAAGGAGCCTTTGGGCTAACTTATTAATTGTTGCTTTAAGGAATTTTTCAATTTCAGCACCTATTTACTACAAAGCCTTCAGTAAATTGCTGAAAAGTTGAAAATGAACGATTTGATAACTGAAGTGTGTATGGAAAAAACGAGATATGAAAAAAATGATGGAGAATTACAATGTTGGCCGAATACAAAGATCAATCAAAATTTTACTTTGATTCCCTTGAAATTAAGAAATTTACAAACTTTTTTTAAAAAACAGAATGGGAATTTATATTCCCCCCCCAAAAAAAAAGTAGTCCACGATGAAAAAAGATTTATAAAAACAAAAATTTGTGTAACTAATTTTTAACACTAGAACTACCAAGACAGTCATTTTGAGTTTTCAAATTTCATCCATAAAAATTTGATATAATTTATGTATTGTTCTAGAATTTTAATGAAACTTTTAATGAAATATAAGAATAGTTAAATATTCATATTCAATTTTCACTCCCCCAATTTAATTTTTGTAATCAGTATGACCTATACCTATTTATACCAAGACCTGTCAAAATGACGACTTTGGCAATTTCAAAGTTGAATGATCCAAAGTGTTTGGCAGCCGTTATAATTGGATCTGTTTTGCTCTGATTACAATTCAGTTTAGAACTGAACAGTCTAACTGGTAAATATAATTAGGACACAATCATTATCAGTTGTACTTTTAACATGATAAAGTTCTTGGTGAAAAGTCCAATCTCGAAAAATAGCATGAATATCGTTTTGTAAATTCTAGGCAATAGAAACTGTCTTTGTTTGTTGTTAATAATTAATGAATTATTATAGTAAATATTTTTTGTTAAATTATATTCTTTTATTTACATTAAGCCAAATGTTACAATGAAAGCCAGTCCTTTATTGGGCCAGAACCAGCACTTGGTCTTCCTCATAATGTAGTTATGAAGACTGTTAAGGATTAATGGTAGAGACCTATAGCACTTGGCTTAATCCTAATAATCAGAGGCAAGCTAAAGAGCTTAACCAGAAGTTTCCATGGTTGAGAACTGAGGAGCTACTGAAACTCAGCAGGAATGAATTGAGGGTGGCCATTGGTCTTTTGACTGGTCACTGCTGTCTCAAAAGACATCTAAACATCATTGGCATCACAGATAGCTCAATATATAGGGGATGTCACGTGGCAGAGGAGAGTTCCTTGCGTATCTTGTGTGATTGTTGAATACTATTTTGCTAAGTGTTTTGAATTTCTAGGATATCATATTACTGAACAGGAAGTTAGTTAACTCCCACTGGTTAAATTGCTGCTTAAATTTATTTCAATTATTGGTCTCTTTGAGACTTAAGTTTTAAATTCTTAACTTACTACTGGGACTTAACTTGTTCCAAGGAAACGGGAAGCTTTCAGTGCAATAGACCATGGGTGCTGGTGCTCCTATGAGCTGCCCCTCCCCCCAACCTAAATCTAATCTATTCTAGTCTACAATGAAAGCCGTGATCAAAATTCCAACAATTTGATGGGTGCAGTAAAGCTAGGTATCTATTTAACATTGGTAGTTCTGGTGTTAATCTAAAACTAAACTCCCTGGAGATATAGCCAATGTGTGGCCATAGCCTATGGTACCAATCATCGTTTTCATGGCAGCAAGATTCTAACCGATACTCTGTTACCAAAAGGAAAGAAACATACCAACATATATGCATATAAACATACATATTAATTATTATCCAATGGAGTTTTTATTGATTATTTAATATATATTTCTCATTTTAAAATGTAGTATAACCCTGAACAACATTATTAATCCTGAATAAAGTTATTGAAAAGTTACACTATAATATGATTTCTTTTTAAAAACAAACTTTTTGGGGGAAATTTTTACTTAAAATACCAATGTTTCAAAAATGGAACATCCCAAAAATCAAAGATAAAAGTATTTTTGTAAGTTAAACATTTTATTATATATAAAAGTTATCAAGTATCTTAATTTAAGAAAAGAAAAACCCACAAATTTACTTATTTTTTTATTTTTATTTTTTTCAGGGCAACATTAGAAAACCAGCCTTTGTTGACTAAAGAGCTTAGAAATAGGCAAATGCTTCAGAAATTAGGTCGTTTTAAACAGACAGTTATTCGTATATATTTTCCTGAAAGATTAGTTCTACAGGCTGTGTTTGAAGCCCAAGAAACTGGTAATTTATGAAAATTTTGTTTTATGCTTGTAATATGCTAAAATTTACTTAATTTAAATTATATTTCCCAACTTTAGTTTCTATTTGTAATGCAAGTGGAAGCTCAATTCTGAGAGCAGGATAACTTAATTTTCCTTAGAGCAACTTCCTTTTTTTCTTCAATCTTCTATCAACTTATCTCAGAAAAGTTTTATAAATTATTGTAGTTTTTTGAGCCTCTTAGCTTCCTGTTTTCTGAATGTTAATGGTTTTAGCCATTTCAGAAATTGAGATCTAATATAATGTTTGTGTGATTCCATAGGACACCTTTGGGTCTCGGTGAATAACTATACTCAACTTTATGCTCATATTCAAGAAGAGTGTTATTTGCAATCTATCCTGATTTTGACCATGATTAAATATTTGTATTTTTATTTAAGGAACTCAGTCCTACAACTATCTTCTTAGATTTTTATTTAAACTGATGTGATGTTAAAAAGGTGTGGACTTTTACCAAGTCTAGCCCTGGTAAATTGAGTAAAGACATGTTTTTATCACAAAGTCTGAATTAAAATAAATTTTCTTGTCATGATATGCATATTTATTTTGATTTGTGTAAATAACTTTTAAACTAAACTTCCCATATTTTTCCTTTGAAAATTATCTTTATGAAATAATTTTTTCTTATCAATAAATTTTAAGAACAAGTATTTATGAATATTCTGAGGATGTTTCTTTGAATTAACTGGAGATTAAATATTCCTAGCTTTAACCTCTAATGAATTAAATGCCTCAAAAATTTGTCCTCTTGATCTCCCAATAAAATAGACAAGTGTCAAGAGAAGGTCCTCTAAAAAGTTGTACTCATGATTGTTAAGCCATAGGTGGTATTCAGTTTTATAAAATTAACCTAAGTATATGGAAAATATAGAGATATCTTTTTCTGAGATATTTGTGCTGTTAATTTTTACTAACTTCTATTTTATTTCTGTCTTTTTAGTTCAAGACGTATGCGATTTCATTAGAAATTATTTAGAAGACCAAAATTTGAATTTTTATCTCTGTAAGTTAATATTCATTAACTTTTTTCCCAATTAATTGAACTTAACATTTAGTATTATTATGGAAAATGATCAGTAAGACTGAAGAGCTGAAATAATTAAGCTTGTGATATATATATATATATATGTGTGTGTGTGTGTGTGTGTGTGTGTAATCCAGCAAAATAATATCTGCTGGACACAATTATGTAGCCCCTATTATTTTCACTTGCCCAGGCTACTGGGCAAGGTAAAAACTAAGCAACTCGTCTAATGAATAATATTGCAGTCAGGCCACATTGAAGAAGCACAATTTTGAGAACAACTTGAATCTTTATTTAGGAGCTGCTAAAAACATAGCTTTGCCAGTCAACAAAAGACAAGAGAACGATATGAAAAACACTTTGCTTGAACAGAAGTGTACCCCAGAGCAAAGACAAATAGAATTTTCCCAAGGGACAAAAAAACTTAGTCAACTAATGTAACTGTTAGATCAGGAGAAAAACTGAACCATTTACCAGCTGTTGCTGCAAATGTGTTAGAGAATTTACATCTATTGCACAGAAAGCTTTGGGAAATGTGTTGGAAGAATTTTAAGTCGTGGGCACTCCTTTGATTAAGACATTTTGTGGCTGGGAAAATAGATTTTAAGGAATTAGAATGGGAGGAGGTTTTAAAGAAATATTAAAGTGAAATAATTTTGATATATAACATGTTAAATATTAAATATAAAAGAAAATAATTTGTATCTGTTTTCCAAATCCATATTTCTCTTCAGATTTATACAGATATAATTTTTAATTAATGTTATCAAGCAATGATAGACTTCATCCAAAATATACCATTGGTTAGTGATTTTATTCAAATCAAAATAATTTATTTTATATATATGTGTGTGTGTGTGTGTGTCACACACACATATTGAATGGCTGAATCATTAGGGCACTAATCTTCGTGAGTTCATGGGTTTGAATCCCACTGTGGCATGGTTGTTTGTAGTCGTTCAGAATCTGCTTTAAGCAGTAGGTCCAGGTCTCATTAGACCATAGTGTTGCAAACCAAACTGAATGGAAACCAAATTGAATGTAAGAATTACCTTTTCCCATCTAAGTGTGCTTTAAAAGTGTCAGAAAAATCATGTTTATAAAAATGTGACAATTTAGTCATAATAGTAAAATATATTTACTGTATTATTAAGTTGGTGATAAAATTTACATGGGATTTAATATAATTGTGTGTCTATAAATAAAAATTATAATTTTGTAATGAAGTTGATAATATAAAAAGAAATCTTTTATTTCACAATTATAACTAAATAAATGAATGTTTTTAATTTATTTTAGATACTTCTCCTCCTAAAGAAAAGAAGGACCCTACAAAAACATTAATAGAAGTGAGCATTTTATTTTTATTCGTCCAAAAATAATTTTAAGACTACAGGAAGTAAATCAACTTATTTTTGATGCACTTTTAAAAGTATCCTTTGTTTTTAAGACAAATTAAACTTGCTACAATTTTCTCAGACTACAAACTACAAAAATTGGATTTGTTTATGCAAAATTTTGATATATTTTGAATTTTAACAAAATAATTTATTATAAATTTAAGCATTTAACACTCAATTCAGAACTGTTGGAAAATCTCTTGCTCTTAACACTTTTATTCCCAAAATAGTACACTATGACCAAGATGGCAGTTTTGTATAAAATAAACTAATCCATACAGCATTTTTTATCCTTTTTCTCTTATATATTATGTTTAATTTAGTTTTTATTTTAGTTATCATAGAAATTAGCTACTTAGTCTGCTTTAGAATAAAAAACGTTAAAAAATGTCTATATGAACATCTTGCAAATTTACAATTTGCTATTATTTGATCTGACATAATAAATATGCATATAGATATTATATATATTTTGTGGAGAAAAAATGGCAGTAATATTATAAAAGTATTTTATGGTAGTTTATATTAAAATTTAAAAAGAGAAAAATATTTGTGTTATATAATTTTCTGATTAAAGAAAATATTAATATTGTGTATTTTTGAATATAAGTCCAAGCAGATAAAGCAAGTGAAATGGATCACAAATTGAGATAAATATAAGAATAATTCTTAGTACCTTTTAATGGTGGTGAAGAAGGACAAATTTTAACTCTTAGGTATCTTTACACTTTCTTTATTAATTTTCACATTTTTAATCTGATGTTTCTTGATTACCGTATTTTACAGACTATAAGATGCATTTTTTCTTTGAAAAATTGCCTCCAAAATTCAGGTATCTTATACTTGAACACAATAAAAAAAAAAAAAAAAAAAAGTTCAGAGTTTTATTTCAAATTCTCGCAAGTCTTAAAAATGGCCATATATTTGCTGCTGGTAGAAATCTATCTCTATTATGACAAGAGTTGAATGGACAAGGCTGGTATGAAATTATGGATTAAAAGAGTGTGTGAGAGAAGGAAAAGTGCTTTATTGAAGAAGAGTTCTCTTCTTGTGGTAGATCAGTTTAGTAATCATTTCGAAAATTCTGCGAAAGAGAAATTGAGACATGGTAATACAGAGCTTGTTGTTATTCTGGGAGAATTTCACAGTTATAGGCTCTTGATGTTTCGATAAATAAACCATTTAAAGTATATATAAGGAATTAATGGAACAAAAGTTTGATGGATGGAACTCAACATGAATCCATACCAAAGGTAGCTTTCAAATAACCTACAATCAAACAAGTGTGTAGTGGATGAAACAGTCATTGCCTAGAGTGAGAGAAGACATTATTGTTATCTTTCAAGAAGTGCAATATAAGTAACGCTCTGATAGCAATGAAGGCCATCTTATATACGAAGAAGGTAACCATGATGATAAGGAAGTAGAAAAAAGGTCAGATGACAATTTTCAGGGATTTTAAATGTCAGTTCCATTTTATAAACTTAGAATTTTTTAGTCTGGCTTTGTAATCTAATAATAAAAATTATAAAATTGTTATTTTAAAAATATTGCTTAAAAATTAAGGTGTATCTTATAGTGCTTAAAATACAATACTAATTTGGCATCCAATTTTGTAAATCATGGCACTAGACTATGCAGCCAATAACATTTTTACTTATTAAACATTAACAGTGGTAGTTTGATCTCTATTAACCCTACCTGTAACTAGTTTTCACATATTTAAACAATTTAAAAAATGTTATGTTGGCAATTTGTCAGTTGCTTATGCAGAAGTATGTTTTTTTATGAGATCAGTCTATCCACTATAGATGTATTGCTTTTTTAAACAAAATTATAGCACAGGCACGAGTTGTTATAAATATATATTTCAATTTTTGTGTTTTTTCTCATTTTAAAATTTTTGAAAATTTTATTTAATTTTTATCACATTTTTTTATTTGTGATGATTTGGCAACCTTGTGTTCACAAATGGCATAAAACATTACTAAGGTACACTTATACTACATCTGTTCCATGGATCTGTATATAAGCCAATCCACTCACTTCAACTGTATAAATATTTCCAAAAATTCTCTGCTAGTACATAGAAATATACAGTATCTAAGTATATGAAAACATGTATTGTAGATAGATCAAAATAAATGAGAACAAGAATATTATTCTGGTTTTCCTTTTCCTGCTCTTTACTGGAATTAAGAATATGTATATAGATAAGAAATTCTAATTGTACTAATTAAAAATCTTTAGAGATTTTAATAACTTATATTAAGTTTGTAAACATTTATTTTCTTTTGAGTAATAAATTTATTTCTTTCAGTCAATGTTAATTCCTGCCTCTGTAATGTATTTTGGTTGTGACAGTAATAATCACCATTATTTGATGAATAGCTTGAGAGAGAAAATATCCGATCCAAGGGCAGCTTCATTAGCTGCTTATGAATCCAGGTAAATGTATATTTTTACTTTGTAATTAAATTAATAAATGTTATATACAGAGGACATTATTTATTTAGTTTCATCCAATAAAGTATGGCAGTTAGTGTCACAGATATGTGGTACATGTATCCCAACATTTAAAAAATATCTGAATCAAATATTTAAATAAATGTAACTTCACATTTTGTTTTAGAAACCAGTCAACCATAGGAGGTTCCGGACTATTAGTCACCTGTGTGCAAGGTAGTATTCTGCCACCTTCTATGAATAGGTTGCCCCCTACATAACAGATTCCCAGTAATTCTTATTTAGAACAACATATTTAATATATTTATATGGCTGCTTCATATAATTATCAAGGAATTTAAAAAAAAAAAAAGTCTGTATTTAAAGTTTGTTAAAATGAATATCCTAGAAAACAAAATTAGCATAATGTACCCATAAACATTCTTTTTTGCTTTCTTATTGGTTCGTTTATCAAAAATATTTACATTTATTTCCAATTGCTCTAATTTTAACACGAAGAGAAACAGTATAATGTAACATCAAAATGTGTATACCATGACATTACAACTAACCCCTTACTACATTTCTGGAAGTTTTTTAGTATGAATTCTTTTAAAAATGACTTTATATATTGCAAATCAATCTTTTTTAAAATAATATATGTGAAGAAGTATTGGTTAAAAACAAATATAGGTTTTATGACAACTATTTAGAATATGAAAAATTATTTTAAAAAAAGTAGTTTTTCTTATTAAATATTTTCAGTAAAATCCTCTTTTTCAATAAAAAGAAAAAAAGTTTCAATTAATTTTATTTATTCCATTAGCCACCCTAGAAATTTGGTTGCCTGCATCCATACACACTCGGTACACCTATAAGGTTTGGCTTTGTAATCAGTAGTAACTGCACAAAAAGCCATGAAAAGAATGAAGTAATTAATTGCATGTACTTTGCATTAATATATTTTCTTAAATTGTTCTTCCTTTTATGAAGTTGCTTAATTCTTTAAAGATGGCTGACAGTAGAGATAGAAAACTAAACTGAAACAAAAGTTGTGATTTAGTATTGTCATAAATAAAAGTAAGGAGGTACACATGTGATGGAGGAAAATTTCAAATGAAAGTTTAATTTTATAAAAAGTTCATATAAATCTCATTTCTAATCTCCTGCCTTTACGAGTTAAATTTGTGATATATAATACTATTTAATTTAAGAATATAATAGAATAATTTTATAAGTTATGTTTTGTATATTTCAGGAATAAAAATAACATTTTAAGATAATTTTTATACCATAACTATGAAGTGCCTCAGTACTAAACGCTAACATAAAGGCATATAATAAAATGGCAAATTCTCTGAAAAACTGAGAGAATTGTCTTTATAAAACACTTAGATGAATCTTAATTTATTAATGTAATAATTTATTATAAAAACATATTAAATAATCTTTTGTTTTCTGACTAGAATTGTAAATCGTGTGTTGAGGTTAGTGTTTTAAATAGTATTTTTTATATGCAGAAAACAGGCTATACAAGAAATTGAAGAGACATCAGAAGAATTTGAAGTGCCTACTACTGTAGAAGAAACTGATATAGAAGAAAATAAAATTCCTGGTCCTAGTTACTCTCAAACTTTAAGTAGCATTAAAACATCTGAAAAAGCACCCAAATGGTTAAAATTAAGTAAGTTTTGATTGTATTTCTATTTTAAAATATAGCCTATTCTTCAATGATCTATTACTGCATTAAATATATAATAATTTAAGTTTTTATACCCTTACATGGTAAATATTTAAATGAAGTTCTACACATATTCCTTAGGTTTCATTTTTAATAGAGAGGTTTGATGCAGTAAGCACTATTTTATGTAACAAGGTCAATCGTTACTAGGTACCTGATCATATGGTTATTCAGGGTAATGAGCTAGCTCATGAATTAGCTAGAAAGAGGTCCAGCATTTCTTTTACTGGACCTGAACTTGTTCTTGTTATTGCTCCAGGGTGTATTAGGAATTCTGTTTTTCTTTTTCTCTTTAGGCATTTTCAGTATTTTAACTGGCATAGTGGTCATAGGCAAGCCAAGGAGCTTAATCATGACTGCTCCAGTAGCTTTTATTGCGTCATAAGTGGAAGGCAGTTGGTCTTCTTAGTGGTCACAGTGCCCTTATAAGGCATCTCAAATTATGGAGATCAGTTTTGATTCTTTGTTCTGTGACTGCCATCATGAGAAGAGACCACTTGCCACATTTTGTGTGATTATTTCTAGGCTCTTAGGTTTGAGCACCTTGGTAGCTGCAGGATATTCCCGTCAGTTGTCTGCTGAGATTGGCTTTAGCCTGTGGCCTTTTTTCTTAGGTGCTCCTGGATCATGTTTTTATTCTTCCTGGGTTTGCGTAAAATAGATCTCTTGCAGTCCTATGGTCGCAGTACCCTGCTCTTGAGGAATTCCAAGAGCTGCCTTAAAGGCGAATTCATTCATTCAAGCTCAGTTTTCATTTGTTGTATAGTCATTATGTGTATTATAAAATAATTAATACTACTAATTTTTGTTTTACTGAACCAAAATTATTTCCATATCTAGAATTTTTAATGTAAAACTTAATCAGTAATTTGAAAACTGAAATAAAATATTAAGACTTGTAAAAGTTTAGGTTTAAATATTTCATATTTTATAAACCATGCTCATGTATTAAAACACCTTAATCTAACAATAGCATGCACATAACTCTTTCATTTTTTTAAAGAATTAAAAATTTTATTTGCTAATAAGCAAATTAACGCATTGTAGCATTTATCTTTAAATATAAATGGGAAGATCAGATAATATTAGTATATTATTAGTTCATTCATACAACAGTTGTTGAAAGGATTTATCACACTGCATTATACAATTAAAAGTGTCAATTCAAATAAAACATAATCAGACATGTGTTACGAATTATTGAAACACCATTTGTGTAAATGAGTAGTAGCATTTACAGTATGTATATATGACTATATGTAGTTTAGATACAACGCAGGATAGAACAGAGCAAATACTGAATATAATTAGTGATTACCTTTGTTACAGCATCTGTTTACAGATTTATAGGGCTCTGTCACTCCAGTACAATTGTTTAGCAGTTTAACATGCTTATTCATTTAAATAAAAAGATTTTTTTTTGAACAATTACAGATAACAGGTAGCAAAACAATAAGTGAAGGACTTCATGTTTTACTGAACATGAAAAAGCGATTACCATAATTTTCAGAAGAAATGCTGCATGATCTAATGCTCTTAACTTAAATTTTTCAGCAAGTGCTGCATTTCTATTGAGTTAAAACAGCACATTATTCTCCCCACACAAGATCTCAGAACAATTACATTCTTCCCGCATGTCAGTTTGAATTTCATGCATTTTGTTAGTTGTAGATCCTTTGATAGTACTCACTGATGGTTTAGTTTGGTTTGAAGCATCATAGTTTGCTCTTTTGCTAAATGAGAGAGGCTAATCAGACTAAAATCCATTAATTAAAAACAAATTTCAAAAGGCCACATATATCATTCCTTTAGATAGTTTTAAGTTAGTAGAAAATGAAAAATTTTAGGTAATGCTACCTAAACAGGGTATAGAAGCCCTGCTGCTAGTATTAAGCATAATTTCCCATTCTGTACAAATTGGAAATAGAGTAGGAGTACTTCATTAGATCAAGATTTTGAGACTGTTGTTTTTGTGCTATTTTTTCTTGACTTGGCCTTTCTTAAAGAAATCATGATAATAATGCATATTTCTAATTGTAACTGTAAAAATATGCAAATAATTTTTTGCATAGTTCAATTTTCAGTTCTTTGTAAAGTGTGGTATAGAAATTAATTTGAGTATCAGTTATTTTTTAATGGATATAACAAATTCAAAAATTTTAATAAATACTTTTCTTTTATTTCAGGTAAAAAATGAAAAAGATTTTTCTTTTTGTAATGCTAATATTGCTTGAATATATTTTGTAAATAAAGCATCTTAATTTTGTGTTAATGGTTTAAAATGCTGGTAGTATCCTTTGGTGAAATCCATCATTAAATCTTGTGTGCATTCTGGTAATTCTTTAGTATACAAACCTAAAAATAAAAGATAGTATTAAAGGAACATCTTTTAAAATTATTAAGATACACAAAAGTTTTTCTAAAATGCTTCAACCTCTGGAAGTAACAGGTTATATGAATTGCAAGGTGACATTCTCTTAGCAGAAAGGTCACTTTGCTATTTTTTATAGTTAGGGATCTGAATACAGAATTAATAAGGGGAAAGCTAGAAATTGTTTTAATCTCTTCAGGTTAGGTCTGTAATGAACATATTGTTTCCCCCTTTTTCTAGGTGAACTCTAACTTTTGGTTCAAATTCATAGCCGAAAATCATGGGCTTTTAAAGAAATAACAATATGCAATTCTAAAATAAATTCCTCCATGCAACAGGGCCTACGGTGCCAAGGGCCCTGGAGTGTGAAGCATATGTTCCAGTTAGGTTGTCAATCTTAGGCGGAACCCCCAGTGTTTAGTTCCCAAGCATGCTTGGTCCTCAGTTCATGTACCCACAGAAGGGATAGACTGAGTTGATCGAACCTCGGACCTGTGTCGTGGGAGTGCTAAGTGCTACTACTCCAACGCCACTGGGCTTCATATATAATTCAAGGAATGGTATTAAAAAAATTGTCAATATGAAGTTGTAGAGATTAAAATTGAATAAAATAAATTCTGATACTAATAACTGTGATGAAAATTATTCAAGGGGGGGTTATAATTACTTCAATCCTTTTCAATGTTAAAAAACAATATTCTGACTTAACAAGCAGATACAGATTACATTCAAATCCTTGGCAATCGTAAAATGATTTATAGTCACCAATGTCAAGGAAAGCTGAATAAACCCTATCCACCATCACTTTATTTGAAGTGAAACAAAAAGTCATTTTCTACAATAGAGTTAATAAAATACAACTAGCTGAAAACTGTCTGTGGACCCAATAAAAAGTTCTCTGTAACTAAAGATTCATTATATCCAGTTTTGTTGAAACATTGTAAATTCTAAACTTGCACAACCATTGAGATAACACACAATTCAATAATAAATTACTTAAACAATTCATCATATTATAAGAAATGAAAACTTTTTCTTTTCAGAACAAAACTGTAATATTTGAATAAGCATATTTTCATTTACATATGGAGACTTAGGTATGTAAATGAAACTTCAGTTCATTATTTCCACAGTTGAACTATAGCAGGTATATATGAAAAGAAAAAAAAAAAGACCTTTAGTAGTTAATATCTGTATAGAATCTCGGTGTAGATCACAAACAGAATCATTATTTAAATTTAAAAAAAAAACTTTATGCCTTTTAGTGAAAGTTTAAATAATGTGTATGGGTTAAGGCAGTGGTTCTCAATGGAGACAATACCTCACCCTGGAGGGCAGTGGAATGATGTTGATAAGCAGTCATCTTACTTTGGGTAATAGGGAGTGATGTGAGCAGGTTTTAGCTTTCAAATTTAATTTTAAAAATACTAAAATTTTTTACATTATCTAATTTACATGATTTTTACCAATAATAAAACGAACTTACACAATAATACCAGGATCAGTTATTTTCATCCCCTATGTTCTGCGTCAAATTGGCTAGTCATTAGTTAATATTTGTACAAAATACCTTACACAATAAACCATAGTTTTATTTCATTATATAATTTAAGTACAGATAAATAAATCCATGATACAAAGAAAAAAAAGAAAAATAAAAAATTACTAAATACCCATAAATACTTTATATCTTTAAAACAATTTTTTACAAAATATAATATTCTGTTATCACTGATTAATCATAAGTTTTCTTTAAAAAAATATATATAAAAATCTTTATTTAATATTTACAAAATACCAGTTGTGCAATTGATAGTTTATACATTCAGTCTCTATAATTCACCTCAAAAAAAAACCAATGAAAGAAAAAAAAAGATAAATTAAAAAACTAATACATAAAAAACTACATTGTTTTTAATATATGAGATTATATTACTGTGAGAATCTATCACAAAGAAATTTTTTTTAAAAAAAAGGTATATTTTGTATTCTTCAAGATTGTATAGCAGGCTGTTTCAACTTGAGAGAAAATCACCAGACTAACTCACAACAAACTATTACTTTAAAAAAGATGTAATTAACTTACCTTCAACAATTAAAGTAATATTATGAAAGTACATATTTTTAAATATGATTTAAAATTTAAAAATTGTTTATATTTTTATATTTATTAAATTAATCATTTTTGATAGTTCCAAGTTTTCAAAAATTCAAGCCAGGTCTGGTCCTGCCCACCTTGAATCACCAAAACTCTACTGTGTGTACTAAAATAGAACACAATATGTAATACAACACAATAGAAGAGCAAATTAGAACTGGCTAATTACTAATAATTTTTATTTGTAATATAATACAACTTTTTATAAAATTAAACTACCTTAATTATTTTATAAGAATTTTTATATTGCATTTACATGTCTAAACTGCTATTACAAAATTGCATTTAACTGTACTACTGAGTTATTTAATTTACATTTATTATAAAAATATTATTTACTCTGTTATTATGCTTTTTAAAACCCTGGGTAAGAGAATTCCAGTTAAGTCTTTCATATTCAAGGTTTTTCTTTTAAAAAAAAAAAAAACCTTGAATAATTTAATTATTCAAGATTGTTTTTTTAAAATAACGCTAATGAGATAATTATTACATTTTTACATTTTGTTTCACCAACAAATTAGAAAATGGCTGGGCACAGATCCATTATGTTCATTAGTGGTGGTTGCGACACATAAAATAGTCATGGTTGCATGGTTCCCAAATGTTAGCTTTGGAGGTGGTAGGCCAAGCTTGGGAGTTTTCTGCTTGGTCCCTGTTTCTAAATTACAAAGATGCAGAGTGGACAATGTTACTTGTGTCTATAGCATTCTTTAATTTATATGGTTTCTATGTGGTACTAAAGAAGTAACAGCTTTGTAGCTATATTTGGCATAAAGCTATCTGTCAGTATTGCCAGCTGCATTTCAAAATAAATAAATAAAAATTGAAAATTCAGATATATGGCCTTAACTCATAGCATAGAAAGGAAAATAAATTATGAGATAAAATGATCCTGTTTGCACGCAACAGAGATTTTGCACAAATGTTACCTTATAATGTTTAACTTTTTTTTTTTATTTTTTCAAAATTTCAATTTTGAAGAAATTTAAAAAAATGTTATGCTTTTTAAAAAAAAAACATTATGACTATGATGTATACCTTTAGAAAGCTGTTAAAAAAGACCTTTAAAATGAGCCCAACATAAGTTTC
Organism: Pardosa pseudoannulata; assembly: GCA_032207245.1. Lineage (NCBI taxonomy): Eukaryota > Metazoa > Arthropoda > Arachnida > Araneae > Lycosidae > Pardosa > Pardosa pseudoannulata. Next base: position 125,801,139 of record CM063504.1, read on the forward strand.
CTAGCTCAAATAAATACCGAGAGATTTATATTTATATAACTTACAAACATGAAAAAATAACTGATTTTTAAAATTTTTTAACAGTAATGATACAGAAATGGCAAGATAAAAATAATTAATTTTTTTATATATTCTTCACATATACAACTTATGTACCAAAAATTATTGAAATTGGATATATCAAGGTTTAAGATTAATTTTGTATTGGTTGATTTGGAATGGAATGAGCCTATGCTTTTTATGGTAATAGAATCAATATTTAGTATGAAGAATCATTCATTTTGATACACATGTTTAAATAAAAAAATAATTTAATTCATAGATACTGCATAAGAAAAAAGACATTTTTTTCCAAGAGTAATTGACATCTTAAAAAATTAGGTTGAAGAATTTCATGCAACTTGTGTAAGTAAGAATATATTAAGAATGATAATCCTACCTGGAGAACCAGAATACATTGAAAAAGCAGGTACTACTGTCTCTTGAGGCAGAACTGTATTATCTGCTATCATACAACAGTCTTTTAGCACACATCTCCGACCCTTAAAAAAATTAAAACATTGATTTTCATAAAAATCTACAATCAACCAATTTATATACGTTGCTTTATTGTTTTGAATAGTGTGGTCACTTTTAGTTACAATGGAATGTACAGGAGGATAATAGCAAATAAATTACAAAGTAATAGTACAACTCACATGAATATGATAGAAAATAACAAAAATAATATTAATAAAAATTAAGACTGAATTTAAAACTTTGGTTTGACCTACTTTAAGGATTAAATAAAAATAATTCTTTCTCACTGAATAATAAGTATTTTTTTTAAGAAATTAGTTTTTAAAATTACCTCAAGTGCTATGTTTTTCTTTTTATCTAAAGATAACAAAGAATACCATATTTTTAACTATCAAAAGCAAAGATGCTGTAAATATAATGTCAAAAAAAGATAGTAAAATGAAAGGAATTGGTAAAATCAACAATAAAGATTATAATATAAAAAAAAGTTTATATTATAATATTATATTAAAATTAACAATCTTACTTTTCATAAAAAATAACATTAATTTTCTTTAAATTTGTTTAAAAGTTATGGTTAAAATTATTAGTCTTAATATACTGATGAGTGCTTAAAAGCCTTTTTCAGTAACTAAATTTTTCAAAAAGAGAACTGTTCTACTAGAACCCTTTATCATTTGTTTCAAATATTAAAAGAAATGAGTTTTAAAATATTGTATTAAGAAAATTTGTTATTTTTGTTGTTCCTTTGTAATTTCTTTGCCTCAATATAAATAAAAAGTACTAGAAAGAAAATCAAATTTCAATCTTTTTCATTTTAGTTTTGAGATATAAGTAATATTCCACAATTCTATCATGTATAACTCCAAATGGTACTCTGCTAGTTCATTGTGTCATTTAGTATTGCTTCATGATCATTCTATTGTTTGAGTATGATATTGAGCTTTTGAGTTTACTAAATTATAATTGAAGTATTCAAAGATGGCATCTGTCAATTATTCTATTTTGTATGCCTTTCAACCATCTAAACATATACTGCCATTTGCAATGTGTTCCTCAGCTGGAGTAATCAAAATCTAAAAACAAAGATTAAGAATAATGTCCAGAAAACATTCAAATACCTTCTGTGGCAAAGCATGAAAATTTTTTTCTCTTTATGAATAAAACTTTGTTTCCATGGTTCTGTTATCTCTACCGATTTTTAATTCCTTTGTAAAGTATCGAAACATTACCATAGTCAGCAAATGTATCGAACTCATTCCTGAAGGGTTGTGGATTTACAGCTAGAGCTGGCCAAAGACCATCATGTTAATTAAAGGCAACTGGAGCATTTAAAATAGGTTCCAGGTTGCAATGTCCTTGAAGTTCAAACAATAACTCTGGAAATGACAGGCTAAGCAAGGTGTGTGTGTGTGTGGAGAGGGGGCATTCTGCTTGGTCCCGTCCAAATTATGAGGACCCACTTTTACAAATTCAATTTCTTGATGCAATGGCAAAAGTTTTTCATGAGAAACCATATGAAAGATCGCCCAAACACCAACCATTTAGAGTAGTGTTGTGGTTTGTTTGCATTTGTAGTTTACAAAATTAAATTGAAATGAATCTCTGACACGACAGATAATTAATCTAATGGCATTCAGAATAGAAATGTAAAATATTTCCAAACTATGTTTGTGTGCTTTTTGAAGTAAAAGATATGATTCATTGTTTCATTAATGTCCTGGCTCAAACATAAACATGCATTTTAAAATTATGTTTATAAGTAAGTTAATGTAAATTTGTACACTTCTGAGAAGATAGTACATAATTAAGCAATAAGATGATTTTTCAAAAAGGAATTCTACAGACTATACAATATAAATGAGTAACAAATGTCTATTATTCATCTATTTTTATAAAATGTGAACAAACTGGGATCTATTAATTTTAAAAATTGCAGCTAAACATAAACGAATAGAAAAATATTACATGAACAATTAAAATTTTAAAAGAATCATAGCACATGAGAAATGCTCAAATTTCTATAAAATTTAAATAGATTAAAGGGAGAGTGGAGGATAAAACTCACAAGACAAGTAATTTATTATTTACTAATAAAATATCTAAAGCTGATGTAATAAAAACTATACAGAGAGTTAACAGTAATAAAACAAACAATCTACACAGTTGAAATTTTGAAAAGTGGCATATTAATATCACAATTTTTAACTGTGTTTGATAAGCAACCCTGGTATACAATCTACATGTGTGATAATTGACTAAACAAAAATGAAAGTTCTTTAGATCTGGCACATTTGCATCAGAATAGAACTCACTGATACTATTTGACATCACTGATGACATTGGGTTAACACTATAGAACATATTTTTTAAAAATGTAATGCAGGCACATGAAAAATGTTCAATTAAAAAATATCTAAGGGCTGGTAAAAGGAAAAACAAAATTCCTTCAGATACACTATAAATGTTGGATTTCAACATTTAAACTCATATAAGGTGCAGCTTATCTACTAAAATTACAGTGTAAACAACCAATTACAAAACTTTTACAAGTTGATGCATAAGAATAATATGTTCTAACTATTACAGTATTAAATATCGTCAAAAATTTTGTACTTGTTCAGTTCTGCTCTGGTAAGCATTATTTTTTTTATAAGAACAACATCACCTACATTATGTTTTGTAGCATCACATTGCCTTGATCATTGTATTTTTTCATTTGGACTTGTGATTTGCATATACATTGTTTTGCTTCTTCTTGATTCACAATATTTACTTTTTTTTGGTAATAAGTCTATTGGGAAATCATTCGTGATATTATAGAAGTAACCATATAATAATTCAAAAGCAGATTTACCAGTGGATTTATTAGGAGTCGCATTAATTCATTGTTGAGTTTCTAGTAAAAAGTTGACTCAATCTCATTGATTAATATTCTGACATACAGCACTAATATTGGGAACAAAAAGTCTATTTATTCTTTGACTTGTAGTCACTAACTGCAGACTAAAATGTGCTTAAGCTTTCTTGCAGATTTTATAGAATTAACATAAAAATTATAAGTATTTTTTTTTAAATTTTATTTATATAAAATTTTATTAGTAGCATGTTCATCTCTAAAAAAATTCTGCATTTTATTCATCTCCATTGATATTTCTTCTGTTTTGATATCATTCAATGATAATATACTAATATACATGTTCCTAATATTCTCTCAATATGTTTATAACTTATATAATTTATTCCAAACAGGAAGGGATAGATAATGAAGCATTTTACAATTAATGCCTAATGTTCTATCTGGGACCCAACGTAGCCCTCCAGGTTTCATACCCAGTTACAGGGAGCAGAGTACAAATACTTTAATCACTCTATAGATCTCCTTTAAAGTGAACAAGCGTTACACCATGGGCAAAAATGAGTCTAAAATGATTAATGCCTACAAACAAACATATATATACGCACATACATGCCAAAGTAAAAAAAATCTTTAAAGTGTATTCTTTTCTCTGTAGGGAAAGCTATAAGTAAAATTAAACTGTATTTATGAGTGAAATATGAAGATACTTGTAAGGGATTTGGACCCATGATCAGTGTTTGCAGATGTGCACCTCTCCCAATGAGAAGGAGTTAACCCTTTGATCCCTCCACCATGCATTTTTCAAGAATATAAGCAAGCCGGTAACTAGGATCATAGTCTTTGAACTTGTCATTTACTGACGACAGTTGTTAAAGAGATAATGGTGCAGGTGGTTTTGGAAAAACTCCAAAACAAGGGGATGATTTCTGAAGTGTACTGTCCCTTTTTCTTTGGGAATCAGATTTCAATGATTCGGGCACTGAGAATGAGGCAGAAGAGAAAGATGAGAGGAGTTCACCATGAGCCTCTGACACAGTAACATCTCTCGCTTGCAAGGGGAATTTTCCTTTACAAAGCAAAGAAAATACAACACAACATTTGATATTGCTACACATTTTGGAGGATGCTCATCCATGAGTTATGGTTATGGATAATCAGGCTCCAGGACCAGAAAATGATGTTACATATAAATGATGTCATATATTCTTGCATTTTATTTATCCATGTGTTGTAAATAAATACTTATATTGTTCCATGAACTTTGGAAGTAAAGAACTTCATTGTATGTTCTCCAGTTAAGTAGGTGGGCAAGTCACATGCATTTGTAATATTGCCACCACATATTGTTTACAGTACGTGTTATACATTATTATAAATTAAACATCAGAGATTTAAAACCTCTTTTGTGATTAAAAATCACAAAAAAAAATATTAACTTAAAACAAAGGAAATAACATTTTACAGTCCATAAATGAGTCCTCAATATTTTAAAATTCTCGTTTAGTAAAGTTTATGATCAGAAGTAATAAATGTTTGATTAATAGTATCATCATAAAACTTAAAATCCATCACTAATTGGAATTGTATAGACACCCCTTGTCTAAAAATGAAGTTCTAAACTACTGGTATGTGCTATTCTTTTCTCTCAAATTTATTTTAACCACAGCAAATGATATTAAATAATTTAGGTTAAATACTCATTTAAAAAACTAAGAACTTACTATAACACAATTTTTTCCAATATAGACGTAAGATCCAACATGAGCAGCATTTACCACAGTATCTTCATCAATGAATACATGATCTCCTATATGAAGTGGAAAAAAAGCCACTCTAAAAATAAAAATGAAATTTTCTTTAAAAACATTTTATTTAATTAATGTGTCACTTGAAAACAAATATGTTCTTAGAAAATTTTGAATTAAAATATGTCAAGCAATTTAAAATTTTTAAAAAGCTTTTCTTAAATAACAACTATTAAATTTTTTACTTATGACAAAAGTACATTGGAATGTTATATGAGAAAATATACATTTGCTATATGAAAAAATGTGTAAGATCCAAGGATGTTAAATGAAAATGGAATACAGAGAATGGGGCACTTAAATTTCCTATGCAAAGCCCTCTACTTCAGAGATTCTAACATGCATGCAATGCAAACACAGTTTTGATTAGAGACTAAAAATTTCAAGGATAATTTTTACTACAGTCAAATTTCGATAACTCGACTTCCTATAAGTCGAATAATCCACTAACTCAAACTTTTAATCAAGTCCCAAATCCTTTCTATACTTTTTTTTTAAAAACTCTCAATAACTCAAAGTGAACATCTTCTACGTCAAAGTTTTTGTGATAGATTTCCCCGGTAAAAAACACAACTCTGTTCAAAACTTCGAATGCCAGTCCATTCATGACCTGCGATAACGAAGGTTCTCGAAGGTCACGAGCAAGCACAGGACGCTATTCACACCTTGCAACAATACCTGGAGACCACCGAAGGTACAGGCAACACCCTATTTAACTTTGTTAAAAAAATTAGGGGACTTTGTGAATGACAAGAACCTTAAAAATAATTGCTTTTTTCAAATGAAATTTACATGGTATGTATACTAATTATTATAAGCCAAATTTCTTGAATTTTAAACCTTTTGAACCCATTCTTCTCTTGTTATTTGCATAGGCTATTAAAAAATTGAAATGCGTACAACTATAGTATTATGGCAAATATCAAACCATTTAAACCATGTTGACCTATCTTGAGTGCCAGTTGAGAGGAATGGTAGGTAACTTTGATAACTCGAATTTCGGATAGGTCGAATATTTTTGAGGGTCCCCTGGGACTTCAAGTTATCGAAGTTCGACTGTATTTTAGAAATATTAATTCAAGGTTTATTTTGTTTGCTATCAGTATAAAAGTAATAGTTTATGAATTCAGCATGAAAAAATATAATTACATGATACACACTTTCAATACAATAATGCAGTACATATTACAAGCAATTAAATATATGCTGTGAATAACAGAAATGTTTCATCATATCAACAATTACTTCTTAGATTAAAGTAGCCAAAAATTATGTATTTGTTGAACTAGACACACAATAAGTTAAATATGTGTAATAGTTAACATTAACCACTTACGCAGTTTTACTCAAATCAAGCCTTATAAAATATTTACTTGTAAGAACTTAAACTTACCCTTTGCTAAATTTTTTAAAAGGTGGTCGTATCACAGCTCTTTTACTTATAACACAATGTCTTCCTATTCTCACATTAGCTAAATCGCCACGAATCACACATTCTGATTGGATAATGGTCTAGAATAAACAGTTTAAAAGATGTAAAATATAAAATATTTTAAAAACGAGAAAACTTTATGTGTACAGACATCCATACATACACATAAATATATACATGAATAAAATTTCATATAATTAATAGAACATTATGCATATTTCCAGTATTAAAAGAAAAATTGGACACGCACACACACACACACACACACACATATATATATATATATATATATATATATATATATACACACACACACACACAGAGCTCAATAAGTACCAGATTTTTAGAAATATCCATAAAATATCCAAAATACAATAGGTTAATATATAATAGGATGAAATAGGTTAATATATAATAGGATTAAATAGATTACTATATAATAGGATGGGATAGGTTAATATATTTAAACTTATAATAGAATTATAAAAAAAGAGTAAATTGTAAGGAAGTAGAATAAGATTACAGATGTAACTGATTGATGATAATGAGTTTTAAGTTAGAGGAAATGTAAAATAAGATGAAAGGGTACTTTATTATGATTAGTGATTATTTCATAAAAATGAGCATATATAAAAAAATAGATGTAGTTTTACATTTATAATAGTCATATTTATAATTCATACTAATATAATAATTCAACACTAGAATTATGAAATTCTCCAAAAATAGCCTTTGCATGGATTACTAAAAAAAAGTGACTTATGGTAAAATGTTAAAAAAACAAAGGTGTTTGCTACAATTTTAAAATAACCATAACTTTCTTTACCCATTAAAGCTTAAATTAGGTTTTCTGGTAGAAACTGGATAAAATGCTCGGATCTAAAGTATTTTGTTTTCAATATGAATATTATAATTTAATTATACTCATACTGCCTGCAAGGTTTTTTTAATGACATACTAAAAACAGATCACTGGGCATGGGTGCTAATTTTTTTACTATATTACAAATAAAGTACTAGTACTCCAAAGACATTTTTTAAAACAATAAAATAGATTAAAAAATACAACACTTAAAAACATGAATATTTCAAAATACTTAGAAACATATAAAAACTTGTACATTAATAATAAAATGTAACAATGCAACCTTTAAAATATAATGCAAAACACAACTTTACTTATATATGTATACTACAAAAAATTAGAAAACATATAACAAACTGAAGCATTAATAATAAAATATGGTAATTAATGCATTTAAAATATAGCCAACATTTAAAATATATAAAATATAGCCAAAAATTCTGGAAATCACTTGAAAACCCAAACAATCTATTTTAAAAATAAACAAGTATAAAATAAAAACTCGAATTATGTAAGAAAAAAATAGGTACTATAAAACAAAATTAATATTTTCAAAGTAGACTTAAAACAAAATTTATGGATATTATTTAAATATTTTACAGCATTAGCTCTTCTAATATCTTTCATTGTCATAGAATTAAATCTATGAATATTAAAAAAAAAAAAAAAATGCATTGAAATGACAGTGAATTTCATTCACTAATATCATGTCAATAATTGTGATAGGGGTGTACCTTGGGTGTTTTAATTGAGGGGGCAGAGTTTTCAGAAGTGAATACTCAATAATCCAAAATCCAGTAATCAGAATGTGGTCAGATTTTTACCTTTTTACTATTATTATTATTGTTTGTTTATTTACAATGGCAAAATATTAACAAATCTGTAAAATGAATGGAAAAATACAAAACATAATGAATCTATTTGGGAATTCTTCCAAAAAATGATCTTTTACAGATCTTGCATATAAACATATTTGTCACATTGTCTGTTGAAATTGGTGTCCTACCAACATATTATCATTTTTATTATTTTTTTCTTTGTAAAATTTACCCAAAGTTCAAAACCCATATATAAGCGTAAGTGAAAAAAAAAACGAAATAATTTCTAGAATGTTCAAATATGACTCCAAGATGCCTAAAATGTTAAAAGGTAAAGCGGGGTAAATATTTTTCAATCAAATTGTTTTATATGGTAACGCTTGACCAAAGCTTCTCAAATGTTTTTCGCCACAGCATCCAATTTAAATACCGCAGAGGTAGAGGATCAGCCACCTCTCGAGATAAATACAAGCCTTCTCTTATTACATTTAGAATGTGGTAAGAAAAAACAAACTATGTTTTAAATTTTAACTAACTTCATGTGTCTTAGTAAACTTTACAATTTACACAAACTTATCTAGATTACTGCCACAGAGCACAGTATGATATTCGTGGCACTAGATCATGTGACCAATGGTATTTTTACTTAGATGCTAACAACAAGTTTCAATTCTGGTAACCCTGTATAAGAATAACTTATTCAATTAGTAAAGAGGGAGTTCTTTGTTAGTTGTAGATTGGTGCCAACAATCATTATCTCTTTCTCAGGGAACAGACATATGGTATCCAATACAGGTGAATTAGACCTCACACATGGTAAACTGCACATTATAAGCTTTAGCAAGTGGCTTTGTCTTTTAGCGCAAGTTCTAATATTACTGATTGTGGGCATATAGCATCATTGTAAAGAGTGGTGAAATTTTTTAAAAGTATAGCATAGCTAGTGCTAGTTTGGGTTATTTGTAAAATATTTCAACCTCAAAATGGATTAAAAAAACGTAAAGTTGATTTAAAGTGTTGTGCTTTTAATGATGAATGAATCTGGAAATATTTTTTTACAACTGTAATAGATTAACCAGTATGTCTCATCTCCAATGAAGCAATCTTCAAAGAATATAACATTTTCTGTCATTTCCCATTCAATTACGAAGAATCTCAATTACGAAGCAATGTCCAAATATGAAGGAAAACAATGAACAAAAAGTCTTTGTACAAACTTATCAGGTTGACAAAATTTTTTAAAGAAGGTAAATAGTATCCAAGAAGCAACTATGCATAGAAGTTACATTGTAGTATACAATATTGCTAAAAATAAAGTTCTTGGTGATTCAATTTCCTAATAATTCCTAATAATTCAATTTTCATAAACATATTTTAGTTTTAAGTTTTGTGTACCTAAGCTTTATATTTTTTGGGATAAAAAGTAAAAAAGCAAAGCAGGATTTGAAGGGTTATCAAAAGTCCTAAAAAGTTACTTGAATTTGTGAGATCCATAAAAAATGGCTCTTTCAAATCTTTAATAATTTTAAACTATGCCCTTGAAAATATCTTTTAAAAAAATTGCGAATGTCTTTAAAAAATGTGATATGTATTCCAATTTCTTATACCTAATATTTTCTATTAATAACTTAAATTTTATCTATTAAGTTTTCCACACATATTTTTATATTTATATTATACTGATGCTATTAAAATTGTTTCATATTTTAAAATTAAGGTATGGTGGATGTTATGACTTTTTATTAAAATATTAATTCAGATAAATCAGAGTTTAATCAGAGTTATGAATCTTTGTATGCGTGTAAATTGAAGTATCAGTATATTAATCACAATAATGTTTTAAATTTAAAAGCAGAGTTGTTTAAAAATTATTTTTTATGAATTTTGCATATTTTTTTAAATGGATCTAGCGACTTAACATGTTACAGATTCTTACATATTGTTTACTATACACTCTTAATATGCCTTAATATAAATCTGGGTATTTGTTTTAAATTTTGAATTTATCAAAGTTATTAAAACTAAATTTAAATATAGAAAATTCAGTGTACAAATAAAAAATATGTCCCTCAAATTAACTATTCAGTTTATCAGCAAAATAATACCTCCAAAACATTCAAAAATGTTTAAGTATTAATAAAGTAAAAATAAAAAAAATTGTAAAATTAATATACTAGGAACAGAATTAACAAAATTTTTTTGAGGAATTCATTCTGAATATATAATTTAGAAAGATAATATGTTTATATATTTTCTCCCTATATTTGCTGGTACGGGTGCTAAAGGACCTCGTTACGGCCCTGGTAATATTGTAACAAAAATTACACTTTGGCATTATAAAAAAGCTCAGATCCAAATTGAAATACTATTATCAATAAATGTATTCATATAACAGTGACGTGCAGTAGGTGTTCATGTAGGGTGTGCAGAGAGCAACAACAACAATAAAACCATAAAAATGTACATTAAACACCTCCTTAACGTTTATTCTTCATTTGTACACAAAATTCATACGTCTATCCGTATTACTATTAAAATAACGAAAAACATATTTCCACGAAAAAACATATGTTCAGCAAACGTAGTACCACATGGCGCCCGCCTCTGCGGTGCCTCATCCGGATGCTCATCGGTGCCGACAAACCGAAAGTCTAGTCCATGTGCAGAGGATTTCGCTGCATCCTGACGCAATAGAACGAAGTGTTTCTCCTTTGGTCAGTGGATTAAATTATATTTATTAATTTTTTTTAACATTTGGAAATCATATAATCTGCGAAAAACAGCTTGACAATTTTTAAAAACAAAACCAGGGATATGGTGTTACATAATATAACTTACAAACTGTCTGTAAGACACAATGAATGGTAAAATTTGGACTGTTCTGTTAAAATTCATTTCTTTTTCGTCTAACAAAACAAAATTGTTTTTCAGCGAATTATTTCAATAAATATAATACATCACCTAAATAATATTACCACACTAAAACATTTCCCTTTATATTGATGAAATACTTCTTTTATATTTCCATGCAAACAAAATGTTATAATATATAAATTTAAACATTAACCATCTGCAAAATCGTATAGCCAGCTAATCAATTAAAAAACCAAAAGCAAGTAAGTCCTCGCTCTAATACAACGCTAAATAAACCGTACTTTCGGATGATTCTGAATGCCAAGTGCAGGAAAAATAGCTGCACTTGCCACAGTGACATAGTATGCTGTTCTTCTCCAGTAGCCCATACATATAAAGCGGGATTTTCAATTTAGTGTGCAGTGCGTACACATCAGAACTTCCTATGTTCATTTGATTGCTACGTGGTGCAGCACCTAGTACCGCACGCACTACGGGAATAGAAGCAAGCAAATCAACATAATATTTGAATGTATTATAAATAATATTTATTATATACCATATAAAGATAGGTAGACATAGGTGCAGCAACTTAGTGTCCCTCATAATTTTGCCAGGGTGTGCACTGCACACCCTCCACATATGGACTGCACACCACTGTCATATAAGTGTTATATCTCCCAAACTGTTTATCCATGTTTTTCAAGTCTTTTGTTAATAGGCATCAATATGAGGGACCAATGATTAATGTCATGTGTAATACAATGGAAAGAAATGCCACTTTTTCCCCATCTCTTTTTGGGTATTAAAAATAAATTGTCTTTTATGTCCGAAATATTAGTGCAAGGAATTCTTATTCAATTACTAAGGCCACAACAGTAAGATATACAGATTATATAAAAATATGAAGTATCATAACTTACTTTTCCATTTAGTACAATATTTTGACTCCCGCATAATACAGACTGCCTGCTAACTTTATTACCAGATGCCTGGAAAAGAAAAAACATTAAATATCTCAATATATTACAAATAATTTATACTTAAATTTAATCTAACAGCCATAGGTTGTAGAAATGATGCCAAATATAAATGAAACATGATTAGCCTTAATAATAATTCCATTAATATTTTCTACTTCATTCCCATGAAAATTCTGCTGATGTGAAAAAAAAATACTTTTTAGCTTAAAGAATCTCAATTTTAAACATGAAAACTGAATAATAAATCCATTAATAGTTCCTTATTTTTCTTATTCCCATTTTAAAAAAGTTTCTTTTACAAGTTTACAGAAACACAATTTCATCGTTACAGTGTACCATAATTGTAAATATGGCTTTCGCTACGAAGCCAAGTTGTAGCCTAACAGGAGTTGCTATACCAGAAAATAAATCTATCACCTGATTAAAATTGGTTTGGAAAGATATACTCCTCACTAAGAAAGTGACGTAACAGATATCTGGATTATTAGTAGACGAGACAAAAAGGTTGCAAGTATGTTAACCTTATTTCAGTAAGTAGCACCAAGAGGAGCACCTATCCCACGTCCCCTTCTTCCTCCAAAGGTCATAAAAAAAATGCAGAAACCCAGTGAATGACTGTAGTATTTTTCAGTCACTTATTGAAAACATGCTTCTTTAATTTCAGTGGTAACTATGCCTGAAATGATTTTTTTTTTTATTTAACAGTCATATATCAATTTGCTTGTACTGACAATGTGTTATTGGCATTATGTGAATAGTCATTAAAAACTTGCTATGGTGCTTCTATAAACAAAGGAGAAGAGGGGGGGTCAGTTAGTATCAGAAAGAAAAAGGATTAAATGAATTTTTAAAAATGCTATACGAGATATATATCTTTCCTAAATTTAGTAACTGATAGTCATACAATTGAAAGACCAATCATGAGACAGAAATTACTTTTTTTCTGCCCTATTCTCTTTATTACCAAACATATTTAATTTTTGGAAAAGAACAATGAATATTTAAAATTTAAAAAATATTTTATCGTTAATAAGCAGTAAATATACATAGAATAATTAGAAAATAAGTATAGGTTGTTTCTTTTGTTATATATCTATATTTACATATGGTCACGAATTCATCTTCAAAAGCTCCCTCAGAAAGAAGAAATAAAATTGGTTAACTAAAATTCTGTATATACCTTATTCAAACAGGATCAAACAGAAAAAATAAGAAGATTAATAAATGAGCACTTAGTTATTTACTGGATTTTACAAGATTATGGCAGCTATTATACTGACCCCATTGTTAAAATTTGGAATTGCAGTTTTTTGTTTAGTTTGAACATTTAAATTTGTCTTTGACAATCCCAACCTAGTTAATGAATAAAATTCTATGTTAGTACTTTGTAAGAAATTGAAGTTTACATTCCTTAGCATTTATAGGGAAACTTGCTGAAGAACCCACAGCTTCTTTTGAGGTAGGCTTTTTTTTTTTCCAATTCATAAACAGATGAACAACTAACCAAATCAAAGCTTATATTATACATTACAATTCAATGAACAATAATAAAAATTTATTTATTATCCTCCACATAAATTCACAAAGGTACAAATAAAATTGATTTTCACACTTACAAACTGTGCGGAGGGATCTCTTAATTGAGCTCCACAAGCCCTCAATTGTATTGGTGTGAGTTCCAGTATTAAATATAAAAAATGAAAAAAAATACCATTGGAGCTCAGGCAAAATGGACAAACCTCCAGAGCACAGCCGAAATGGACAAAAACTTGAAATGGACGTTAGAAAATCCAAATTCAGCAGTCTTGGAGTATTGTTAGTTACAGGAACTAATAAGGGTCAGATATTCAAATCATGTGTCATTTCCCCCAATACTCTAAAATAAAGGAGCGGATTGACACCCCCACCTTTTTTAGGGGTGGGTGGAAGTGTCCGAAAAGAAGAGCAAGGTTTGCCAGAAAATAGGGTTCTAGAATTTGGCAATATGTCCCACGCTTGGCATCCCCACCTAACTGGGTTCAGGAGCTCCCCGAACTGGGAAACAGCTTATTTCAGAGTGTTTCGAGCTGTATTTGTCATTTACTGGTCTGAGTACTCTACCTTTTTGTAAGCTGAATAACCATAAGTCAATATTAATGATTAATATATGAATAGCTTATATAATTATTAATACTGACTGTCTGTAAATATACAACTTATCAACATATGCTGTATCTCATATAATTCTCACTAAGTCACAAAGTTTTCATAACAGATTTTTAAAGTTGAATAACAAAAAAAAAAAAAAAATAAAAAAATCTAATCGTGAAAATATATGTATGATTTCGAAATGCTGTAATTTCCATATAAGAATTAAAAAAATAAAATTATTTATACAATGTTATCAAAGGGGTGTTAAAGCCCAACGCACGGTACCGTGGTACAATATAAAGTTTACTGTATGATTACCGGAAACAATAAAGATTAAATAACAAAAATTATAAATAGAACTGACTTACAGTTTCAATATATTCTTGCTTATTGTAGAATATATCTTCTGATTCCATTTTAAATATTTCAAATTAAAATCAAGAAAATAACTATCTTTTCATTTAAATTAGCTTTTCACCTCCTTTAAAGCCAAAATATTTAAAACTGACCAAAATAATAATCTACACATGATACAGTAATTCTAAACAGAGCGATAGTTACTATTTATTTTTTTTAAATGGATACAATTCTGAATATATGGCATACGTTTCCAAGGCGTTGCAGTCTGCTCTCTGTTATGACAGACGACTAGAATCTGTACTTTACCTATATGTACTTGTTCTATGATTGGCCAATGGCCTTTACCAACATATGTTTACAGACCCCTCAGTAACTTCTAGTCTCTCACTTAATATTTTTCCCTCTACACTTAAACATTCGCGTGGCCACTCAATAGATGGCGACACAGAACCTGATCTGATGTAGCCTCCACACTATGGCCAGTTGTTCACCACTTCCTGATGGTGACCTCGAACGATGGTTCACAGGTCGCATCCACACGCTGGGCCACTGAAGGAGCTGAGCTCATTGATTCGTTCATAGGGTCTACTGCGCACTTAAGTTGCGCATCTGGCTGCCTTTGATGTTTGGAGAAAAACCGCTTCCGAAGCCATCGTCGGCCAAGGCTATTTTATCGTCTGCCGCCATCGGCCACGATAAGCCAAAGCCCCTCCAGAAGGTGGTGATGGCTTGTAGTGGACCATAGTGTGGAGGCGCCTTAAGCCATTCTCGCATCGATCACCCATCCATTTCGACACGAATTTCATTGGATAAGTAATTGGAGAAATTTCATTGGTTCTAAACGCAGAGTTTCAATCCCTGCGATAAATTTGCCTTTCACTTGTGCTTTGCATTACTTAAATTCTTTTCCCTTCCTGTTTTCTACAAAAAAAAAAAAAAAAAAAAAAAAAAAAAAAAAATATATAAAATTTTAAAAAAATGATGCTTGCATCGCTAGAAAAACTCTCTATCCCCTTTTTAAACTTCCTCTCTACTACTTGAAATCTTTCTTTTATTTTTTATACGCACAAGTATTTTAATCTTAAATTCTTTTTTCTTTTACTGTTAGGGCCTTTTTACCTAAATATTACTTTCATTTTTTAATAATTGTTGTTGCAACTCAAATATGGACACCTTGTAAAGAATTAGATATCTTCCAACAGGGGATACGGCCTTCGGCCTAGGCACCCCGTTTAACCTTACTACCTTTACCAACATATGTTTACAGACATATATAATCAGATTTTGCACTGGCACATTCTTTCTGACTTTTTGGTTCGTCCATGAATAATTTTTAAACAAAATCAGGGGTTTATTTTATTTTAAAATTCCTTTTGTCGATTTTTACAGTATCGATCTCAATCTACATCGTTAAAGATTATACTTTCTTGTGTTCCTCTCGGTCTTCGATTTTATTATTATCACAAGATGGACAAAAACTCTCAAGATAATATGCAGGCTCAGGATGGCCAGGTGATCAGCGTGCTGAAAAAGAATCTCGGGAGGGTGGGACGGCTATGGGCCTGGAGGGTACTCTAAACATCTTCATATTTACTTAGAGAACGTGTGGAATAAATCTGTGGGAAATTTCATCAACCTCTCGCTGGAAGTTTGGTAAGTGAGAGAGAAAAATGGAATTAAGAATGAAAATTCCCTTCCTGAAGAATCCCTTCCTAATCAAAATTGAGGTGATTATCCTGCTTAGCATTACAGAAGCTTTACACCCATAAATAGAGATGGCCCATTTTGAGGTATTAATGACAAAATACGATTGGTATGCATAAAGATTTAGATAAGAAATACCAAATACCGATAGCATGAATAAAAACATTCATAACCTTACTTAACACAGAAAACTTATTCTAAAACTATCACTGGTATATTTTTTTGGATGCTAAGAGCTTTACTTACCAAAAAAGATGGCAAATGATCCGAGTAAGTTATATTAAGAAAATAAATGAGAAATGCAGCATAATAGAATACCAAGCGTACTTATTGGCACCCCCTCCCCGAAAAACACTAATTTCATATATTGAATGTACATTTGGTGACCCTCAGCAAAATGTGCCTGGGTCATGATAGACAACCTTGTCCCTGCTTACTATGCCACTAACGCGCATTTTGAGGGCATCGAAATCTTAATTAACAGAAATAAGGGTCCCTAAACGGAGATAGGTGTAATAGACAAATCACCTTCATTCAAAGGGATATTTTTTCATATTGATTAGGGAATATCGTCAACAATAACTTTAGCCAAAAGGAAAGATTCAAATGCCAGAAAACCTGTGTCCGGCTTTCAAGTGAATAGAATTATATCGAGCGCTGGATCGTAGATCAATAACCGTAGGACTCGCAACTAAGTCATGTTCTGCATATGGTTTTTAGAAAAGAGAAAATTGGAAAGCAATTAATGATGAAATAAAATCTAAAATAAGAAAAGATGCAAGCTTTTGGAGGCAAGTTTTTCCCCATTTAACATTTTTTTTCCTCACCAAAACTTACCGTGGAGAGGCCACAGAGAGCGTATAAAATATGAGAAAGAAGAAAGTAATTTTTTTCTTTAACAGGACTTTTAACAAGTTTATGATTTAATGTTAAAATGACTCATTGAAAAAGGTGAATGTGAACAAAGTAATTAGGTCCCGATATATAGAGCCAACTTGTTCATCCTATTTCAGATTTTGGTGAAAATACAATGTTAAATAAACTTGAAGACTGTCATTTTTCTCAATACTTTCCACTTCTCCAGATATCACCAAAAGCGCCCACTTGAAAATTGATCTGTGAAATCTGTGAAAGTTATAAGTATTATTTTCCGCTCTGTGAAAGTTATAACAACACAATTGATCTGAAAATAAATAAACGAAATATTTTTCTCTCTTGTGATTAACCACTCAGCATCTGCACTAAAAGTCATTATTATTATTAAAATACACGGAATAGATAATTTAAACGAACAGCTTACGTTGAATCTAATGTTATGTTGAACGTTCACTATGAACTTAAACTAACTCCTTGGCGCAATAACCCTTAGGGGGCCAGGGCCTACGGTGCTAATCTGTGTTTTCGAGACCAAGTTCCCTGGGATTCGAAGAATATGTTCTGGTTAGGTGATTAATCTTACGTGGAAACCAAAGTGTTTAGTTCTCAAGCATGCTTGGTCCTCAATTTGTCTACCTACTTAAGAAAGGCCGAGTCAAATTTGTCCAGCCTGGGGATCGAACCTAGGACCGTGTCGTGGGAGCCCGAAGCACCACCTCAGCGCCACAGGGCTTCCCCAATGAGCTACAAGCCCAAATTTTAAGGCCCCTCCACACTATGGTCCACTGCAAGCCATTATCACCGTCTGGAGGGGGGTTTGGCTTATCATGGTCGATGGTGGCAGACAATAAAATAGCCTTGGTGGACGATAGCTTCGCAGGCGGTTTTTCTCCAAAAATCAAAGGTAGCGAGATGTGCAACTAAAGTGCGCAGTAGACCCTATGAATGAATCTACTCGCTCGGCTCATTTAGTGACCCAGCGTGTGTATGCAACCCGTAAAAAATCGTCCAAGGTCACCATCAGGAAATGGTAAACAAATGGCCATAGTGTGGAGGCTACATTACAAATAGATAAATGACAGATCGTCCGAAGAACGAGTATTGCATTACTCATCGATACTGAAGTTCGTGGGTTTAAATAACTAGTTCTACAGTCATGGACGTTGGAAACTGTCTGCAATCGGCTTTAAGTAGATTCCGGTCTCATTACCACTCAGCAAAAGCATAGACGGTAGCGCTACAAACCAAACAGATAGAGGAAAAGGTACAATTTGCTCACTGTGCAACTTATAATCTTTTTATAAATGATGATATAAAAGGGATTCCTGAAAGGTTTTTTTTTATATGCTGGTGTGTCTTTATACATTTTCCAATGTGTCAAAAGATGAAGGTTACTCAACAATATTGGCATTCATTCATGAATTTTTAAGCGACTGCGTCCAACAAGGACTTTAAGAGATGATGCATCAAATGGAATTCACTTCTGGTACAGATGCAATAAGATCACTCACTAAGCAGAAGAAAACCCCCTGAAGAAGCAGCAGAAATCGGTCTCCAAATATCGATTTGAAAATATCAATTTTATTTCTTTAAGTGTATTGCTTTCTAAAATATTTTCCTATTAACTAAGTAAATATCAATTTTATTTCTTTAAGTGTATTGCTTTCTAAAATATTTCCCTATTAACTAAGTAAATATCAACTATCACATTTTTTTAAATAAAAGAGGCAGAAACTTACTTCAATAACACTTAGAAGAACTGATGCAATTAAGAACTTCCTTGGACGAAATTACAGATTCAAGTCTAGAACTTGTACATTCATGGAAAATATAACCAAAATTTAAAAGGAGAGAAAGTTTTATTGTTTTGGATATTATAATTTTCTGAATTAGAGTGTTTTAAATCCTTCAAATAAGTAATAAATGAATTTAATATTTTCCTTGAGCAGATGATCAAGAAATTGAATATGGTTCTGTTTAAGCAGACATCTATTCTATCACTTGCTCTTCATCTACTTTTTCCCTGTATTGTTCTTTTGTTTCAAGCACTATGCTCTACTGTTTTACTGAATGAGGTCTAATGAGACTGGGACCTACTACTTAAAAATGACATTTCTACAGTACACTCCTAAGTATCCAGCCAAATATGGAGGAGGCCTGATTTCGAATGAACTCATTTCTTTACCCACCAATACTAGAAGATAAAGTTTTTATATCAAAACTCAGTAATATGTATTTTCTCACTTCTATAAATACTGTCGTTCATTTCTCTCAGGCCACTTAAAATTTAAATGGCACAGTGAATCATAGAAGCAGTTGCTGGTAATTGTCGAGTGAAAATAGAAGGCTCTGTACTGGTAGTTTATATAATGCATCGTATGTTTGAAGAATTTATTGGAGAAAAGTAAATTATAGGATATAAACTGTTCACATTTTAACAAATTCTGTAATGCCCAACTTAAAGGATGGAAATATTAACAAAAGATTAACATAAATCATAGGCCTAATTCTTAAAGAAAATTAACACACTTATTTTTTCACTGATTACCGATATGAAAAGGTGACCGTTAGATAAGAGTTAAAACAGTTCTTAACTTTTAGGAAGTCCTTAATAGATGACATCATCTTTAATTTCCTTTCAAAGTAATAGGAAACAATTCCCCACCCCCCTTTTTTTTATATACAGAGATGGCTAATGCAAAATACCTAGGATTTCCCAGATTACAAACTCTTGCTTTTAAATTGACTAGGACTGGTGTAAATTTTATATCATGTGCAGAAAGTTTTAAACTTTACATTCTCCTCACACCTCCCCCAAAAAAGATTAAATAATTGCTGACAACCCTGTCTTAATGATTTTCCAAACCTTTTCTAGAAGTTATCTTTCTTTCCTGATATGTATTTTATCTCTTCTATTTCTCATTCTGTATTGTCAGGCAATTTTGACTTTATTATAAATCAGTAAATATAAAACCTAATTTGTGTACAAATACAACTAATAAATGTTGTAAAACTACTAAATGGTGGAAAGATTTTGTGTAGAGTTTTCACCTTTGCACAATGGCACACTGTTTTAACAGTAATATAAGGGTTGGTTTGGTTTGGAGCACAAAGATCTATTGTTTTACTCACAATATGAGGAAAACCAATAAATGAGACTGTAAAACAAATGCACAGGTCTAACAAAAGCTGAACACTTAAATACCTCTTATATACAAAAGATTGAGATGTCCATCAATTATGTAGTCATCTGAACTCAATGGATTTTGTCTAATTTTTGTAGGAAAAGTCAAATATCTACACTAGTAATTGTGCTGAAAATTAAAATAAAATTTCTTCCTAGATATTTTGGGATAAAACTAATGGCACTTTTAAATTTCCTTAGAAACGTATCAATCAGTCCTACTTTGAGACTTTGTAAACAAAATCAATGAAAAGATACATCATACACTGTCCTTTGTATTACCCTTCACAACTCTGAGATTAACAGTGAAAAAAGATAAAAAAAATAAGATGCAACACATAGGGTTTAAAGTTTTTATTGATATAAAATTACCTTCTAATTATTAAAACATATCCATATTGTATTTGTAATATTTGAATATATGTACAGTAAAAATCACATTGTTAATACATTTTTTGTGCGTATTTTGTAACTTACAAAAATTATAAAAACCCCAACAGGTTAAAGGTATTTACACAGTCAGGTAACAAACTGAGTTAACTAGTTGAGAGAAAAAAAAAAAGTAATACTTCAATTTTATTCAAAGAGTAAATGTTGAGACTGAAGATACTAGAATTTATGTTCTTACTTTTATTAGCATATAAAAACAAAGTTAACTAGGAAGGTCAATAATATTCAAATGTTACTATCTTGAAGATCTCTCATACAAACAGATAGCAATTATCTATATCAAACCAATCTTCTTAAAAAGCAGTGTATGCCTTTTATAATTTCATCTAAGAGCAGATGCAGAATTCAGAAATCATTTTCACAAATAGATATTTCTCAATTTTTAAAAAATATTGTTTAATAAAACTGAATATCTATCATTCTAAGCTTTCTGAGCCATGGTATTTTATTTCACAAAGTTTATTCTTTAGCAATATTTCAACATTGTCATGCAATGCATATTTCATTTATATAAAAGCTTTCATACTTGAGCATTGTATATTGTCCAATACATTAATAAGAAAGTTTTTGCTTGCATTACACCTTTTTATGTAATGCAAAAATAAGTTTTTGAAACTACATTTTAGTCAATTTAAAAGCTACAATTAAAAAATCAGAACTTAAGAATATTTATAAACAGTATATGCAGTCTGCTACTGCAGAGTCTAAGACTGATGTAATTACATTTGAGATAAAAAGAATGCAAGACAGTAAAAGATGAAATGTAAGTTTTAATGAAATCATAAGAACTTCATAAAAATGCAGTTACAGAATGAGAAGTATGTTGCATGAAAACAATATAAAAATGTATTCAGTTCATTTACAGCCAAGTATATCTTGATCTATGGGAAATATCAGATGCAATACTGATCATGTTTCAGGAGGAATCTAACAATCCACCCATATTTCACAGTTTGCAAAATTTATAACTAGATTATTCCATATGGTTCCTAATATATGAGCAACAAATTTCAGAAAGATGATGGCAATGTCTCTGGACTTTTACTTGGCTGTAATTTGTTTGGGCTCAACAAGCAATATAATTACTCCATCTGGAAAAAGAAAAAAATTAAAATACTCCATGCATTTTAGATCAATACCACAGTAGAATCTATTTATTACTGATAGTTAAGTAAAATATAACTAATAAAATATAGAGAGTTGAGTGATTAATGCATGTCTGATAGAAATAAATATATTTTTATAATGCTACATGAGGTTAAATCATATACCTATTATAATGTGTAACTTTTTTGAGCAACATTGTTCATTACATAACTTACTAAAATTTTAACACATTAGTCTATAATGAACACTTGATTTTTTATAGTAAACTCGTAGAAAATAATAAAACAAAATCGACAATTTATAACATGGATTATTTTTTTTAAAAAGAAAATAGTTTAAATATGTTACAATATTGAAATGAAACATGAGACTACAGATTAGAGCAAGATTATAATCTTTCCCTTTGTGACTGGGATAAAAGTATCTGTTAACATGTATTTTATTCTAAAAACTATTTTTATAGACTACATTAAGCATGAAGGGCCAGTCAAGTATTCTTTCCCACAATATTTTAATTATCAATATAAAATGTGGAAAAAAAAACTTATTTTGAATAAATAAAGGAAATATAGTTTGCCTATTACTTTGAATATTATTAATAAAACACAACCCATTAATAGCATATTAAATTGGCCATTTGATGATGAAGAAAAATGCTTTTGGATAAAATAATGTCTACAGAATTTTTGCAGTTACAAAATATTGCATGTGCATTTTTTAAAAACAAATTCATCACAGAGTTAAGTTCTAATATGAAATTTAGATTATGTATTGCATTGGAAAATTAGTGCATTCATTAATCCATACAAGATCAGTAACATGAGGTGAAAAAAAAAAAATTTTTTTTCAAGGCTAAGTACTTTTTGGAAGTGAAACAATGTATCAAAAATGATTCTTAAACATTTTACATTCTAATAAATTATATGTTCAATAGCTGTTTATCATAAAAAGCTTTATGTACTATATATAAAGTTAAAATAAAACAAGATGTCCAAAACAATATACAATGAAACAATTGTTTTACACTTTTTGATTATTTGCCATTAAGTGAAGAACCAAATGGACAAATGCAGATTAATATTAATGCAAGACTTTAGTTTTAACAAAATTAGATTTAAAAAAGAGAAAGAGAGAGAAGACAAAAATTCTAATGTATGGAATTTCTGAAATCATGGAACAACTGTCCTAGATTGCATACTTTGCATTTATAATAAATACTTTTATTATTTTACTTAGGTTCTAGCATAAACTAGATATTTTTTATAGATAGATGCTAGTATACCAATGTCAAAGATCTTAAACCATATACAAAATCCTAGTACAATAATGACAACTAAGGTTAAATAAATGTTCATGTCTTTTGAAACATGGATGTTTATTTGAAACTATTATGACAGAACATGTATTTTTATAACTTGAACCTTACTCCCAGGAATGAAATTCTTAGTACAATTTAAAACAAAGAAAATGTGTACATAACCTCAAAACTAATTATTTAAAAAACCAATTTTGACTTTATTTCAGACAAAATGGACTTTTTTTTTTGTCTTTCTTGATACTTGACCAATTAACATCTTTATATTCGCATATACAAAAGGAATAAAAAATGTTTGAAATCTATTACTAATGAGAAGCAACAAAATAATTCACAAATGGAAGTAGCCACTCTTTGTCTTGTACACTCATAGAGAAATAACTATTTTGATTAGTCATGTTTATGTTCTTAATTTTACAAAATGTATGACATGTATTTAGGGGAAAAAAAATATGGAGACTAACTCAAATACCAAGGTTGTATTTCTAAACAGTTAGAATATTTTCCCTATACTATGTACATGAGAAAAATGTGAATGTACTTACATGAAAAAGTGGGTTATGTTTTTAATATGTGAATAAGATCAGGTGTTTTATGCCTTAGCCAATTAAGTATCTTTGTACTAGGTATGACTTATGTGAATAGATAATAAAAGTATTAAAACCTTGTTTTGTAATTTGATTCAGAAGTAAGGTAATGAATAAAAGTTTACACAGGTATGAAATTTTTTAATTTAATATAATTTAAAGTATGACTCATTAAAAGATCACATAAAACATTTCTAAAAAACTAGTGCATTGCTAAATTCAAAAATTAAAATTTTTCATATTCATCTACCTACTCAAAAAATAAACAATATATAGGAATTGTATAGGAAATGTAAATGTGTATTATAAAGAATTAATCTCTAAAACTAAATAAATTATTATAAAAACACCCAATTAATTTTTTTTTACTTACTTTATTTACATATGCATCTAACTCAGCATCTAATTCTTCTGCTGTTGGAACTTTTCGTTGGGCACCACCCCTTCCTTGTCGACCACGAGTAGTAGTACCACCTTGACGACTTCTGCAAGGAAAAATGTTACTGGAATTAATAACATTTTCAAGAAAAAAGCCTATCATCCAATGCTAATGAATTGCTATAATTTAGTTATTGTTTTACCTATTGTGTGTTTCTTCAAACAGAATGAAAAAAAAAAAGTGTGAAGGTGCAATTAAATACAACTTAAATGGTCCATATAACACAGAGCTATGTTAATTTTTAATATAAATCTTAAAGCTTGCTCATATAAGATTATCCCTCTTTGCTTTACAGTTTGCATTTAAACTCTGAATATAAATTATATGTTTGAATATATACAGTGCACAACTTCCACACATTTTCAATGGGATAAATTACATTAAAATATGCTAGTTGATACTTTTTTTCCCATCTACCTTTTCTTGTTTGAAATAACAGTTGACAGGAACTTGGATTAATTTTTAATATTTCTTTACATACGTTATTTAGAAAGAGATTGATTTGCAATATATTTAGCCATTTTAAAAGGAACTCTCACTTAAAAATGCAAACTATATCATCACTCTTTCAGTAAAAACAGTCAAAGGCTTGTCTTTATTCCAGCAGTGGGTACATTGCAGTTGCAGTTTCTCACCCAAATAATCTAAATTGGCATGATTTAAATCAGTTGATTTTTTTTTTGAAAAAATCATTTTTTTTTAAAAAGTTCTTTTAAAACCTAAATTTCAAACACAGGAGAATTGGGAATCAGTCATACCAATAAGTAAATAAGAGTAAATAGATAGCATGTGCTTTCCAAGAATTTAAGGGTTGTTATCAGAAAGTACGTAGCAGGGGTAGTACAATGATTGATTATGAGTGGTGGAATTCATTTTATGTAATGGAAGGTAAAGAGAGTATTACAGAACTTGAAATCCAGTTTATCTATCAAATTACAACAGCTGTGGCTTCATCTGCTGGAATGGAAAGACAGTTTTCTTCTTTTGGTATTATTCATTCTAGCTTTCATAACCAATTAGGAGTGGATAAAGCATCAAAGCTAGTGTTTTTATTGAAACAATTAAATCCATAATTCAGTACTTAAAGAATATTTAATTTGTTCTTTAAATTTACAACTTATTTAGTTTGCACTATCCAATTACAAAATAATGGAATGCATTTAGATTAAAATTTATATATTTAATTTTAGGTAATCAGTGTGTAGAATATACTAGATAGATAAGATGTTACTTTTATAACAAACTATTCTATGAATATTGCAAAAAACATAATTAAAATTAGTATTAAAAAAAAATCAAAGAAATCCAATTAAAAAAAAATCCAATTTAAATCAAATAAATCTGATTTATTTCTTTAAAAAAAATAATGATGATTTTTTTCCAACCCTGATTGGCATATATATGAATAATGCACCTAAAAGTGATTTTTTTTTTTAAATCTAAACTTGAATTGGGGTAAAAAAATATATAATTTTATATAATAACTACTCTTTTTTTTATATTACTAGTAAAAATAGAAAATGACCTTAACAGAGAAGAAAATGATGAAATTCTACAAAACATTTTAAATGAAACAAAACTATTTTTTAAGAAGTGAAATACATTGCAAAAATGGTTTTCTATGTAGTTTTAGTTACACAACATAATTGTAAAATTACACACACACTATCTTATAGATAGCGTGTGTGCATAGACATATCTATAGACGTATATGTATACATATCTATCTATATATGTCTATACATATTAAAATCTTTGAATAACTGTAGAGCAGTTTTACATTACAGTAAAATATAAACTATTACCTGCCAATATTGATGAAATTTAGGAAAATTCTTTGATTTTGTGTAATTTTTAAATATTAGCCAGAATTACAATAAATACTAACAACTTCCTGGATATATGGCCATCTTATTGATCTGTTACATATGCATATATAATTATATAAATAAAATCACCTATTAAAATTTCTTTGACTGCCTCCTCCTCCTCCTCCACCACCACCTCCTCCTCTATTAGAATTCGGAACTGTAGAGCTGGTTATCTGAATATTCATAGGTCTGCCTAAATGAAAAAAAAAAATATTTTACAGCAATTACAACAATATTAATTTTAATCAATTAAGAGTTGAGAATGTCATCTGAAAAATTAAACTTGCTTCAATTAGATTTAAGATTCATCAAAAAATTTCAACATTCATCTTAAATAAATATTTAACACTTATTAGAAAATATTTCATCATTTTGAATTAAAAACTTTATTAATAAAATATATAAGCATTAGACAGAATATTCAACAATTTACTCCACGTTTTGTTCCTCCTATTGTACCCTATATTTTTTATAATAAAAATTCAAATTTTTAAGAACTAAAAATATTTTTTTCCTTCTAAAATAACTAGACAGTCTATAATCTTTATTTTAAAGCATTCCAAATGATAACAACAAATTTCAGAAGTTACTTCTCAGGCTGAACTAGCTATGCTAATATTAAATAGTGATTGTTATTAAAAAAAGTTTTTCTCATATTTTAAACACTACACATTAAGTTACAATACCTTAAGTAAAATAAAATATGCAAACATAGGAGTAATAAATTATAAAACAGCACCAAATATATTCTTAAAATATTAAGCAACATCTTAAAATGAAGAATGCTAAAGTTACACACGCATGCAGGAAAAGAAAGTTACTAAATATTTCTTGTTCTAAAAATATTTAATGTAAAAAAAGTATTTTATAAAAAGTTTACAATTTCAAATACTTTAAAGAAATGAATGGTACTAACCATCTAATGGTACACCATTATACTGTTTCATTGCTTTCACAGCATCTAAACGACGTTCAAATATTACATCTGCTGTTCCTAATGATCGACCAGATCTGTCATAATGAACTGCTGCTTTTCTAAGAGGACCAAACTCAGCAAAAAGCTCCTAAAACAACAATTACATCAATGATGAATAAAAAGAAAGGCACCCACATTTATTGTTAATTTAATATATAAAAATTTCATAACTAATATGTTGATCTGTAGTTAAAGAAATACTACTGATACAATAAAAAACTGACAAAACATTTTTAACAGACACACAGATAAACACAAAAAATAACTAACATTTTTTAACGGAATCTTAATAACATTCCTGGTGATGCATTACAGATTTATACTGATGGTAATAGAGGAGATGACACCATCTCAACTAGCAAAGTGTTTATCAGGCAAGGGTAGATTTAGCAGAAGAAATACTAACTTTTGTTTAGTTTCATGGACAGAACTAACCGTTATCAAAATACTTTGAATAAGTCTGTTAATGAGGATTTCAATATAGATATTTGGATTCTAAACAAAAAGCCATAGTTCTCTACTCAGCACTTGGATGAATTGAGGAAGCATGGTGACAACTGTTTATCCTTTGGGTTACCAGAGACATTTTATAGGTTCTGTCGTACATAGATGTTTATGGTAAGGAGATTGCAGATCAACTGGTCAAGGAGATATCTGATTTTATGGGAATTGTCTTTCTTCCTTGGAACATGCCTGTTGGGAAAATGTTTCTGTACATGAATGTTAGAGTTGTACCACGCTGGTGCTACATAGTTTGGATATGGAGTAGGCATAATCAGATGGCTTTTGCTAGGCTCAGTAGCTGTCATCTTTGTGCTCTATGGATGCATCAGGCCTTTATAAGTTTATCATCTTTACCCAAATTGCAATTTTCATTTTCTGGACATTTTGAGTATATTTTATCTTTGAAAATTTCCCAATGGACCATGAACCCTTTGTTACTTAAGAGAAAAGGTTCAAATTCAGGAAAAAATTGTTGAATTTTCAAATAATGAAGCTTTGAAAGTTAATTTTCAGAATGGTGATTAGTATCCCAGAAATTTGGCTGCATGGTAACTACAGAGGATGTTCAGATATTTTAGACAATGTATATTGTAGTCAAAAAATTAAATTACATAAAATTCTTGTATTTGAAATGTTCTGATAGCCCTTATTCTGAACTATCTTGCAACACCGTAATTTCCAGGGTAATAATGCCTTTTGAAGTGTCAAAAGAGGTATTCTATGCCATTCATCCTGAACAGCTTTCCAGAGTCCTGTAACGGTTGTGGGACGACGTTTGGATAATGAAGATTTTAAAAGTCCGAAAGCACAAAAATCCATATCAGGAGATTCTGTAAGTATATCAGTGAAGGGTATGGTACTGATACAGTTTTTTTGTCCATTTCTTTTAAGAAATTTATAGTAGATTTTGATGTATGACTGCTAGCTTTGTCTTGATGGAGTTCCACAGATTGATGGCATTGCAAAGTGATGGTATTTCATTCAGAAAAATTGGGGATAAAATATGTTCCCGATAGTATTTAGTATTAATTTTGACATTTTTTACCAATTACCTTTATTTTTAACCTGCTATTATATAAAAAACCAGCAACAATCATGAATCCCTTAGAAAAACTTTCAATTCTTTAAACCATGTACTTAAAATTTATTTGTTGCAATAATTTAAAAAAAAAAACCCCATGATTCATCTATTGTGACAATTTTTATGTTCCATTTTTCTTTGGATAAATGATTCTCACACATAATTCCGCATCATGTCCTGTATTCAGAAATAGGCTTTAGAGAAAGATGATGCACATAGCTTTTTTTTTTTTTTTTTTTTTTGCTGTATTAAGATTTAAATCAACATTTTGTTTTCAGTGGACACTGAGCATTTTAATGATTTTGCAACTGTCCTTTGACTAGGGGGATTTTCTTTTAACATTAAACAACACAACTTTGCAGTAGTCGAAGATGTTTATTTTTTTCATTGGATACTTTTTTGGAATTTTTGTCCCACTTGACACTCTAATTTTACGCTTTCCCCCCACTCTTTTTGATGATATTACCTATCAATGCTTTAGATATCACAAAACCATGACTCTCGCATCATTTTTTGATAACAGAACATGAATACTTCTCTTCAGAAAGGGCATAAACATTAAAAATTCAATTTTGAATAAAAACAAATCTCTCAAGCTGCACACCATAACTTTGACTTTTAAATAATAGTATATTTGCAATTATTTATTTTGCAACAAAGGATTTTTTAATACCGCTAGCCAAAATCGTCTAAAAAATATGTGAAAAGCCTCTGTATTTCCTCCTTCATTGGACAGGAATTATCAACAAAATTTTTTCTTTATCCTACCTTGACACGCGTGAATCACTGTTATGTAAGATCTAGTTACAATATAAATAAATCTATTCTAAATTGTGAAAAGAGCAAATTTGTGCCTTTGTTTCAGTAAAATATTGAATCAAACATAAAAAGACTGAACCATCTAGCACAACTATCCCACTGATATGTTTTTATAATGTAAAAAGTTTTTTGCTTATATATATATATATATATATATTATATATATATATATATATATATATATATATATATATATAACTTATAGACTGCTGTTCTCGCCTGGGATAAATGTATGAACTAAACACATTTGATATGTAAGTATTGAAGGAAATAACTTAAACAATTAGCCCTTTATAATTAAATACCCCTTCTTTCCTATACACCAAATTACAAGATAATAAATAAAGTAAATAGGAAGAGGAAAGGTTGAAAATTGTCCACTCTTTAGCTGGGCAATAGCTTTAAAAATTTTGAGAACCACTGATCCAGTATAATACATAAAATGCATATGGTGAATGTATGTAAACACAACTACACCTAATCAGTAAATATACATTCATGAAATTTGGTAGTTTTTTCTTTATGACTCCATGTAAAACTTTTTTAAGTTTCATATTAGTTTAATTTATTTAACGTTTGACTTTTAATTTTCTGATTTATTACCAAAGCAGGAGAAAAAACAATCATTTTGAAGGTTGTAGGATTTCAAGTTCTCCAACAAAATATAAAGCAAGACCTCCATTTTATATATAAAGTGGATCATTAAAAAAGGAACCTTAATAGATAAATATCAGTACAACTGCTTATACATGGATTTTATAACTTTTGGTGATTACTCTCAAGACTGGGAAAAAAATATAGGGGAGACCGGGGTAAAATGGACCATCCCCTATTATTTATTATTTTTAATGTTTAATACTTTGATACATAGATGACAGCACTGCAGTCTTGAAAATGAATGTGTAATTGTGTGTTTAGCTGACAATTGAGCCATTTTATTCTAGAAAGTTGATTTGTGGTAGTCAGAAGTAAATATTTTCATCATAATATATCTTCTCTTCATTTAAGAATTGTGATTTGGAGGATTTAACTTCTCACAATAAAGAGCCAAGATGATGTATTATTATATTTAATGTAGCTAAAACAATTTAATATAAGATTAGTTCTTTTTTTCTGACACTTTTTGTCAGAATTACACATGGGGTAAAATGGACCACCAGAACCTGGGGTACAATGGACCATGGTCCATTTTCCAGATTGTGTTTTTTTTAAAATTTCTGTAATGCTTTCTAAATTGATTTTATGTGCGATACTTTAAAAAACATGCAGGATTGAAAGTAACAGATATATGGCAATTCAATGAAAATGTCTTTAGGATATCCAATATCTTTCATCATATGTGACTGATCAATCGTCACCAGATTTTGAATTAACAAGTACAGCTGATCGTCAACCAAGTACAGGTAATCAGCAACCAAATACATCACAATCAGTACAAAGTGAAAATCATCAGTTGAAAACAATATCACCTTTTGAATTACGCCCCTTGGCAAAAGCTAGCATGGGCAAAACAACAAAGAAACGAAAGAAGGGTGAATCAAAAATTCTAACTGATACACCAGTAAAAACGATGATTGAAAAAATGTTAAAGAGAAGGAAGAAAAAAAATTAAAACAAAAAAAAAATGCTGCTTTAATTAAAGATAGGAAGAATTTAGAAAAAATGTTATTCTTAACTAAGCAGAAAAATGATAAAACTGTGAATTTTAAAGCAAATAAAGAAAATTTATGTGGATCAGAAAGTTCGAGTGATTTGGAAAATATGTCTGTTTATAGTGATACACAACATGGTGATAAAGAAAGCAATTCACAGCATGATGCTAATTCTGATAATGAATTAAAAGTTGGCAAGTATGTTTTGGTTAAATTTTTGACAAAAAAGAAAGTGGTTCATTTGGTTGGTTTAATAACAGGAAAAAATGATGAAGATTATGCTCTTGTGAAATTTATAAGGCAAAAATCTAATCAAAATGTGTTCATTTTTCCTGACAATGTTGATGAATCGCTCGGAAATGTTCAAGATATTGTGATGAGTCTCCCAGATCCTACTGCTTCTCAAGAAAATAGCAGACTTTCAGTAACACACAAATCTTTTGGTGTATCATTCATTAACTTCAATATTTGCTATTATTATGCTCTTCGTGTACAGATTTAAGCTATAGAAAATAAATATAATACATTTTATGTTTTGTACTATTAAATAATGTACTACATTTAAGTTATCTGTAGAAATTTTTGGCAGTCCATTTTACCCCGTGCCATGGACCATTTTACCCAGGGGTCGGGGTAAAATGGTCCACTTTGTCACTTGCTATTAAAAAAATTATAATAAAAAAAGTAATTATAATAATTAGTTTTGACTGAGTAATATAAAGCCTAATATATAGGCAATGTGCATATATATTTTCAGATTAAAAAAATCATTAGTTTGAGAGCAAATACTCAAAATTCATAAAAGCGGACCATTTTACCCTGTTTTCCCCTATATTAACTAATATTTTTCTGCATTTTATATTACAGTATTTTTTTTTTTTTTTCACTGTGTATAATTCCTGCTATTCTAAGTGTACTATTAACCAACTTGGGAGAGAAATTTATGACCTTGGATCTAATTCAAGGATTTCGCCAGCAATTTGATGGAACCTTAATACATGGAAAGGTTGATCTTTCCATGCAGAATCTAAAATGGTACAGATTAGATATCCCTATATTTCCATTTGGCAACTTTTGGCCCTCATTAGTAGCATAAT
This sequence comes from Pardosa pseudoannulata, assembly GCA_032207245.1. Classification (NCBI taxonomy): domain Eukaryota; kingdom Metazoa; phylum Arthropoda; class Arachnida; order Araneae; family Lycosidae; genus Pardosa; species Pardosa pseudoannulata. Next base: position 125,833,425 of record CM063504.1, read on the forward strand.
TTATGGAACCAGCAATGATATGCAAATCGATTAGAAAATAATAAAAAAATCAAAATAAATATATGTTTAGATATTTGTATTTACTTTCAACTCATTTTCTTTTAATTTAAATTTAAACTTGTTTGTAATGTTTAGTTTATATCTCATCTCACACAAATAGTTAACTTTTTACTGTACACTTTTCTCATAAAATTATATTTAAAAAATTAGTTGATATTTGTTAAACAATAATATTTTACAATTCCAGTGAATAAATAATGCTTGGTCTTCAAAAATGGTGCCCCAGGGATATTACAAGGACCATCCAAGGAAAACCTTGACACGAGGATTATTTATTACTCTGAAATATCACACAAAACTTGATCAGGATTAATCCAGCCATTTATGGTCACAAGGCATGGGCAAGGTTAAAAGAAAAAAGTGATAAAAAGCACTATATCATGATGACCTTGACCCAAGACCAATTTAATAGCACCTGACCTTCCAGTAGTCAATCTCAATTACCATGTGATATTTAATCAAGAAATATTCTGCTTTGATAGAATGCATGACAAACATACATAGTATACAGAGTATTTAATATAGAGTACTTACTTTGATATCACTATCAGAAACTCCATAGTCTAAATTGGAAACAAGAAGCTTTGTAAGTCCTGTTGTAAGACCAGCTCGCTGATTAACACCACCATCAAACAAATCATGTTGCCATCTGTCAGGTATCTCCTTGGGCTAAAACAATGCAAAATAAATATAAAAATAAAATAAAAATATTTTGTTATTAACATGAAGTTTAACTATACAAAGTGAAGAAGATATTGAGATTTAGTAAAAAAGCTAATTTGATAAATTTAGTTTAATACTGATTTTTTTTTAATATATATTCCAATATATTAGACAAAATTAAAGAATACAAAAATGGACATTCTACAATATGAACAGAATTAAAGTATTTAGTATAATTGACCATAAGGCTTTAAGTACCTGGGTATAAGTAACAGAAGTCCTATAAGCATTAAATATTAAATTAGAATTCATTGAATATGTTGCTACAAAATAAGATATTAAATTATTTTGCCACTTTATTTTTTTTATCAATGTCTTTTTATACACATTTTTTTTAAAAACATTCTGTTAACTTGAAAATTTAGTTTTGATACTTGTGTAGAGACACCAAATTTCACGACAATACGGATTAAGTAGAGTACTAAATCAGTATTATAGTAAAGTTTGAATATACCGATTTAGTACGTTACTGAATGGGATTGTCGTGACGTATCTTATTATAAGTATTGTCGTTACGTCTGTATTTTTTTATACACAAAATTTGTAGATGAGTGTCAATACCTTTCCAATATTACGTAAGACCTCGAAGTCTTCCCATGTAAATTGGTTTATCTAAGGCCAACTTGTATATAAATAGACACAAATAAAGATGTATGTATAAATTCATGCAATTTTAACGAATTTTAACATAATATAAAAATTAATTTATCCACATATAGTGAAGACCAGAGAACATATACATCCTGAATTGCAGCTTATTAAACTTATCTAAACTAAGATTAGGTAAAAATTATGATAAACTTACTCTAGAGTAGGGTAATGGACGTGAACGGCCACGGTTTGATCTGGAACGCATAACATTGCCGGCAGGACTACCGCGCGTTCTACCTCTTCCTCCTCGACCTCTACCACCTCCTCGCCCAGGTAATCTGTACTGGTTTTTGTTCTGTTTAATTATATCGTCCAAAGACATATCTAATTTGTCTGCCATCTTTAAATAACTACAAAATAGTTACTAACAGTAATAATTTACACGACACAACACGAAGTCGATCACAAAGGAAACTTCACTTCACTTCACTGGTAAAGTGTGGTTTCTTCATGGTGCCACTCTATCAAAATTTAAATTTTCGTATTTATTCTTAATATTACAAATGAATAACAAATAAAGTGTTGTAAAAAAATACAAATATTTAAGTGAAGGTCAAAATTTTTAAAAAGCTTTCATTAATTTTGCAATCCTCTCTTTTTCCAAAAGTTTAAAAAAAATAAAGAACAAAAGTATTTCTACTTCAATGTTATTTATTTACTGTGTGTTTGCGGAAGACAAAACTCTTGTTAATGTATCCAAACTGATGTAAAATTTTGTCTTCAGTTGTTGGAAATATGTCATTTTCAACAGTTAATTCTTTAAACAAGGAGCGTATTTAAAAAATAAAATTAATCTCAAGAAATGTCACAGGGAATACGTTGGGCTTTTAATATAAAAGAATGGAGACCTACAAAACTGCAGTGGCAGTTATGTTTGCAATGTGTGCAAAAGGAGGAAAGAGAACGATGCAACCGTTTCTATTTTATTGATGACTGCAAATCATCTTTGGTAGTTTTAACTAGTGTGAATTTTATTAAAATTTTTGATTACGTAAATTCATTTAGAGTTAAATAAATTTTAATAAAAATTACTAAAATTTTGTAGAGAAATAATTACTGATTACCATGGACGTATTTATACAACTGCTATCCACAAAACCACGTATTAAAAATAAGATTTAACTACCTCCAATTGTTTGATAAATTATTATTAGCATTCTTTCATCTGTAAAAATAAATCAGTTTTAATATATTTAGTTTATATATATATTTTTTACTTAGGTGAATAAAGTAACATCTGTTTGCTTAAAAAAATATGTATTGTAATTCTAAGGACATTAGGACACATTTTTTGCAAATTTGAAATTTTTCAAACTGGCTAAGGATCAGTGAAGGAAAACATATGCAGTGTTTAAAATTTAAAAATAATAATTACATGTAAGTTTGCAGAATGCAAAGTACATCTTTACACTAGTGAAAACAAAATTTTTTTTTGTGTTCGGGTCGTGCCAAACGATGGCCGAATGGTTAGGGTGCTGGCCTTCGGAACCGGAGTTCATGGGTTCGAATCCCACTATGTCATAGGTGTTCATAGCCGTTTGGAATTGGCTTTAAGCAGTAGGTCCTGGTCTCAATAGCCCTTGTGTTGCAAAAAGTAGATCGTAGCACTCCAAACCAAACCAATCAAAGTAGGGTCGTTACAAGTGGGAATGTAGCACATGGCAAAATTTAAGAGTGCTACATGCAATCAGTATCCTACTAAGCAGAAGTTACCTTTGCAAAGACAAATACTTTAATAATTTTTGCCAGTATAGAAAACATAGGAGATTAACATATTATTGTATATTACCACTACTTTTATACTAAAGGTTTCTTATAAATTCCTTTTTAATGAATATTGAATTCTGTGTCTGCCTTATTATTGGGAAAACTGTTACAAGTCACACACTACTCTGCATTAACTGCTTCAAATAGATGATGGCATTTGTGTTCATAAAAAAAATATGTAATCTGATGTATTAGATTCATTAGAATTCAAAATCTTATCCCATCTTGCTTATTTTGTGTAACTTTTAAAAATATTTATTCTTTAGAATGTTAGTATTTTTGTTTCTATTTTTTATTTTTATTTATTTGTATAACAAGTATGCTTTGTTTATTTTGCAAACTAACTCAATAAGCTAAATAACTCAAAAAAATATATGTTTGTACTTGTGTATTTTAATTCATATAGAAGTAAATAAAAAAGATCTGCACACAAGAGCTCAACCCTCCAGGGACAGGCCTGGTTTCAAAGCATATTGGCTTTGGGCTTTCCACACATATGTGCCTTTTATTGTTATTTATTTATTTATTTTTATAGAAGCAGTTTGCATAAGTAGTATTTTCAGGAATCCAGTTTTTTTTATGTGTATGTGGGGGGAGGGGGTAAAAGTTTTTTACGATTGTCATTAATGCTGGGCTTAGCTTGGGGATAGAGTGTTGTTCTGATGAGCATCATGTTGTTGAATCTGTGTATTGCTGATAACCATACCAAATGGTCATTGTCAAGGTTACAGACTAATTATCCCGTAATTATACAACGCATTGGTTATTAATTTTTTTATGAGAACGTTCTCACCTCCTCGCTCTCTTGTGAGCTGGAGTGTATCAAATTTTTGTTTGGATTACTTTTTGCCTTGAGGCCTAAATTTATGTTTTGATCTGTTTACGTTTGGAGGTTAAAGCGAAGACCATTCACTTTGCTAGGTACTCCGTTAAACCCAATTACCTTGACCTTGATTAAAGTTCATAGGTTAAAAAAAAAACAATACTGAAATGCTGACATGGATGTTTGAAATTCAGATTTGTCATTAAGCAGTAGATTCTCTTCTTGTTACAGATTTAAAAAAAATGGAAATGCACTTATTCTTTGACTTAAATAATCCTCCTCTGTGGTGCTGATTGCTAGATCCAAATCCCCAACCAAAAAAGAAGCTTGAACAGCACACTGTATGGGTGTATTGAAAAAGACTACAGTTATTTATGATTTTGAGAGCACGGTAGCTCAGTCGGCAAAGATAGTGATCACGTAACTGAAAGGTTGTGGGTTTGAGGCTCACGCTGGCCTGACATCCGCCATGTTTCGGTAAAGATGACAGGGGCACGTAAAATATGTTTGCAGTCACAATGTCTTCCAAGTTCTCAAACTCTATCTTTGGGGGTCTTCAGCTTGGTCCCTGCTTCTAAATTAAGAGGACCCAGCAGGGGTAATGTTACACATGTCCGTAGCATTCCTTAAGCTACTCATGCTCCCTGTGTGGTGCTGAATGGGTAAGAGCTTCACAGCTTTGTATTAGCATAAAGGTAAATGTGTCTCTTTTGCCAGCTGCATTGAAAAAAAAATTATGATTTTGGGGTTAGAAATATTTAGGGATGAGGGATGGGGAGTCTGTGGAGCTATACAACCGCAGTAAAGTTTAATATTGTTAGCATCATGTAACATCAAAGATCTACTGACAGCTCTTTTATTTGTACACAGTTTTTATGACAGAATGGTACAGTTTTTATCTTAGAAGAATAGATAATAAAGATTTTAACTGTTTGCCATTTGATTCTGTAAGATTTTGTGATTAAACAGGGTTCTAAAAGAGTACATATTTAAAAAGGGATATTTATTAAAAACTTATTCCGGCAAACTCCAAACCTTGTATCTTAAGTAAGTCTAGCATACAAAAATGTCAAGAATTCTGATGAAACATATTCAAATAATATAGAAAAAGTAATTCAGAAACACATTTTGTTTATGGTTAGAAAACAAAACAAAACAAAAAAACACACAAATTAATGAATTTTATTTAAAAATTTTTTTGCTTGTTTTAAATTTAGTCTTTAAAATATAAGTGTATAAGTTTATGTTTAAGTGTTTATGATATCTTGTTCACTGATTATTCATTTAATACAATTTATGTTGCTGTATAACTGAATAAATAACACTTTTCCTATTGGTATAGCAGTGTATATATTTGAATCCTGCTGTAAGTATAAATATTTATAGCTATTTGAAATTAGGTTCAAGCATTAGGTCCTAGCCTAATAAGCCATAGATATTGAGTGTAGAATCTGAAACCATCCTCATTTTCCTGGAAAAAAAAAAAAAAAAAGTCAAGGAATTGTTTTATATCGAAGACTTATATATAAGCAGTTAGTGGGATTAATTTACTAATAATGAGAGTTGCTTAGCAGAATTAAAATTCTGCTAAGCAACTCTCATTATTAGTACAGTACATTGTGAAGATTTGTTTAGATTACACCTGCATAGATTTTTCAAAAGATTTTGGAAGGTACTAAGTGTTAGAAAAATGATTAAAATGTACTTTATGCTATAAAAGTGCTCTCACTGACTTAATTTTAAGCCTTTCTCCTTATTTTATCAACAGATTTTTCTTAAATGAATTAAGGCTTTTATTTTTTAGGTAGGACAGCTCCTAATGAGAAAGGCTGTTAATGAATCTATTACAGTTGAGTATGACAGAATTATTTTTAGTAGAACTTCATCTGGAAAACCTTATTTACTAGGAGAGAATGGAAACAGAATTTTTTTCAATGTGTCACACAATGGAGATTTTTGTGTTTTAGCATCTGAAATTTACATGCCAGTTGGTGTTGATGTTATGAAAGTTGAATATAGAAGTAAATAATTTATATTAATATTCTTAGATTATGAGTACTGTATGAAATATATTAGCTTAGTATTCAAGATATATAACTTTGGCTCTCTAGCGAAAGTCACTAAGTCCAAAATTATAGTTTTGTGATACAGATTTTTAATTGTTACTTATGGTTTACTGATGTCCTAATGACTGATTTATGTTACAAATAATTTATTGAAAGTTCTAATGAGCTGCAGTAATGTAATTTTGTTGCCTGAATGAGTTTTACCTGCCAGAATTTGAATCAGCAAAATTATTTAGTTGAATTCTCCTATTTAAAATCTTTGATTTATTTTATTATATGTTAAACATTCATAGAAGAATAGAAATAACAATATTTAAATAACCAAAACAGATAATTAACATAGCATATGTTTTTATCTAATAACACTTTCATTATCTATGTAAGCAAAATCGACTATTTTCTGAATCACTTTTTTGATCTAGCTTTGGATTTTGATTCTATTGTGTTCTGATTTCAGTAAAGATTTATACTAAGAATGAAACTTATAGCACTTCTTTTTCATACAACTAAATTAGATTACTGTTCTCCATTACACAAATGTTGCATTGCAACATGCAGAAATAACTTTTTTTGCTGAGGAATCTGGTTTCACTTCATGGTCTTGTTGCATGGTTGAGAGTACAATTAATTTGCACCAAAAGGTATAGTATTAGGAAATACACAAATTTTTAACTTGTAAGTTGTAAAATAGGTTTTTTACTCTTAAAGCAAATGTTAACTTTTACTAAAGCTACAATGTAGGTTTATTAGTTGGCATTTTGAGTACCTATTCTTTTTTTAGGATAAGTAGCACAAGATTCCACATTACAGTGCAAGTTCCACTGACTACATTGGATTGAGTCCTGGGATATAATCAACCTCACATCTAATAAAGGAGAGCTTATTTCCTATTTCAGAAGTTTCTTTTGATCTTAATCATGACTTATTTCCATCCAAATATAAATGTGAATAGCCTTGATATTGACTGGGTTAACCCTAAATGAAGAGTAATTTTGTCCAATCACTTAATATTGATAGAAAAAATTGTTAAAAACTTAACTTGATCAAAAACTCATGTTATAAAACCTTTGATGATTTAAATAGCTAAATAATACACCAGAAAAAAGAAAAACTTATCTACTGAGCATTATTTTTTAAAAATTCAAATTTCAAAATGTATCTTTATGTAAAAAAACTTTTGCCTTATTTTTTTTTCCATTTATAATTTGGGTTAGTAATTTAATCTACAAAGCCATTTTTAATTCATTGCCCAAAAATTTATTAAAATAATTAAGGGTATAAAATTTACATAAAAAAGTGTATTATAATAAAGTACATCCTTTCTATATTTACTATCTTGTCAGTCTTTTTTTAACCCTATGAGGACCAGCACGTAAATGCTATACAAGTTGACCATTGCTGTTTAACGCCATCTAGTAATTAAATCTAGCATTTAAAAATTAAAATAAAATGTACTGATCTCTGATTATGGATATGCAATGCTGGTCTCTTAATATCAACTGGAGATCGTCACATGGAGGAGATGCTAGACTGATAAGAGTGAAATCGCTGTCACCTATATGAGACATTGGTTGTGAATGGGTTAATATTCCATAACTGCATAATAATATAGTTCTACATTACAGTTCTTCATTATTGGTGTTTAAAAATGAGTGCTAAATCAGCAGGATTTTTTTCATAGATACAACTTAGTGTTCATATGTAGAGTAACTGTGTAGGGTAAAGTAGAGCTTTTATTGTTCTAATAATAAATTTTCAAATGATTCATATTTTACTTTGAATTTATCATAGGTGCAAAACCTTTATCATCTTATTTTGAATTAATGAAGAAACAATTCTCAACTTTTGAATGGGATTTTATTTCACTTCCTGGCTCTGAAAGAGAACAGTTAGAAAGATTTTATCGATTATGGGTAAAATAGTTTTTAATTTTTTTTAAATATTATACCTTAAATATATAACTGAAAAAATTTATTTCTGTGAAATCTTTATTTAATATTTTGGTGGTTTTTCTTTTTATGAAATAAAAATATTTGATACATAAAAGGTTTTAAGATTGTGTTTGTTCTCATGTTATTGCCATTAAGTTCTGTATTTGTTTAATGAGGCTGTTTAAAATGGATTTTCATTAAAATTGTATTAGCCACCTGAAATATGATTATTAGTGACATTAACTTCTTATTTCTTTTAAAGAAGGAGCTATATTATGCTCTTCTGAAAGAATTTAGTTTATTCTTATTTCATGTCATAATATAATTTATGCATATCAATAAAAATCATCTTTCAGTTTTTGAATATAAGTTAATTATGAATCTGAAAATATTCTTGTATATTTTGTTGAGAATTATTATAAAAAATGTTTTTTTAATTACATAATATTTAAAATTTCACATTGTAGATTAAATTTTCTAAAAATTGCTTATTTATTTTAGTGTTGTTTCAGTAGTCCTTATTCAATTGTTGTATTATTAAAGGAACAAAAATCTTTCTGTATAAAATAATTTGCAAATAAAACTATATACTATCTATATAATTGTAATAAAAACAATTGCAGGTTCATTTTTATAATTATTTTAAAGTTGAATTTGTAAAATGTATAATATACGTATATCTAAAATTTTTTAATATTTATTTCAAATCTTTCATGATATTCAATGAATTAAACTTTATAAATTTGTTGGTTTTATAGTGCTTGAAAGAAAGTTACCTAAAAGCTATAGGCACTGGAATTGCAACTGATCTTAGTACTATAAGCTTCTCATGTAAAACACTTTCATTGAAATGCAATGAAATTGCAACTGATACAAAGCTATATAAAAATGGCCTGTTACAAGATGATTGGAAATTTGAAGAATCATTCTTAGATACCAATCATTGTGTTGCTGTTGCTTTAGATTGTAAGAAGGTAAATATACTTTTTATTTTTCAGTCTTACACATTAAGTGTAACAACTTAAATTTGCAAGAAATAAAGATTTACATGCAGTAGGTATAACTAATTGTTGTAATGTCTAAATAAAATAGAAACATCTTGTTTAACTCTTTAATAACCAGTTATACTTCAACAATTTACAATAAATAAAGCATGAAAAATATCTATATTTTGTACTCATTTAAGGCCATTTGTTAATCTCTTTAAATAGATGTTAGATTTATTATTTCCCCAATTTCAGATGACGTTCATGGCTATGATTGCATTTTTTTTCTCACATAATAGTAGTTGCTTCTAGATTATTTGAAAATTATTGAATTAAAAAAAATATGTTATACAAAGCATTTGTATTCATCTTCCCATCACATTATACTTTATCTTAAATGAGCTGCAATTAGATATGATTACTCTATTAGTTACTTTTCTGCGATTTTTTTTCAAAATGTCTCTGGTTGCTCTTGTAATGTTTGGTAACATATATGATGACCAAATGTGATAAATGATTCTGAAACCTTTGCTAATATTTTGGTGTATTGTACATAGCTTATGATTAACATTTATAGCTTTCTAAAAACTAACGAGGAATAATTAATTCTGTTTATTACTTCTTGCATACTGTATTGTTAAAAAGCTATTAAGATATTTGAAGTTTTGTATTTCACAAATATAACCCTCTGTTAAGAAAAGCCAAGACAGAAATCCAATATAGTTGGAGCTGTAAATATAAACGTTAATAAAACTTAAAAAAAAAAAAAGTTTTATTAATGTCTACATATTTTTTAAAAGAAATTTTAAAATAAAATAGTATATATATGGAAAAAATTGCCCTTACACTGAAGTTTTATAAATTCATCACGTAGTCATATTAAAATATTGTTTTTATTTCAGGAAGCGATACAAAACCCAAAGTATTTTGATGTCATCAGTTTTAAAGAACTTATGGAAAACTCAAAGCCATTCGAAACTGTAGATGAAAACCTTTGGGAAGATTTCGCAACCAAACAAGAAAAAAATATATTTGTTTCAAATGTGCAGAAATGTTGATGCATAAAATGTTAGGGGATTCAGTTAACCACTAATGTTTCAGAATGTGAGGAACATGGTAAAAATATATGAAGAAAAAAATTTGTATATACAGTTTTCTTAATATCTCTAATAAATTCATTTAAGAGTTTCTATATTTTTGAGCATTATTATGAAAATATAATTTTAACATGTTTTATTTTCTGGTATTATCCACTTTTACTTCATTGTATAAAATATTGTAACAAAAATTTTTTTGGTTTTCACACTTCAAAAGAAATATCCATTTTGACCAGTTTCAGTGTGATATCTGTATGCATTTCTCACAACTAAAAAATGATTAGATGTAGCACGTTGAAACATTATATTTAAGGCTATTGTGATTCCACAAGAGTTATAAAAACTTGTCTCTATACTTTGCCAACCATCATTTGCTTATAGTTGCTAATAGTTAAGCACCTCCCATTTTGATTGAAATATGAACTCTGTATAGTGAAAAATATCATTATAATAGATTGCAATACAAGCTCTATCAACATACTCACATGCAATTGAAACAATGCTCTTAAATTCTTTTAACAAAAGAATTAAAAATTTATTATTTCCAAAGAATAAAATTTAGATTTTACTGTTTTATTACTTACTGGCATGGAGTAAAGGAAGTACTGTAATCCCTTAAAAATTTTGGTTTATAACAAAAGACCCTTATAATGGAAAAATCTACATAGATATTAATGCTGTCAGTACTTGCGCATTGTTGAGATGATACTTTTACCATGAGAAGCAAAACTAAGATTGGACATTGTAGAGAGTGTACAAATAATAATTATGATGCATCATACAAATAAAATAAAATGTGTTTAATTTAATAAACAAAAAATTACAAGGTGTCCACATCAGATTTTTTATATTTAATTAAATATGTGATCTAGACTTGTGAATCCGGATCTAACACATTGCATACTCAAAATTATTGCTCATGAAAGAAAAATTTGATTTTTTTTTCGATAGTGTTTATTGGAAAAGAAAATTTGAGCTTTTAGGTGGCATGTAGATTAAGATGGTATTATAACCCATTCAATATTAGGAAGATGTGTGAAAGAACCAATGCAGAAAATTGTTTAAAAAAAAATAAATAAATGAAAAATAAAAGGGCTCTAAGAAATTTTGCAAGGTGTTATGAAGAGTCCTTGTACTAAATTTCATGTATGTAACTTTATCCATTTATGTATAATCATAATTACAGACACATCATTATTTATATAGATAACATTTCACAGGAAAGGCACAAAGCATCATTTAATAAATAAGGATACAATTTTTAAATTTGATTCCATTTATTCCAAATTGTATATGTTTTATTCCAGCGAAAAGTCATTTTTGAAGTAATAGGCATAACCACAAAAAACATTTAGTTCTGGCTGTGGCAGTCCATTTATAAACGTGAGGACCAGAGGAATGCTTCATTCTCCTCTCTTGGGTTAATAAATTAAACAAATTGGAGATAGAAACTTCTTGATTCGACAACAGATATGAAAAGCTTGTTTCCATACTTTGCCAACCATCATTTGTTTATAGCTTTTAAACACATGTAATACTAATAAATAGCCAAGACTTTTTAATTTAATTATGTATTTATTTATTTCTTTGAGGGAAGTGACGGAATTTGAACACATTACTGGTTTGGTGAGGTTTGGAGTGCTACAGTCTACTGTTTTGAACACGACGGCTAATGAGACTGGGACCTACTGCTTAAAGATGATTCCAAATGGTTATTATCATCCATGTCAGTAGCAAGATTTGAACCTGCAAACTCTAGTACTGAAGAGTAGCACTATACCATTCAGCCACAAATACCCTACTGGAAAAAAAAAAAAAAAAAAAAAAACAGGGTGCTATCAAAACGTGAGGAAATGTGTGTGATCTGCTAATGGATGATTAAAGCAGAAATGCCATAAAATTTTACTAAAAAAGTGCTATGGCTTTTGCAAAAAATTATTTTTTAGACCATTTAAGATGACAAAAGTATAAAACCGGAACAAGTATTAAGCCATTTTTATACAAATAATTTAATAAACAAGGAAATATAAAAATATATGTACGAAAGGCACTACTCACTTCATTAGCTTTTGGTCTTTTTAAATGAATCATGAGAAATGTGTTAAATTCATTAATATCATTGAAAAAAATTAATTATGACAATAATAAAACGACTCAAATATTCAACCCTTTAATCATAATTCAATTTACATAAACATACTGCAATGATTGATCATACAAAAATAATAATTCAACCAGAAACTCAGTTCAATCACTGTGCCTCCAATTGGGCATTTTCTAGTCAATGTTCAGCTTCAAATAAGGCAATTTTACTGCAAGCAATCTAGTCAGCATTTGGATGCTAGAGTAAAATCAAAAATATACTAAAAAAAAAAGGCCACATATTGCACACATTTTTTCCCCCATAGACTTAAAATTTCAAAGTGATTCATCTCACTTAAAAAATGCTGAGGCTGTAACATAGATCATACCATTTGTTGAAAATATTACAGGATTTCCTCTGTGATAGGAACACTTTAAAAAAAAAATTTTTTTTTTCAAGGATTACTTACAAAATATTTTGCATTGTACAAAAGAATGCCACAGTATAAATTAGTTTCCATCACAAAATGAAAAATTAATTCACAGTTTATCTTCTGTTTTTTTGTTGTTTTTGCACCATACCCCCTTTGCACAGTGGCAAACAGGATTAGATTTATGATTTTCAATTGCAGCTTTTGGATAGTCAAGGCTTGTTAAATTTTGTTACTTTGGGTGTAGAATAGAAAGTAGGAATGAAATGGCAGCATACAGAGGCACTGTTCACTGATCATTGAGCCATTACAAAAGGCATATTACAAAAGAAGCCTGCAAAGGCTGAATGAGGAATGTTTCAGGTCATCCAACTGAAATGCCTCAGAGGTGGTTAGTAGTGCTCAACTCAAAGAGTTCTCAGCTCTAAGCCTGGCTGTCTTCACTGGGAGAGTCATCTGCAAGAGACATGGTTGGGCTTCCATCATCACCCATTCCCAGAGATATGGATCCTCGCTTTGAACCTAAAGGTGTATCTTCCCTTTTGCCATAGCCAGAACGAGATGACACTGTAGATGAATTGGAGCCACCGGATCCACTGCCACCTCGCCTGGAAAATACACAAAAACAATACTCAACATTATATTTATAATATTAGCAAATTTTAAATTCTAAAGACCAACATCTAACTCATTATTAATTCCTGTAGTAATCTTTCATTCTGGTTCTTTTTAATTATTCCATTTATGTGAAATTTTAATTAAATGATATTGTTCAATTCTTCCAAAACTCTAGAAGGTGACACAGTTTGATAGGTATAGTAAAATCATTTTTACAAACCCCAATCTTATACCATCCAGTTGCTGGGTGGCCACACATCAGAAAAAGCTGAGAAATCATGAAATTGTCAGGATATTTTATGATTATGGAAAATATCAGAGCATTTATCAGGGTAATATTCAAAATTCAACAAAAATCAATGAATTTTCTTTCCAAAATTTCACCAACCCTAAAAAAAGTTTTTTTAATTGTCTAGTGAATAATCACTGTGCTAAGATAAAAATTTTAAAGAAGTCAAATGGAAAATTGGTTTCAGCTGTAATTAAAAAGATTTAAATTAAAGAATGTTAACTTCTTTTACTGTAATATAATAGAATTTTTTATTTTCATTTTAAGGTAACTAATTATTCATTCTGCATGTTAAAAATTTAGATATTTTTTTCATTCCAATTCAAGTTTATAAAAAACATAACTTTAGTTGCATCATTTGGATACACATCAATTTACACTATTTAGGGAAGAAACTGCAACTGTAATGTACCAATTAAAAAAGAAAATGAGACTCATAGGGTTTTGACTCTCTAATTGAAAGAGTAGTGAGATAATGATAGGTGCATTCAGATGGAAAACTTTTGCCAACACATACCTAAAAACATAATTTTTATTTATATAAATGCAAAAAATATGTAGCGATGCAATCTCTGCTGGATAAAAATTTAGCACATTTCCAAGAAATGTTAGACGAATTTGGAGAAAATTATCAGGTTACATTTCTTGGATTTTTTTTGGAGAGTTTTTGAGTTGTCTTTCATATCATTTTCTACAATTTATCTTCCTTTGAAGGAAAGCAAATATACTTAGGCATTTAAAAAATAAGATTTAAGAATAATTTTACTTCCAATTTAACATGACAACATGAGTTTAACTGCTGCTTGGTTTTACATTGCTGGATTTTCCCTGTCATGATCAAACTTCACTTTTACAATGTTGTAAGACTGGCTTATTTTTTTTTTCATTCCTAAACTGAGCTAAATGCTTTTGATTTCTGTAATTTATTATAACAATTAATTGCAAGTAAAAGACTATAATCAGAATAATAATCCTTATTTTAAAACTTGACATACATAACTTTACTCAAAAAGTGCCATTAATGCCGATCAATTATATAAACCATTTATTTATAAAAATCATTTTAAAGTATCTATTTTTTTTTTAAATCAAAACAGTGTAGAAAGAAGACTTATCACAGAAAGTGAAAAACAATTTTGAAATCATTTCTATAAAACTAAAAATTGTAACATTCAAAAATGAAAAATGTTATCAAGCATTACAGACACATACTAAAACACATCATTACCACAACTAATTATCTTAAAGGTGTATGCATTTATTTATACTTGTAGCTATTAAAAGGTATACTTTGTAATTTAATAAGAAGTTTTGTGCTAGTTAGTACCAGGAGGAAAATATATCCTTTTCTCTCTCTTGTAGAAGTCTACTTGATATAACTCAATCAAATATTGAAATATTTATTTCAAGCAGAAAATAATGCAAACATTCTAGCTGAAATTTAACTAAAAGAAAAATTTTAAAACATATATACCTCATTTTATTTTTAAGATTTGTAACTTCCCTTTGAAGACCTTCACAGTTTTCATGAAGATCTTCCAACTCCCTTTGTACTTTTCTTTTGGCAGCTTTTTCCCTTGAGCATTCCTCTTCTGATTCATCTAATTGTCGTTTCAGTATCTTCAGCCGATTATTAGCTTTCTCTAACTGCAATATATCAGAGAAAAATAACAAGTGTCATTTACATATAATATTCTAAAATTGTACATTTGTAGGAACAGTTAGTAAATAAAAAAATATCCAAATTGGGATAAAAGAATAATTCATAGAGCTTCCCTCCTTCCTCTCATTAACCTATTACATGCACACCATCTTTACAAAGGACAAGAAAATTTCACATATATATAAATGCTTTAGATTGATTATCAAGCATGCTATTCTCTATTTTATAACACTTACATAGCATAATTCACTAGTTACATATAACAAGTTAATCACTGTAAAACATTCATGAGAAGGTTAAACTTAAGTACTAACAGTACTGAATTCTCAATTTCCATTCAATTTGTAAATTTGACCAGATAATAAATACATTAACTAATTAGTTTATATTTACACTTTTTATACACACTAAAATATCGCATGAATGTATCAAGAGTTCCACTATATATATTTTTCTTTAGATATAATTAAATTAATACTGTTATAATCATTCGGAAAAAAAAGGGGGGGGGGGTTATGAGAAAAAAATCAAGATTATGTTATACTAGTCTGTAATTTATTTTTTAATATCTGTGTTTTTCTTATTTTAAAATGTTTGCAAATTTAATTTCTTTTTGACATTATATATATATATATATTTGTTACCTTCATCCAATTTTTAATATTTATTTTTGCCAATCTGGTAATATTTTGGTTACCAATAATAAAAAATGTTGTCATGAAGAGCATTTGTTTATGGATTGGTATAAAAGCTTGATCTACCAACTTCAGCTCTATAAAAAAAGTTCTAAAACTTTTCAGCTTATACACAGACATATACAATATTTGAAAATTTGGTAGAAAGTTTTAGGATTGTTATCCACCTTCACAATACAGGAAAACAATCTGATAAAGCATAAAATTTCTGCTATTTATTAAACTATTTATTAGTTCACAGAAAGTCCCTATAAAGGGAAACAATGCAGTAATGGGTTAAAAAGTAAAATAAAAATAATGTTATACTGAGCAATATCTTGACTACCTACACCAAACATGCAGAACTTATTTACAGGTCCATACATTTAATACATTAAGTTAGAATAGTTACTGATAAGGCCAATTAATCTGAAATGTCATTCATCCATTTACTTTAATATGTACATGGAGCAAAAATACATAAATAGAATAAATATAATTCTCCGCAAGTGAGGAATACATTCTTCTTTACAAAGATCTTAAAAACTTTCAAAAAAGTAACATTTTATTTCTTTTATCATCAATATTTTTTCAATAATAAACTGCAAGGGTTTCTGAACAACAGTTTTTTTATAAAATATTTTATGTTTAATGATTATTTTTGAATGATGGTTAAAAATGTGTATTGGTTAGGCTTAACAATATATTATAAAGTTCTAAATTTTTAGATGTAATGATTTTAATCAGCCCTTCAATTTTAGTGTAAATAATATTTTATAAAACTTATTTGCTGTGGTATACAGTAAATTAATATAATAGTAAAATTGAGCTTGTAGGCCTAAAAATACATGCGTTTACATGGCTGTTCTGTAAGTCTGCGACTGGAGATTTTCTTCCACCTATTACTGCATACAAAAGTCTAAATTTATATGAAACTTGGATCAGAGGTGAACCACCTAGATCATTATATGGCTGCACAGAGTCAGGGTGGACGCAAGGTGCTATGTTTGAATCCATGGGACATTTTCTCAAACAGGTGGTACACCTGGAAAAAACCATTCTTTTGATATTCAAAGATCACTTGTCATATAAGACATTAAAACAAGCAACGGACCATAGAATCACCATTTATTGCCTCCCATCAAATTTAAGCCATGCCCTGCAATCAATGTTGAAGTATTTGAACCTATGAAGTGTTCCTGGAGAAAAATCCTGAAGATGTGGTACACTGAGAGCTGTCTTCAAAAATTGTCCAAAGCTACATTACCTAACCTGCTGAAACAGCTATTTGACAGTGTGAAGGAAAAAGGCTGTTAAACACTAAATAGTGTTAACTGAAAAAGATGAAGACATAGCAGTAAACAGTGTTGCCAGGGCTTCAACAACAGCTACTATGGAAGATCTTTCTTCACAAATTTCCAGTTCAACCACTTCAAATTTTGCCATTTCTTCTCTATATAAGGATTTAGAAAAGGTCATTCTTAAAACAATTTCACCACTGCAGCTGTAAGAAAAAAATAAAAGCCCCAGAAAATGCCAGACAAAAGAGAAAGCGGTTACAAACTAAGGCCAGAGAAGTGATGACTGTTTCTGATGTAGCATAACATAACTCAACTTAATCACCATGACCATTAGTTTTCCATTATAAATTGTAATTATATCTCATATAAATGTGTTTCTAGCTAATAAAATTTTAATTAACTATTGCATAATTAGTAGCATTTTTCAATAAATACCCATTTTACCCCATCTACTACTACTCATTTTACCTCACCTAAAATTGGTATAAAAAAAGAGGTAAAAAATTATAAATTTGCAATTTAAGAAGATGTATAAAACTATCTTAACAATAATGGTAATAAACCCATTGCATAAATACATGCAAAAAATTGCTTGTTTACAGTTTTTTTACAGTGAAAAAGAGTAATGAATGAGAAATCACGCTTTTTCTACCCATTTTACCTCACCAGACCCTACTATATTTATACCACTGACTATACTATTCTAATGCTGTATTAATTTGAAATACACACACACACACACACACACGAATATACATACACACACACATATATATATATATATATATATATAATATATGTTTGCTAGAATACATTTTAAGATATTTTTAATACAACACACTACTGGGATAACATGTATATTCTCTAATTTCTAAATCATTTCCAAAAATTGAATACTTTTGAATAGACTGCTCAACAAATAAGTCACCTTTTGATAAGTAAATTAAACAAAATTATGGAAAAATAGGGTGAGAGGAAATATGACAAATTCATCCAAATGACAGAAGTGGAGTGAATGTAGCTGAAAAATTATTTGCATAAATATCCTTCTCAGATTATGCTTTTTTTCATAATATGTCAAGGTAGGTAAGGAAAATCATCATTAAGGATACAAATGCAACAAAAATAAATAAATAAAATTAAAAGACTGATGAAAATTTAGGCTATATTTGTAAAAATACATCTGAAAAGAAAGCTCAAATCTTCATTAGTATGATAAATAAAACAGAGCTCAGCAAATGGGGATTAAGAAACACTGATTTATGCAGAAGGTACAAATGAAATTAGAGCCAAAAACAATATTGTATAATAAATCCCCTCAGATTATTATTTTTTTTCATAATATATCAAGGTAGGTAAGGAAAATCATCATAGGGGTATAGTAATCACTGTCACAAGTAAAAATATAATATGGATTCAAATGAAGCTAAAGGATAGATGATATTAATGAGGCAAACTAGTAACACACTTGTGCTTACACACTGTAATTTATAATTTGTTTTTGTTAGGAACTGGCACATAAGTCAACAATTTATTCTTCTCCTTTTTTTAAACTTAAATCTTAACACACTCCCATTAAAAGTTTAAAAAATGTTTATTTTATTTTGATTAAATTTTATCTTTCCCTGAGAAAAAAAAATTAATCCATAGTTGTAATTAAAAACTGAAATGAAATTTTTTTCTGAAATCAAAGATTTTGAATAATTTCAGACTAAAAAATAAATAAATAAAATGTTGAGAAAACATGTTCATTCTACAGAACATGATCATTAATTTAATTAGTTTTCATTTTGGGATATCATGATTTGATTCAAACAAAAGAGCTTAATTTGCAAAAAACATCAGTTACTTTTTAATGATAAGTATTTAATAAGATGCACTATAAAAACAATTGATTCCTGAAGCATAAATACATGATTTATCAAATTTATTATAATGGTAATAAAATTTTTATCTGAAAGGATTTAATATTTATTAAAATTACCATTTATCAGACACAATAAGAAAATTATCACTAAAATACATCTTACTTGTTCTTTGTACTGATCTGCATGTCTCCTTTCATCATCTAATTGCAGTAACATTTCTTTAACACGTTTCTCTAACTTTCGACTAGATTTGGCAAGATTTTGTTTCTCCCTGAAAAACAAATAAAAAATAAAAATAAATAAAATTTTACTTGTGTTACATATGATTCATACATTTCATAATGACCATAGTAAAAACAAGAAATGACATACAGAATAAAAACAATATTTCTTTATATCTACAAATAATAACAGCAGTATTAAATAGATGGAGAAATTAAGAAGTTTTTCTCATTCATTCTTATGTTGCAGATAAATTTATTACCATATACATTTTAAATTAATTTCAAGCAGATTAAAATTTAAGTTATAATAAATTACAAGACCATATTTATTGTGGTAGATTCTAGTATTTAAAATAAATTATACATTTCTGAATTTCTAATAAGGTTAAATAAAGCAGAAACCTGAACATAGGACTAATGAAATTGGATCTTACTACAAAACAAAATCCAAAGAAACATTATAGATAGAAGTTTTGAATAAAAATTTATTTAAAAAATTGTTACTAAGAAAATTTTGCCCTAATTAACAAATATTAAATTTCTGATAGTAAATTTAAATAACTTTTAATTGTAAATTAATAGCAGAGTTTCAATTCCCAGTAATATGCAACCAACAAAATATGAAAGAAAGTTTGCTATTAAACAATTAAGTAATTATTAGTATGTTAGCAATGCTTTTGATCATTCTCATAATCCCCTATATAATAATAGCTTAAGTTGTCTGCCCGTCTGTCCACGAATTTATGAAGTGGTTGTACCTGGAATGGATAGAGGTATCCATATCATATTTTTAATGAGTTAGGGTTAGCAAAATTCAAAGCAAGTTCGAAAACCACTCCTTCCCCCCCCTTTTAAGTGTTTAATGCGATTTTTTTCAAGCTCTATTGTCCCCGGTTAAGAGCAGAACATTAAATTTATCAATTTATCACATAATAAATTGGTAAAAGTAACATTTTTTTCTAACATTATTTCGTTATTATTTTAACAATCGCCTTTAATCATTTCTTATTTTAAATTATTTAAATACCATCGACATTATTTTCATACGTTTTATCACTGAACTTAGCTATTAGTTAAATAATTTTCTTTTACATTTGGATCAAATAATAGATTAGGTACATATGTGATAATTTAAAATTTAATCATCGATTATTTTTTGTTGCAATGAAAATTTTATCACCGGTATTAACAACAAATTCTTTTCATAAAAGTCTAGGAGTCTATTTCACGGACTAATAAATATTTAGCGTTTAAGTTATATATCTTTGAAAATTAAGAAGTTTGTGTGTTTGTTTTTTATGCATAACCACACGGTTTGCAATCGATTCGCTAAATTTTGGACATCATTCATATATACCGCCAAATAATCACTGTCAATATTAAAACCTCTGCTCTCCATCCTATCACGTAATATGACAAGATAAATTAAAGTTGGCAACTAACATGCGGTCAGTAAAGATAAACAAATTATTGAGCGTGTACCAGATAATTCTCAGCTAAAAACAAACCTTTTTTACTTGCTTTATATTCTTTTCAATTCTAGAAAATTAAAAATTTTACTGATTCTGTCATATGACAGGCTATATGCTAGTTTTAAATACTAGTAAAAGAACAGTAGTAAGATTTATTGTTTTAAAAATGGGAGTATATTGTATATTTAACTTTATTAAATAAAACACAAATCTTCCTCTGATTTATCTACTTATTCTTGCAAATGTAAATCAGTAGAATAGTACAAATCAAAGTAGGTTTGATACAGGATTTAAGAGCCACTTTTGATCATTATAAATTTCCTTTTTTATATATCATAAAGAAACTGCATTTTTAATTTGCAGTAGTATGGCTGGAAGCTATTTTTTCACTTTTTTTTTTACTATTAAAAAGATTTTTTCAAATTTAATTAGATAAATTTTAAGCCCTTAAAAAATGTGTGAAACTAAATTATTTTATTTAGATTTTTGCAATTTAAAATTTTAAAAAAGTTTATCGCAAGTTAAATTCTAATTTTTTCTCATTTGAAAGGAAAAAAATTATCATTAAAAAATATTTTTCTTTATTCAATAATTAGGCTACAACTTTTAACTGCTGCATTATCAAGGCTGAAAATTGTTTCCTCTCATTTCTATTACAAGTTTAACACTTAATCATATTAAAATTCAAAATTTTATCTGCATTGCTCTATAATTAATATACATTGTACACAGAAATATATATATATTCCTTATTTGAATTATACCTGATGAGAAATTTATATTTTATTTCAAGGATGAAAAAAAAATAAGTGAATACAAGTTAATCTATTAAAAATTTATATAAAATATTATAAGAAATTTTAAAATTACATAACTTACAGTTTCTAAAGCTGATACAAAATTGAATCATGTTATATATATATATATATATATATATATATATATATATATATATATATATATAAATATTTTAAATATATACTCCCCCCCCCAAAAAAAAAAGTGTAAAATCAGAGTAAAGTTTTTCTGTTTATCTTAATTACTTGAAGAAGGTGCCAAAATAATCATGGCCCAGTATGTCGACACATCTATTATCTACTGTCCATATTAGTTGAGCATGCTAGCTGTCTTTGATGGTTGGAGGAAAATCACATCCAATACCATCTTTAACCATGACTATTTCTATCGTTTGTTATCATCAACCACAATAAACCACTTTCTCATACAGCATAATACACAATTTATATGAATAAATTCACAATTTAAAAAGTGATAGAGAAAGATAAATTTGTTCAACCTAGTTTCCTCTTCTAACTGTTCTTCTAACTGTGCTAGTTTTGACTCTAAGGAAGCAATGGCTGTTTTAGACTTAGCTCTTTGCGAACTTTCAACATCTTGTAATTTTAATTTTAATTCTTTGTTCTGAAAGGAAATAAATTAATATTAAGTTTATGGTAGAAAAGATGACACATTTTATAACACAAAATAGTATTGTCTTACTTGTCTTTCCAACATTATCCTTGAATTTTCAAGCAGCTGTGTTGTGGCTTTTTCGCTAGCAAGGTCTGCCATTAATTGTTCAATCTGAGATATTAGAAATATGCATAAATTAACAGTACAGTTTTAAACAAGAAATATATTTGAGTAATTTTAAACCATAAATATCAATATTTTCATTATTTCATAAATGTAGTTATCACAAAACTTTGAATGTAATAATTACATCCAGTTTTCAGTGAAGTGATTTAATTTTTTTCATTAATAAAATACAATTGATGTTTTAGCACTAAAAAAATTTCTTACTCTTTGAATATTTATAAACCATTTTCTCAGAATTTTCCAAGATATAAATTATTTTGTTTATGTGTAACTATACAGTTCAGTAATAGAAAATATCAGTTAAATGATTTTGAGATGCTTATAAAATATTTCTCTTTAATCTACGATAGCAATAGAAAAGCTGAATAGTATCACAGCAAATTTCAAATTCTGTCAAGAGGATGCATAGCAAAGTAGTATTAAAAAAACTTATTTTATACACTTATCATTTAGGTAAACAGACAAAAAAATTAGTGACATATTACAAAAATAAAAGCTTGTAAATAATAAAAAAATTAATTTAAATAAAAAAAACGTAATAAACCACTAAATAGGAAAGAAAAGAACACAGTCAAATCTGTGTCACTATAATTTTGGAATGGCTGAACATGATTGATGAAGGTATAAGATATAAGGTTATCTTGCATACTTGTTTGACTAACTTGTTAAAAACATACTTGTGTTTGAGATTTTCTAGCTTTTTCAATCAAGACCTCAGAATTCCCTTGTTCTTCTTCCATTTCTTCTTCAAGCTGTTGAATTCGTGCTTCTAACCTTCTTTTTTCATCAGTTAAGAGGGAACTAAAATGCAAAAATAACAATTGATATTTACAATGCATTTATTGACATAATTCAGCTCCATTCTTAATATTTAAAATTTATAAAAACTTATCTAATCCTGGTAAAAAAAAAGGCCTTAATAAGCAAAATGTGGACTAGTTATCAAGGAATGCATATTCCTTACAGAAAGACTTAAAAAAATCCCTCAAAATTTTAACAGAGAAATTTATTAATTTTGTTAATCCAGCTTCCTTATGGGGTGAAATCTATAAAATTTTGCATTATAAATGTAATACTGTGCTTTTATTACAAATGTACTTAAATTTCATTATTTTAATTATTGATGTGATTCTTTATTTTTCAAAAATCATTCTTCCTTATAAGCTGTTAAGCTGTTTTGCACATAATCCTACAGAAAAATGTTAAACTTCAAAAGAAATTTAACTTTAATTTGATAAATTCTTTGTAGATTAAGGTAGATAAGTCAAGAGTAATTTGCAACTAAGTACATGAAAATGTGAGCAAATATTTATCTTCTTTGTTTTACTAATTAATCAATCAGAATTGCTAATTATTAAGCTTTCCAATTTTTCTAAAATTAACAATTTAAGAGGATGGGAGTGTCAAATAGTAGTTAGTTTTCCTCATACAAGTTACAGAAAGAAAATTTGGTTGTGGACACTGGTGAAGGAAAAGCATAAAACATCAAAAGCTCCAACAATAAATGCACATATCTAATAGTAATTTTCATTTTACAAAATAAACAGTAGTTAAACATTTTCAGAATATAACCAATTTAGTTAGTGAAATATTTAACAACACTGAAAATAATAATTACTTTTAAAATAACTAATTTTCTCTGGGGGAAAAAAAAAGTTTGATGTAACTTTTTAAAAAAAATCCATGCAGTTCTAAATATTTATAATTTATTTATTTATTTAATTTTAGAGGGAGAGGAAGAGGATAAGGAGCATTGTTAGGTAAAAATTTTCTAGCATGAGAAGAAAAAGAGAATATATTTCTTCTTTTGCTGATGAAAGGATTAATAGAGACACAGTTTCAAAAAATTTATATTGTGTACAAATTGACTAGAAAAATATCATTGTGAGAAGTCTTAAAATAAAATAGCTTAAATTATTACTAACAGTTTGTATTTATTGAAATTTATTTACACTATTAGAGACTAACTGCTCATTCAAAGTACTAAATAATTATATAAACCAAGAGATATTGCAATGTTCTTCAATGGCTGATGTAGAGGTAAGACTATCATTCCTAGCTACAGTATAACAAATATCAACTTACAGCTATTTAAAATATTTTGGCTTTAACATTAAAAAGAAGTTGTAAGAAAGAGTTCATTTCATAACAGAATCTGTGATTTTTATTATTTTTAAGATGTTTCTAATCAAATTAAAAATAAGTTTCAAGAGTTAAAAATATATATATATATATTCAGATATTCAATAAGTTCATGTTGTTTCTTTATAAACTTAATGATTTTAAAATAATAATGTGAGATTGAAGATAACAATATGTATATTTTTGTTGCCAGTAATGATTTAAAAAAAATTCTCTTTCTGCCCTTGAAGAAGCTATTTACTTGCAAAAAGACACTGTTTGATATCTCTTAAACTCAACTAGTGACATTGCTTTTGAATAATTTCTAATGCTTTTGAACAGCTAGAAAAGCTAACTCTCCTTCTGCAAGTTTAGTTAAGCAAGTCTTTATGCAAAAATGTCTCTAATTCTTCACATTCAAACCTTTTTAGTACACCAAAGTATTCTTTAACAGAAAAATTGTTATTTTTGAAGCGTCTGAACCAATTTCTGCAAGTTGTTTCTGTCAGATAATAATCTCAAAAAGAATTATGTGTTCTTCAGCTGTAGATTTTTTAAAGTAAAGAAGTATAGTAGAAAAAGAAAACCTGCAAATAATCTTTTTCAAGTACAAAATTTAACATGCTTAACATTATGAAAAAAAAAAAAAAAAAGTTGTTTACACTTCAAAATGATACACACTGACTTTCTCTCATTGCTTATAGTACTTCTACATAAGATATGTTACCATCCTTGACTACATGCATGTTGTTCTGTTGATGTTATTTGTTGGAAACCATCAAAAATATATTCAACATTCCTATAACTATTGTAATCAGCAGCATTCTACCTAAAGCAGCTGTATTTAAACACTAGATGTTCATATTTTAATAGACTAACTGAGCAAGTTCAAAGATTCAATTCCCTATATGATGCACAGTGATTAGATATGACTAATTTTACTTCATTACATACATCTCGGAGAGCATGTGATTTTTAATTACCCTTTGGATGCACTGTTATTTATTTCCTCATGCAGTTCATCTCTCTCACTTTCAGCAGCTTTTCTAGCTCTTTCAGACATTGCTAAATCTTCCTGTAACTGAATCAATTCAGCTTCTAAAGTCTTTTGTTTCTTTTCAGCTTCTTTAGCTTGAGAAGATAGTTCATCTTTAGCCAAACGAGATTCTTCTACTTCTCTTTGGAAGTCTTTCATCTGACTCTGAAATATTCAAGCAATTCTAGTATAAAAAAAGCATTCCAGTGTTTTAATTTTTTAAAACCTTTTCAGAATAGATAACAACTGGAGCAGCATAATAATTTTTTCAGTTTAAAAGTATACAGCATAAAGTATTTATGCTTAAACTTTTCTTTTTATATGGAAAATTACAAATAATTTCACAATGAAGTATCCATTAACAGTTTCAAAAAATGATTTTTAATATGGAATAAAATTAGTAGTTCATTAAAGAATAAAAAAATTATGCATTAAAAGGCTTAACATTTATGAATAAACCAACAATCATATTTCAGATAACAATCATAAGAATGATATATGTAGAAATTGAAAAAATTCAAGAGTTTAATACAGTTACATGCTAATTAAACCAAGCAATCATCCTTGTAACTCCATATAATTTCTTATAAAACATATAAATTTTCATTACAAGAAAGGAAGAAAAAATTGTTTGCTCCAATGTTAATATTCAATATTATATATTTCTTAAGATTCTGCTGTCCTCTTAAGTTTTCCAAACCAACAATTTTCAAAAATATGATATACACAACATCTAGATAAATATTTAGGATGACTGCTAATTTCTTTATGTATTAATCCAAACATCAATACAGATATAAACCAAGAATTAGCCAAATCACTATCAAGCTATAAATTATTTTATATAATAATGTAAATTTATAAAATTTATAACATATGAAATTAACAATAGTTTAATACCTCAAGTAAAAACGATTAAACTTGCAATTGTAATACACATACACACTATTTATGGTTCTTATAAATTAGAGAAAATAATATTATTTAGTCTTTCCGTATATATATTACCAAAATAGCATGTGATATTTTATCACTGGCTCTACTGAAAGAAAAAATATTACAGCTCTAGTAAGTGCAAACTAAAATATCTTATGAATTTTCAAAATATTTTCACTAAGTAAGTATACACATTTTTACAATGGGATGCTTGGTCATTTAAAGAGTGTGCACACCAAAGTGTATAGTAACTCACTTAACTTCTTATTCTAAATATAAAGAATCATAAAGAACTTCTAACTTTTTACGAAAGAAGTTTTAAAAAAGTTTATATAAATTGAGTTATTGCATTCCATCCTAAATAAGACATGTGGTATTAAAAAATAAATATGATTGGACAAAAAATATTAATTCAATTACAACTTATTTTGAAAATAATAATAACAGGCTTGCAACTGCTGAGGTACTCTGAAAAAGGTGAGAAAAGTGACAAATAATACAGAATAAGTGACTAAAAAGTGACTAAACATTGAAAAAAAAAAAAAAGCAATTTTTTTTCTCCTCTTGATTACAGATGCTATTATTAAGATTTTGCTATTTATTTTAACTCTAAATCAAATGATTCATGCAAGACATGATTTTAGCGTCAAATACAAAAAAAAAAGTTTAAAAATTTTGTTTAACACAACTCAACATTGCTTTTTATTCAAGAAAATCTATAAATTAGATTTGAATACATACATTAATTTTATAATCACAATTTTCTGCATATATTAATGATGTTTTGAAATATGTACATAGCTAGATTAGAGTATCTAAACAAAAATTGTGAAGAAAAAGGAAAATGTGTGCTTTGACGTAAGTTACTTTAATATGCGTACATTTCAGTACAAATGTACATTTCAGGAACTTCTTTATAACTTTTTAAAATCACTAAATTCTGAAAACCATATGACTAATTACATTTTAATAAGAAAAATAAGATTAAAGCATCACATTTTTGGTCTTTTATTAAAATATTTTGTTATTAATTCAGATTTTCTGTTTTCAACAACAGACTTTTGCTGCAATACACCATGAAAAAAGTGATCAATTGTAAAAAAAGTGACTAAAGGTGAGAAAAGTGACGGAATTGCAAGCCTGTAATAATAGTTGACCAAGACAAGATTTTTTTTAAAAAAGATAATCAATATTAGCTACATTTGGATTACTTAATTTTTGTATTTGTCTCTAAAGATGATCCTTTGACTACTCCCTTATGTTGGGGTACAATTTTTTTCCCAGTAAAAAATCAAACAGTAAGCTGAAATATGCAGTTTGGATCAATTTTTTTAAAAAGTGCATATAAAAACTAAAAAGTTAAAAAAAATTTACCTGTATTTTTTTGAGTTGTCGTAAAGAATCTTCTTTTATTTTATTAGCACTTTCTAACTGCTGTTCAATATCTTTGTACTCTCCTTCTAATTTCTTCCTTGAAGCAATAGCAGCAGCACGTTGTTTACGTTCATCTTCCAGTTCAGCCTCAAGATCACGAGCCTACATAAATTTTACACCTTGTATTAACCACTCTAGAACTCATAAAATGTACTCTTTTTTTTAAATAAGTAATTTCAGAATAACTCTTTCCCCATAGCTGCACATACCCCATTGATAGATATTAAATATTAAATGATTCTTTTATTACCTAGTCAATAACTTTTGCACTGTATTAAAACTGAAATGAATTATTATAAATCTCATAGCTCATCAAATGTATAGCAATTTGTATCCTCCTAAAAAATAAAATATAAAGCTAATGTAAGGAAGGCAGATTGGTTTGGAGTGCTACGGTCTACTTTTTGCAACATGAGGGCTAATGAGACTGGGACCTACAGCTTAAAGCCGATTCCGAATGGCTACGAACATCCATGCCACTGTGGGAATCGAACCCACGAACTCTGGTACCGAGGGCCAGCACTCTAACCAATCGGCCATTGTTCGGCATTAGGATGGCAGAAATAGAGAAAGTACACAAACAGCTGTTTTGTTAACTCAAATGAATAACATTCTCAGTGCGAGAGAACACAGTAGCTTGTTAAAATATGCTGAGTGGAGAGACAGAAGAAAGCCAATAACTAGCCGTGTGTGTGTGAATCTTCTCATATGCATCCTTATATATTTTAGAAACATAAAATTATGTGATGACATTTTCAAAAATTAAATATTGATATACATTTTCAATTGGTATTATCTGTAACAAATACTCTCTCTGTATAAATTAAACCCTGGTATATCAAGGACTCAAACCTTAAACAAATGCTGAATAAAATTACAATAAAAACTAAATGTGCTTTATTAAACATTTATACAGCATATCCTTTCCAAGCAATTATTTATTAGTTTTAGAGGATAATAAAAAAATTGAAGTAAAAATGCACTTATTCCTTTCTTAGTTTAATAATAAATTTTAATGAACCTGAGAGATAAAACATAATTTCATAAACATAGGCTATACACATTCTTCATTTTAAAAGAAATGTGTTGAAATAAATGAAAATCATAGACAGTACTGCTCATATCTTTTTTCATGTAATTTCAAGCTAATAATAATAAAACAATCTCCAATTATGGATAATCTTAAAAATATCTACCTTTGTTCTTCAATATAAAGAGATAATATAACAGATGAAATCTACATAGAAAAATAAATTGTTTTAACCCATCCCTAAAATTTATATACTTGAACATTGAATCTCTTTCAAAATTCAACAACAAAATTATAAAAGACTTGAATTCCCCTTACTTGCTTTATCAAAGTTTTTCTCTTTTCTTCATTCTGTTCATCTCGAGCCTGCAAGTCTCTTTCTAATTGAGCTTTTAAAGCCTGCATATTTACTTCTAGACGTAATTTTGAATCTTCCGTTAATTGCAGTTCATCTTCAAGTTCTTCAATCTGATGTTTCTGTTCTTCTAACTGGCCTTCAAGAATACGTTTAGCTTTCTCTAATTCATGTACCTATATAAAATGGTATACAATAAATAACTATTACTATAATTTTTAAAGTATTTAATTACTACAATATAGTATGCAAAACATTTAAAAAGGATAATTATATTATCTATGATCTGCTTTGTCCACCAAGCAGTACTTGTTTCCACACTATAGTAGTAGTGAAACAGCAGTAAATTTATACTTAATACAATTATCATTTTATACTAAATTTTGTGGCTTAACTATAATAACTTTTTGCTGTTATAAAATAAATACTTTTTGGACTACATAACTCATACATGCTAACATTCAGGCACCTCTGTTAGGAGCAACATTATTTTAGAATTTAAAATTTAACATGCTTTGGGTGTACCAATAAATTTAAACCCAAACAAATTAAACATAATTGCATATTTTATTGCTTTCTAAATTAAATCAAGCAAATTAAATTAAAACAAACACACAGTAGTAAATTATAAAGGGTGAATTAAAATTTATATATTTAATAATGTATAAGTAGCTTTTTTAGCTTTGACAACTTCTTTTTCAGAAATATTTTTTCTTGTAGCACATTGACCCTGATGAAAATATTAACATTTTTCTATCATCAGGAATTCTAGAGTTTGTCTACTCAAAACTGACCTAAATTCAGTTTGGTTTTTCAGCACAGTAATGTGGAAATTCTTTAACATGCAGCATTGCTTTGTGACAAGAATAATATTCAGCATTATTTTTTGCAAGACTTTGTATTTGATTGCTGCATTGTGATGTTTTAATTTTTCAAAACATTTCTTATATTCTGGAGCAATTTGAGGAGTTTCCGGAATTATCCAATTCACTCATTTCTCTGGAGCAACTCTGGAGAATCCAGAGTAGTTGGCATGTCTAATACTCACTTCATAATTTTATTTTTTAATCCATTAATTATAAAACTGAATATTTAATACTTATACCATAATAACTAATCCATTTTATGAAATTAAATACCATTTAAACCAAAATTGCTTTGTAGTTAAGCTTTCAGGACTGAACAAGTATCCAAATTTTAGTGGCACGTTGTTTTATTAGATATGTATTCTGTTAAGGGAAAACCCAATTTACTATAATCTCACAGGCATTAAAAAAAAAAAAAAAAAAAAAAAAACTTTAGTTGGGATCAAAAAGGAAAATGTTTAAAACAATTTAAGCATTTATGCTTTTGAAATTCTTCCAAATCCACTTCATATTCAATTATAAGTTTAATTATTATGGTCTTTGCTCTCCATTTGCCCCTCACACATTATAAGCAAATTTATGTTGGATGCACAAACTATACTTAAAAGCAATCAAACTTTTAATAAAAAACAACCATAAGAATATTAATTACACACTTTAATAAATCATTATATATAAAAGGTAAATTTATAAATATTAAATGCTTACATTTTTATCTGCTGTCCCTTGGCAATTAACTAGTTCATCTAACTCAGCCTGCAACTGTTTTTTAGTCCTTTCAAGTTCTTCACATCGTTCTTCCCTTTCTTCCAGATCTCTTGTTATTGACAAAATTTTTGTTTCTTTTTCTCTTGCTTCTCGTTCTACATTATCTTTTTCTAAAGTTATACGTTCTGATATTGCTTTTTCTTCAGCTAAAAGCTGATCAAATTTACGCTGTTTCTTTTCTAAATCCGAAACTTTTGTTCTTTGGTTATCTAACTCAATATTAAGATCTTCAACCTACAAAGCATACATAATGACAAATGTTAAAAGAAAAATATTTTGGGGAAAAAATACAACTTATTAAAGTGTCAATAAAAACATTACAACATTTTTACATAATCTAAATATTACGAATTTTAGAAATAATGATTATAATATATGACAAACTTATTGATATAACTTAACCTGTCTCTTTTAAATCATTTTGACAGAAAACAAATTTACCCAGGAATGCATTAAAATAAAAAAATAAAATAATTAGGCATAAAACACTGCTATAAATCAGCAAATCACAGTTTCCAAATATCCATTACTAACACAGTTTTTAAAAAATACACAAAAGAAAATTCAATAACATCACACAGGAGTTACCTCTGATTGCAATTTTCTCTTTGATTTGTCAAGTTTTTCATGAACCATTTGTAATTCATCTAATTTGTGCTGCATCATATCAATATCTTTAGCCATTTTTTTCTTCTGTTCTTCTAACAAAGCAGAAGCATCTGCTTCTTCTTCAGCTTTCTTTTTGTAATCTGCAACCTACATATATTAAGATATTTTTAATGTTACATTAATTATTGAAAAACTAAATAGCAGTAGGATATAAATATTACATAATAAGAATAATTTAACTGTTATAGCTGATTTCTCTGTACACATGTTATTAAAATAAATTTACTTTATCTCTTGTTAGATACGAAACATTCCAATTTTAGTCATAAACAGCAAACTGAAATGAAATATATTTTTGAACTTGATTTTAATACAAATATTTAACAAATTAACTGAGACTTAATTCTTAGCATTATCTGTAGCTCTTTTAGCATTACTTAATTTTATACTAAATCAAATGAGCTCTTGCATGTTTAATTTTTATCAGTAACCCTTCTTTCTAAAAAATATGGGTATTTCAATTATCACAGTTAAAAATTTTATTGTTATTTTCTTTAAGAGAATATACTTGCTAAATATTGTCTTAATAAAAATATTTTTTTTGATTATTAGATAATTTAATAAATATTGCAGCATAATACTTCATCTAACTACAGAACACTTTTATTACAATAATGCAAGAAAAGGAGATTCCCCCCCCCATAAAAATAAAGAGTAAGCTTTGCTGTATCATGTTAAAGAGTAAAATTAACAGGCAAGTTTTGTTTCATTCATTATATAGGTCAAATATAGATTAAAGATCAATAATCTCATTACACTTTTTGACACACACACAATAAAAAAAAAAATAAATCTAATTTAAAATAGCTTAGATTTTACTAGTATTTATGTAAATTTTTCTCTTTTATTGAGACATAAAAAACTTTGATTAATGTTATTATATAATTCTATTTTATGTTCACACTTCTTTATACAACTGCAATTTAAAACTTTGCACTTGGTGTCTGACATGTTGCTTAATGAAGTTATTTCTTACTTATACTTAACTTAAAGGAAAAATAAACTATATTTTATTCCTTGCAGTGAAACTGCTTGTAATTTGACAAAGGTGTTTATACTGAAAGTAATCATGTCAAGACACACATATGTGATTACAAAAGATTTAATTGCTACATATCTTAGTTTGGAAAGAATGGTAATGAAAGGTAGGATGCATAACTGATAGTCTGAAAAACATCTAATCAAATTATATTTTAGTACACAATACCTATTTATGGAACCTCCTAAATTATCTTATGCTGATTACAACAACCCATTTTTTTTTCCTTCCAGTCTCATTATGTCAAAGAGAGAGAGAAAGAGCTTATTACACAACATACTTTTAAGAATACATTAGCCAAAAACAAATTTAATATACTACCTACTTACCTGAACACTGACAATAGCTAATTGTTTCTCTAAGTTTTTCTTTGCTTCCTCTTCTTCATCTAATTGCTCTTGTAAACTTTCCCGTTCACTTTCTAATTGCCTTAACCTTGAACTAAGTGCTAATTTTTGCCTTGTTTCTTCTTGCAATTGTTCCTGTAAAATAAATGAATGAGAGAAAACTTAAGCAGACTTATATAGAAATCTTCATAGGCAAAAACAAAATCACTAATTTTATAAGATTTAATAATCTGGTTAATCAGTTTGATACACAGACTGTAAAAAATCATTATTCAATTGTATTTGATAGGACTCTTTAATGCAAAAACTTAAATAATCATTTAATCCAAGAACACAGCGACACAGAACAGTGGCAAGTAAAACTGATATCATCAATCATCTAAATTTTTTTTGTACTATATATTTGATGATTTTAACTATTTTCATCAAATAAAATACTCTCAAAACATTTTCGAAAATTTAGATCTTTATTACAATCCATTAAAGAATAATTTTGTTAAGTGAACTCCTATTATTTATTTGGTAAAAATTATTTTTAAAAAACAAATTAATTATAATATAAAGCTATCAATAGCTGTACAAGAATGGAAGGATGACAAATCTATAAATACATTTTTAGAGACAAAAAAGAATTGTTAAATGAAAACTAAATGAAAATCACAGTAATGAAAATTTGGTAGAAATACAGTAATAATTAATCACTACATTTTTCATAGATAAATTTTAACCAAAACATCTATGACAGAAATCTGATTTTTTTTTTTTTTTTTTTTTTTTTAAATTTCCTTTACCAAGCTGACATGAAGAGTTATCAGACAGTCCTTGGTTGTTTAATAATAACACTTGTACAGACTTGTAAATAAATGTTTTTCTTACATAACTATAAAAAATCTACAATAGACACATACATATCCAATTAGGTTTTGCTATTTGATATCTATCCAAGATAAAAGTGTGTAATTCAGAAAAGTAAAATTAAGAGAATAAAGCTTTGAAAATTTCTAACAAGATACCTGGCTTTCTGAAAGTTGGGATTCTAGAGAGGCAGCAGCTTTCTGGGCCTGAGAAGCTTTATTATCCATGTCTTCAAGTTGGGATGTAATGGCTTCAACTTCAGCCTAAAAAGGAAAAAATAAATTTTAATTTTAAAAAATCTACAAAAAGCACATAATTATAAGAATTATTCTCACATGAAAACCTAAACATTCCAATATTTGTTTACTTTTCAGCAACATTTACTCATTAACAGTCATCTTTTGAAGAACTGTACACTTTTGTTTTAAATTGTTTTTACTTTTTGTTTTGTTTTGGCATTTCAACTCAATAATGAATACATGATGAAACAGATAAATAAATCTAAAAAGCAATTTACTTAGAATA
Organism: Pardosa pseudoannulata; assembly: GCA_032207245.1. Lineage (NCBI taxonomy): Eukaryota > Metazoa > Arthropoda > Arachnida > Araneae > Lycosidae > Pardosa > Pardosa pseudoannulata. The sequence continues at coordinate 125,867,731 of CM063504.1, forward strand.
TGATAGTTTTAATGTCTTATTTTTGATAAATGATGAAATTTGAAAATTTTTTAAGAGTCAATATTAAAGTAAAAACTTAATTTCACAAGAAGATGAAAACTAAATCTACTTAATGTAAAATAATTGAATATTTCTAATGAAGAAAAGCTACAAATTTGTATCATAAAATGCATCAAAATTAAAATTTAAGAGAGAAAAACTAACACTCTCTATAATATATTTCCATATATTTATTACATTAACACTTTAATGACAGAAAAACTAACTTGTAGTTTCTGTGCTTTTTCAGAAGCATCACTTTTACTTCTTTCAACTTCTTCATACTTTATTGCAAGTTCCTGAAGCTGGTTTTCCATTTGTTTGCGCCGCCTCTCAGATTCCTGCCGAGCTGAAGACAGTGTTTGTAATTCAGATGACATTGCATTATTCTCACTTTCAAGATTGCTTTTGATTTTTTCTAAAGCAACTTTAGCCTGTAATATGAGGGGATAAACACAAAGTCAGTACCACAAAATAACTAAAGATAAAAGTAAAAAAATATCTATAAATTAATACTTTTTGCACAGAATCTAACTGTTCATTCAATTTTTCAACAATAACTGTATGTTTTTGTCTTAAATCGCCAATCTGGTTTTGGTGTGCTGAAGTTTCTTCCTCTAAATTTCTTTTTAAAAGATTAAGTTCTTCCTCCATTTTAGTTCGAAGAGCTTGTTGTGCTGCAGTAGAATCCATGGAATCAAGAAGTTCATTCCTAAGAGCTTCTAATTCCTAAATACAAAAGTATATGTAAAAATTAACACAATATAAACTCTATTTTTACTACATCTATTATTACTACAGTATATTTAAATCTGCTTAATCATTGACTTGCTAATAGTTATGTAAATTTATTAACATTAATAGCAGAGGTTAGACTAGAGGCAGCCTACTTAATACATGGCAAGGAGCAAAATTAAAGAACATTCTCAGGCATTTAATTCAATGCTTCACCCATAAGAGTGGTCAGAAAGTACACAATATATCAAAATAGGAAATTCAATATTGTTCACAAAATAATGATATATTTTAATTTCCATATCCCTTCATTAGTGTCATAAATATAAGAGTGTTCTGTTTAAAACAATAAAAACACACACACACACGTATATATATGCGTGTGTGTGTGTGCTAATTACCTAGAAAACAAAAATTTATTTTCCAAATTTAAAATATTGAAAGAATGTCCATAAATTCAAGCTTTTATATAATGCTTTAAAGTAAAAATCTTTTCCCTGCATATCTCATCTAAAATGAATGTTATTTAAAACTTTAAAGAAGTGAAGCAAATTAATCAAATGAAGCAAGAAAGTATACATATGGTAATAGATATATTAAATAAAAAGATGCATTTGCACCCTTTATTTTAGTAACAATTGATAAAATTTTAGAAAATCACTGTTCCAAAATCCCATCTTGTTTATCTGCAGTTGTAAATGAACAAGAATAATTCAACATATATAGTGTTTTTGATAAAACCCTCAATGATAAAGAGAATTTAAGTTAATTATTTTTTTGTTATATGAAATTTTCAAAACTGCAATTAAAAAAAAAATTCAAAGAAAAATGAAGGGTTATGAATGAACAATTTCACAATTCTGCAAGGAGGACAAAAAAATGAAATGATAATATTGGAGGGATTGTAATCTGAATGCCATTACTGTGGTATTAAAAAAACATCAATATGTTACAGTATTTTGTCCTGCCCTAGCCATCAGCTTAGAAACATAATTGGTGCAAATTTTTACCAGGACTTTTAAAATGTTACAACTAATAAAAATAAATGAGAAAATTTTTAAAATTCTATGCCAATACTGTTTGGAAACATGGATTTCTGGAAATAATTATATTTTGATAAAAGCAAAGAGCAGCTGTGGGACATAAATTGGTCACTGCTGGTGGAGAGCCTAAGGATACCCCCCCCCACACACACACACAAACACCAAATTTAATATCAAAGTACTGAAAAATAAGTGCAAATGCCTTTTAAAATACAAAGGTACACATATTCAAAAATACATTAATATTTTTTATGATTTAGTATTTTTTCTCAGATTTCTTTTATAGTATTTATCATATAATCTTCACTATTTATCACAGTTAGTAAGGGGGAACAAATACTCATTATATCTGTTTAAGATATCCTCAGAACATAAAAATTTCTAAATGCTTTATTTATATGAATAAATAGATTTAAAATAAGTAAGGAAAGGCAATGTCAGTCAATATTTTAAACAAAAATGTGCTAGAAAAACAGAAGTTTGATATAGTTAAAATTATAATTGTAAATAATACATAAAAATTAAAACACTACATTTTTTTTTTAGTATTTAACAACAAAATTAAAATTAGGACCTCATTTAAGTCTCTTTTCTGCTTTTCTGCTTTGGCTCTTGCTTCTTTTTCTGCTTCTAAGTCTTCATGCATTTCTGTTAACTGATTTTCTAGCTCTCTGAGCATTTTCTGTGCTTGGGCTTTAATTACTATTTCTTCATCACATCTATAAAGCAATATATGAATAAAAATCAGTTTTACAGTACATGCAAAGTCTACTAAGCTACTAAGTTACTAAGTCTACTAAGTTATATATAAACAGTTAATATTCTAGATAGCAGTATAATAATAATTTATATAGAATATTAACTGGGGAAGTATTATAATGCTATTTCTTTTTTTTACAAAATATAATAAATTATTTTGCTTTAACAGCTACGTTAAAATCTAAAATCCATAAAACTGGCAACTGATTTCTTTGACTGAAAATTTTGACAGTTGATTTATAAATGAGTAAAAAAAAACTCACAATACCTCAAATAAATATAGATATGAGATTTACTTTGGTATTTTCTTTACAGCATTTACTATGCATGTATCAAGAAAAGTCAAAAATGTACAAATACCAGTTGGGGGGAAAATGTGTAAGTAGGAGGAGGGGAAGAAAACCAAGCACAAAGTGGGCACCAAAATGAAGGATTAAAGCATACAAGTAGAGTTTTCATTTTAGTCATACCCTAATCATTACTCGAAAAAAAAAATTCATATTGTATTTCAGGTTTGCATCATATGATGCAAATTATTAATGTTTCAAAACAAAGTTAGTTAAAGAAAAGCAGAGTAGATTTAAAATAGACAGTCACACACTTTTTACATATAACAAAAAACATTACTTCAAAACCCATTTTAAGAACTCCTCACATAAAATTTAAACCTTCACCAGAGAATTTATAAAAGCTAAATGTGATGCAGAACAATGAATAGGTATAATACAAAATAAATTATAGGTTAATGCCTAAAACTCACTGAATTATATGACTTTAGTATATCAGGATACGATAAAGTTCTAATCTGCAAATAATGTTAGAAATTACTATATGATTAAAAATTTATTTAAGAGTTTATTTTAAACTTGTTAAAATCTTCAGCCCTTTAATATGAAATTAAAAAAAAAATTACATATTTTGACCCTAAATTTTTTTAAAAGTAAATAGAACTAACATTACTGTAGCTTTACACGAACATGCCTTTAACTGACACTATATTTAACTGATCCTATATTTTTTTTCCCAAAAACTTCAAAATATCATTTCAATCCTAAAAAATGAAAACAAAAGGAAAGAAAAACTAAATTGAATGCTCTTCAATTAAATGCAAATAGTAAACTTGCTTGTTTAAAGCTTGAGTTAGTTCTTCCTCTTTTTTAATAACTTGAGTTTGAAGTTCTTCAACCTGCTGCTTTTTCTCAGAGAGCTGTTCTCTTACATCATTTAATTCTGTTTCAACTTTTCTGGATGCCCGCTCTAGTTCCTGTCTAACCTAAAATAAAAAGGAGATTCTTATGTAAGTAAGAGAACAAACAAATAAAAATTTCTAAATGTCAAATTGCAATATAACAAAATGATGTCATGTAATTATAACTTATTGAGGTTAAAGCAAGATTTTAACATTTTGTTAAGGAAGCAAATATATATCTTCCTAAACATATAAGACGTTTCCAGAAAGTGCAAGTGTCACCAAATCTCTGATGCTCAAAGAGAATTATTTTCGACAGAAGTAGTGGCCACTATGCTGTTGAAATCCACAAATGGTGAGTTGAGAAATATAATGTAGTTTTTTGTTTCAAAGGAAAATATACGGTTCTATTTTGTTCCCCATGAAACCATTACTGGTGTTCAAAAACTGTACGTGTGGTGAGTTCTAAAACAGGTCCCCCACAACTATTAGAGTCATATGAAATATAATGATCTGACAACTTAGATTTTATTGTTTTACATCATTCATGGGAGTTTAAAAAGAAACTACCATGACGTGAATCAAATAATAGGTTAAGCAGGTGGCAGGATTCTTTTTGGAAGAAGTAAGAAAGCTGAGCTCAACAATTCCACTCAAAAGGAAGACAACTATACTAGAAATTAGTGTTTGATGTAAGTACATAAATTTTTTACTAAAATCTTTTAAAAATTGAGCATTTTAACTTTCTGGACAAGCCTTGTATTATCTACAGTACACATAATGCTCAAATTTTACTAAAAGTTAAATAACAATTATCTAATTTGTTATCTTTACTGTATTATTTTTAACAATCAGTAAAATAACACATTTCTAATACAGAAAACACTATTTTTATTGAAATAAAATAGTGTAAGATTTCAAGAATATAAAAATAAATACATCTGCAAAATATGCTCAACTATTTATATTGAAGCCCATTACACGTAGGTATGTAAGCTGTTGCCCTTGCATGGAGGCACCAAGCACAACAGGTACTAGATTCTGTAGGTTTTAAATTTATAATTTAAGATAAGGAATCCAAGATGTTCCAGAGACAGTTGCCCAAATACTCAGAAATGCTTTTGAAGATATTTATAGGACAAATATAGACCATATAACAATAAATATTAAAATATGCTCCAAAATTTGAACTAATTATGCATACAAATAGCCACCTATGTACTATGGTTTTTGTTAAAATATGTTTTGACAATTTTTTAAGCAGTGGTAAAGAGAGAAGAAATAATAAATTCTTCTCCTTTCAATATTATGCAAATCACCAATCAAACATATGAGTAAAACTATGTGCAGTGATGACTTAACACTCAATATTTTTTCTCTCACCCACTTACTTTCAAGTAAATATAACAAATGAAATTATACCTTAAAAATATTATCCTGGTTTAAGGGGAATTTCTACATATAAATGGGAGAAAAAGAGAATGATATAGTACCTGTTGTTCTCTACGTAATTTTTCATCAATGTCAGCAATAGTTGCTTCATGCCTCGTCTTAAGTTTTGATAGGTGTTTTGATTTTTCCTCTTCTTCACTAAGATTTTGAGAAACTTCAAGCAATTTCTCTTCTAAAATTTTCCGCTCTTTAAGAACCTAGAGTAGCAAAAGGCATACAGTTATTTAAAACACCTCTCATTAATTTAATATTCCAGCTATGCATACAAAAAAAAAAAAAAAAAAAAAAAAAAAAAAAAAAAAAAAAAAAAAAAGGGATAAAACAAATAGTAATACATTTGTAGTAAAGTGATAAAACAGTAAGATTTTAAAGTAAAAGAAACTACTTAATTTCAAGAAAACCATATATGTCAAAAAAGATAAATATATGACAAACACTATTTTATATTTTTATTCGACTGATCTATGGTGAATTAAACATTAATAATTTATTCTAAACGATGCTAAAATAATTTTTGAAAATAAATTACCACATTTTTGAACTTTAGTCATTCATTTATACATAAAAATAAAACCAAAAAGTTAAATTTTGTAAGCAATAAAAACTATCAAGCTTTTAATATTTTGCAATGAATACTGCAAACCAAATATATACAGAAGAAGGATACCTTTTGATTACTGTCTTCTAAGGATGCAAAATCTTCTTCTAACTTTTTTATTTTGGAATCTAATGTGACTTTTTCTAATTGTAATTTTTGTCTAGCACCTTCTTCCTCTTCTAGTCTAAATAAATACATAAAAAATTATCATTTTGCATTACAACTAAAGTTCATGAAAGTATCTAATAGAGAAACAAATCCACACTAAAAGTTAATTTGATTTAATCATGGAATAATTATAACTATTACATTGGTAACAGTTCTTATATAAATATACACACAAACATATATCAGACAAAAATTTAAAAATAATAATAATAAAAGAAAGAAAACAAGTACCAAAATAGTATAAAAAAGAATATATAAATTCCCTAAGTAAAAATTGTTTAAAACAAATTTATCAGAAGTTCCTTCAATATGCATAGTGAAAATAAAATAAAAAAATATATAAAGAGATAAAAAAAAAATTCCTAATGAACCTTATTATTAAGAATCATGTTTTGTTCGTCAAACCAGAACCTTAAAAAAAAAAAAAAAAAAAAATTTAGATTTCACAAAATGATGACTCATTAGTTGCTAAGTGTATTCATGTTTTATTTGGTATGAAAAAAAGTTAAAGATTAATAAAAAGTTATTTTTTTATGATTTAAATGGACTAAAATCAACTAAATTAAAATTACCTATTTCTATTTAACTGACCAAAAATGAAGACATTGAAAAAATATTATTCTTAATTGTTGCTTATTGTTTAGATGCAGAATTCATCTGTAATCTTCTGCTGACATGATGTTGATATCAAAACAATTTTATGAAATTCTTTGGCCGATGCCACAAAAAACTTCCAAACATTTCTTTTTATTGTTTATGTGGACAGACTTGTTTTATTAATTTAGAAATGAGACTGTTTTCATAGCTATACAAAAGTTTTTTAATAAATAGGGAAAAAAAAGAGAATTCAGCAGTTGATTGAAAGAGAGGATCATTATATCTAATTCCTAAGCTATCAAAGTCTTAGTATAAAAGAGTAGGAAGATGATTTTTATTTGTTATATGATGTTTTCTGTAATGGGTTTTTGATTGTATACCAATAATTTAAAAGCTTTTTCAAAAATTTTAAAATGCACTTCTAAAAACAAACTTAAAATTTTGTAACTGCAAAATTTCTTAAAGAGCAGTAAAATTTGTTAACTTATTTGCCAAACTATACTAGTTTTTGTTGATTTAATTTAAATCTTTAAAAATTTATGATTTAAATAAAACACTCTATATGAGACCTCAAAATAAAATAATTTGAGGTCTCATATAGAGTGTTTTATTAGAAAGAAGTACACTTTTTTCTGGGGAAGTAGGATGCTGGTAGAATTTTAATGGCTGGTAGGGTGGATTTTCCTGAAAATGTACTAAACATTTTATAAAAAGCTTATTTTACAATGTAAAAAAACTTCTATATGAAGAATAAAAACTCTGAATTATAAAACATCCAAGTGTTAAAGAAACTTACTGCTCTTCAAGATCTTGAATAGTTAATTGTAATTTCTTTTTTTCAGCAGTTAAATTTTGATTTCGCTCTTCCTCTTCTTCTATCCTTGTTTCCATATCCTGCAAAATATCTTCAAGTTCTTGCTTACGTGCTTGCAGTCGAAGCCTTAATTCTTCAGCTTCAGCACATAGTTCAGTTTCAGCTTGGAGTTGTTCTGCTAAAGTGTTTTTTTCTTCAGATATCTACAAGAAAGTATTAGAAATTAAGCAATTGGTATTCACATATACATAAGTTAGTAATAATTCATTGAAAATATAAACTTAAAAAATGACTGCCAAGCTCCTGTATTTAAATTCAAAGAGCTATAATTTAAGAAGGAATGGAATTATTTAGTTTTGAAGAACAAACAGCACAGTAGAGATGTATATAATTTCTCAAATACACTTAAAGACTACATATCATTTTTATATTTTTATTTTAGAAAAATGTTTTTCCTTCCTACGTATAGATATCCAAAAAGACTACCATGTAAATGCTAGAAATGAATCTAAAATTAAATTCCAAGTCAAAGAAGTTCATTGAAATACTATGAAATAGCTGAAGGGCAAATAAGAAGTTTAATGAATTTCCTACATGGGACGAACAAACTCATACTTTCAAACGAAATAAAAGGTATCAGTTATTACTTGAATTATGGTTCCAACAACCTACTGACACTATGAGGGATTGCAATTAATATATATATATATATATATATATATATATATATATATATATATATATATATATATATGTGTGTGTGTGTGTGTATATGTATGTTTGATAAGAAAGGAAACTCCAGAATATTTTACACTAATTAAAACACTATTAAACTGGATTGACCTCTGTTCTAAAAATTCATATCAAATAGAAACACACAAATAACTTAAAACTTATAAATGTAGGTAACATACATATATCAATTACTATTTTAATATAAATATAATAAACATGAAATGAAGATCTGGTAGGTTTGCAACTGGCATCTTATGCTATTACATGCACTAGGTGCATTAGGTTAGGCATACACCAGATATTTTTTCCTGAGCCACTCTTTTGTTAACCCAAACTGCTACAACAGACTACAGTGAAATAGTATAAAAGTATCCATACTATAGTGTGGATGCATACACCCACCTGGCTTAGATGAAATATTTGATTTTTTCATTTTAATATAAATCTTTTTTCATCTAAATCAGTATAAAACAAACTTTACAAAACTCAATTTAAAGTTATGAAAGCCTTTTTTCTCTTAAATATAAATTATAGTATTAGAAATTTCATTACAAACAAAAAGGTAACAAAATCTATAAATCGATACTAAATTTTGAATTACTTAGTAGGTAAAATAACTACTATCTAAGTTACTATACCTGTTGCAACTTCTTTTCCAATTCGGACACTTCAATTTCAACCTTCTCCATCTTTTCTTTGACTTGCCTTAATTCATCCTCTTTTGCACTTAATTTCTCCTCTTGCTTTGTAACTTGCAAAAGAGGTTTAACCTGTAAAAATAAAATTTATTAAAAATTTGGTATTCGGTTTAAAGTGATATGGTCTATTTTACTGTTGCAGAAAGAGAGACCAGAACCAACAGATAAGAGAATTTTGAAAGATGCCAAACTTCTATTCAATCAGTTGCATTTGAACCCATAAACTCATCTCAAGGTACTAAACAGAAGTGCTGTAACTGATAACCATCCTCCCACTTAAATTTGAGAAAAAAATTACAAAAATTGCTTGTTACAGTTAACTGATTCTTCCAAGCATGTTTAAAGAAAAGATTATTAATCTGAGTCTGATAAATAAATTACTTTTGTTTTCTCAAATTACACTTTTACAAAGTAAATATGAAATATAGATATGAAATTCTAAGTAAAAGTAATAAAGCAATAACTGATTGAAAAATACTTCCTTTATTAAAAATTATAGGAATATAAGAAGCATCTATACAGACATTAATTAAACTTAAAAAGCATAGCTAGATATTTTTTTTTAAATCAATCATTGATGTATTGATTTTTAATGTAATAATGCAATTCAGGTGTTCACTGATTTTTAAAAAATCTTTCTATATTTATTTTTTGTGCCTTTCCTTTATTTTTTTTAAATATAACATTATAATCATATTTAGCATTTATGAAAAGTGTTCAACCTTGAGAAACTTATGACACTTGCCCCCAAACAGGAAGAATCTGGAAACAATCCTGTGAGCAAAATTGGAATCTGAACGTCACATGTCAAACCCTAATTTCATTGATAATAACCCTATTTTCATAGATGGTATTTGATGAATATTTAGTACATTCATGCATTTTTATTATTATTTTAAAAGATATCATGGGAAAATCCAGAAGAACTTGTTTGGCCATGATTACAGTGGATAGTGGCTGGAATGAAAGAAATGACCATTGTTAAAATTCTCTTCTAGGAGGAGATGAAAGCTACTACTTATTTTTTAATAATAGTATTTTTTTTAAATACTTTTTAAAATATTTATTTTATTTTCAACGTTTTTAATATTAAATTTTGTAATCAATTTTTACCTATAGTATTTCCAACTTAAATTAAGTCAATTATCAAACATTTGAAATTTTGGACATTTTTTAAAAGTAGTTATAGACTTTATATTTCCAAAAAGATATTCTAAAATGTTTGAATTAATTAGTAAAATTCTACTACACTAAATTATTTATTATGGTAAAACAAGAAGAATTACTAGTTTAGTGCTACTTAATTAAAATCTATATAAAAAATCACATTTAAAAAAAAGTTAAAATATTATTAAAAATACAACAAAACTTTTGAGTTATACTGCTAGGAAATAAATGGTGATACTAGTTTAAAACCTCTGCAATTTTGATTCTAAGGACTCTGAACAGCTTTTTGCATTTACCAAACTATTTTTTTCCTTGAATCTAATTTTTTATGATTAAACTTATGTGCAAATTTTCAAAAATCTAGCTAGTCAGAATGGTAGCTAAAAATTGATTTCAAAATTTCAACTAACACACAAGTGAAGTTAAATAAAAGCGATTAATATCATGTAATAGTGTCATAATTTTTACACATGGAAATAAAAAGTAATTTTTTTGTATTTATTAATAATCTTACCAATTAAGTTTTATTGGATTTCTTTATTTCCTAAATTATTTATTTGTATGTATGTGTGTGTGTATGTATGTATGTATGTATGTATGTATGTATGTATGTATGTATGTATATATATATATATATATATATATATATATATATATATATATATATATATATATATATAAAGAAAATAAAATAATTCCAATACAGCAGTTATTTTTATGGATTATATTTGTTGAATTTAAATTTATGTAATGCTATACCATTTAAAATGACTGATATTACATATTTTGTTTTGGCTTATTTCAAATTGCTAGTACATCAGATAAAAAGTAAATAAATGATATATGTTATCAAAAATGGAAAATAAAATTTTCCTATTCAAATCAATAGATACTACAATTACTACTTTATATATATTATATATTATATATTATATATTATATATATATATATATATATATATATATATTATATATTATATATTATATATTATATATATATATATATATATATATATATATATATACCTTGTTTACAACCACTACTATAACAAAATTTTTTTCAAACTAATATTTCTAACCAATAAATTAAGAAAAAAATTACTTTTGTATATAATCTCCACCATGACCAATTTCTTAGTTTAAGATATGCAGCACAATTTCGTTGAATAATTCTAATTGCATTCAATTGTTGAAGTCTTTTCTGGAAGTTCCTAGAATATGAAAGAAAAATAGAGTACATATATAATAAAAGTAATAATACTGTTTTAAATGCAAAACAAATGTATAATACTTACCTCCTTGCTAGAGCTCCTCTACAAAATGCTTGAAACTGAATTATTAAATCGGATATTTTTAAGTCTCTTTCTTCTTCTAGATGAGCCAATACACCAGCTCGGAAAAATATTTTACTTTGCCCAATTCTATATAGATTTGGATCCAAATCCAAGGCATAGATCTGTGGAAAGGATATTTAAAAAGAATTTTCTAGCATATCTAAATCTCAAATTGTTATGCAGTTTCATGTCTATTACTTTAAAAATGATAAAAGTCGTGCATTTTTCTAAAGAAAATTGCTATATAACTAATATTTTATTATAATAATGAATAATATTATTACTGATCTAAATGTAATTAATGGAATTATTTATTCATGGGTTTTAGAATAGCAGTTTAGTGTCATAGAATAATACTTAAGTGTTAATATTTGTCTATAAATGCTGTTCCTCATATTTTAGCTCTCTAGTTTTATTTTCCCAATCCACTGATAGTGGTAATTCTCCACTAACAAGTGATATTGTCTAGCACATCATTACTTAGCATTGTAGCACAAGATGTTACTATTTTTCATTTAAGGATTATAAATGTGTTTATTGTATAAATCATATCTTTCAGAAATAATCTTTCAGTTAAATGATGTTTTTGGATACTATTTCTAAGACACAGCATCATTAAACTTTTGTTCTTCTTTCTTTTATTACAACACTTCTCAAAACCAAAGTCTGAATTAATAATTGTTACATATAGCCATATCTTCCACTTGCTCTAAACCAGATGTCCTTTCTCTCAGGAAAAACTACACATTCTTGCAATCTACATGCAGATATGTGCATTTTAGTAGCAAAGTGTTTTAACAACTATAGAAAAAACTGCAGTCTTTAGTCCATGGGAAGATAAGCCACATAACTACCCACTTTTCATGGTTGACATTTCTCACAGTAACAGATGCCTGGCTATTTCTGACTATATAAATATATATAAGATACATTCAGCATCCCTCCGACTACGAAATAATGAAAATAAAGAATTTACATAAAGTATTCAGCTGGTCTTAGCGTTCAAGAGAGTGCTTTCCTTCACTAAACATTGCCAAATCAACCCTAGCAATTAAAACTAAAGGCTATATTCTTCAAATGTGGTTGGAGAAAAATTTTACTGGATATATGTAATTTTTTTCTAAATAAAAATAAATTATTAGGCTGAATCCTAATTAATATTTCTTCCTTTCATACATATTTTTATAACAACTGGCCTCACCGTGTTAAATAATTTAATTATAATGTGTTGACTAAGATATAAGGTTATAATACTTAAACCTTACAAATCATATTCGGAAATAAATTAAACTCTTTAAATATAGAAATTTAATTATATAGCAGAGATACTAGAGTTTGATTTAATGCATAAAATTTACTGTTTCACCTATTTAATATTTTTAATGATACATGGGTTTCAAGAGCTCAATTTCAAATCAAATATAACTAATTGCTAGTGATTACAAAATATAATGAGGATTTATTGTTTAATAACTTCTATAGCAAATTATACAAGGTAGATATTGCTTAGAATAAGAAAACTAAAGAGGAGCAACCATTTATAATATACATACCATTCTTTCACAAGCTAATTTACCATCCATAAATCCTTTGGGTATTGCATTAGGCGTCAACAACTCATACCTATTTAAAAAAAAAAAAAAAAAAAAAAAAAAAAGAAGGAGTGAATTTAAGTATCTCTAAATTAATTATAAAAAGTTAAAAAGTAAAATAAATATTTTCATAAATATATACAAAATAAGTTAAAAATATTTTATGATAAACAATAGATTCTCTTCAAATGACTTGTATAGGTCTCATACTCAATATGCATATATACATACACACAGGATTGGAGCTAGTAGGTGTGTCTGCACACAACCAGCCAAATTTCTAGGGTGGCTGATACAATATCTATTAGGTATAAACATTAATAGAGAAGGGAGATGGAAATACTACCTTGTGTGCAGGTAACTAACAGCCTAAAACTAGCCCTGCATACACATATATAACTGGCTTGAAGGTAAAGGGGGAAAAAAGTAGTTTTAAATGATGATTCTAATGCTTATTTTGTATATTATGTCACATAATGCCATAAACATTATTGTATGAAAAAATACAGAAATACCATAAAAAATATAAGAAATTTATAACAAAGGTAAAATGAACATTTTAAAAGAAGAAAACTAAATATAAATGAATATCTTGTGTAATAAAAGTCATAAGAATAATAAAAGATTAATAATTATAGGTAGATTTTGTCATAATTTTTAATACTAATGTCTAAGTGTTTTATAAGACAGTGAAAAAAAAAATTACACAGCAGTCTAAATTAAGAGTACATTTGTAAAACAGTGATTCAACATTGTTAAATTACTAGTAAATTGCTTAATACTTAACCATTAGCATTAAATATATGCATAATATTTTAGTGGAGCGAGTTTAAACTCACTCTAACTAAAATATTATGAATATTTAAAGCAACTAAGAAAAGCAAGAAAAGTTTCCAAGCATTTTTACCTTTTAAAAAGCTTTAAAAAATGAAATATACCATGTAATTATAAACATATTTAACTAAAACTCTAAAGAAGAACACTTTAAATTATTTCACAATTCAGAAATCCTGTTACCTCTGTCTGAACTCCTGGAATGCTATTCTATTGGGGAATCCTTGCCTACAAATTCTAATACCTTCTAGAACTCCATTACATCGTAACTGGTCTAGTACAAGAAGTGCATCAATTTTACCAGCCTAGGGAAAATATAAACCATTAAATGTAGCATAGAAAAACAGAACTTAAATCAATATAAGAAATTTTAAGTTTAGCTATTAATATACCAAAATAAACTCAAATTTTGAAGATAAATGGCAATTTATCATACACTATAAAGACTTTTTTAAAATCAGTCTCATTGGAACAAGATACCATTTTACTTTACATTTACTAGAATTATTAAATAACTAAATAAAAATTTAACGCAAGTATGATGATAAATCTAATTAATTGGCATTTGGTGACTTCAGTAGAATTAAAACAGAAATATTTAAACATACAATGCATAAATATAATAAACATAACAAATTTACATTATTACAGTCATTTTGATTTTTCAAAACCTTAATGGCACAGAATAACTTAAGTAATGATATTGCAATTAAAGTATATTTCTGAATCCAGGGTAAGACAACTATAGCTTAATATAAAAGAAATAAATAAAAATTGTCTTTATAGTTGTCAACAATAAAATTATAGTCCTTGAAAACAGTATGTCTGAAGATGATGAAAGTAAATAGTCTTACAAGACAAATCAAGCAATTACAAGGCTTGCAGTTTAAGTGGCAAAATAAAAACACAAAGTAAGTTATTCTTAAATTACCAATGAAGATGTATCAATGCAAGTCCATTGAAACAGCATACAAGCCGACTTCTCTTAAAACCTTTACATGCATCAATAAGAGTTAATTTTTTACAGTTTTTAATACATTTTGTAATATTCTTAGATTCAGAATAGTAATGCATTTGTATTGTTTAAGTTCAGAGTCTTCTTTGATTTATATATATATATATATGCACACTTTCAACACATTCTTATATTATTAAGGCATAAATGAACATAATTTACCCTTTTCTCATGATTTGGAATAATGCACCTAACAAAGTTTGGATTTGTATTTCTAAGAGTAGCCATTAGTTTTGCTAACTGCTCTTTATAGAGCTGGCTGACAGTCCGAAACATTCCTTTCCTTGTTCGAGATCCAAACTGAGTATCACCCATTGTTGCAGCTGCCATACCAACAATTTCAGCTATAAAACCAATAAAATGTCAATTGAAAAATAATATAAAAAAAGGAACATTAAAAATGTTAAAACATATCTATAACAGTATACAAAGTACAGCACTTAATGAATAAACATTCATTTGGTAATCAAAATTGGGAAAAAATACCGCTAAAATATTTTTTAAAAATACCGCTAAAATAAAATTTTTTTTAAATAATAAAAAAAAGAGGATAGAAACAAAATATTGAACAATCATTAAATTAAATATTTATATAATTACTAATAGCAAGAATTAAAGCATCAATGTAATTTTAACTTACTATTATACTGATTAGGGTTTAGAAAAATAAATAAATCAGCAGTTTATAAAAAAAAATATGAAATGTTACTGTTTGACAGATATGTTTGTATGAAGTAATTTGATGATTTATACAAGCATAAACTGATATATATATATATATATACACACACACACACACACACACACACATATATATATATACATGTGAGAATATCAGTCGATCTGTGTATATGCAGAGAACGCATTTTTTCATAGAAGAATTACCCAAAACTCAAAACCTGTATATAAGTCAAAATTTCAAACATTTCTAGAGCATTGAAATACACTGCCAATAAGCCAAGGCAGGTGAAAGTACAATAATAATTTAACATGTTAAGATGCCGCCAATGATGACAGTTTTGACTGGTAACCCTATCTGAAGTTAGTTCTTTTCATAAATTTAAGTAATATAAACAAAAAGTTTTTAAAATGTGTTATGTTGAGTAATTTATCATTTGTCTATTTTTTTTAAGAAGCTGATTTATTACATGGATAGAGTGCCGAACAATGGCCGATTGGTTAGGGTGCTGGACTTAGGTACCGGAGTTCGTGGCTTCGAATCCCACAGTGGCATGGATATTTGTAGCCGTTCGGAATCAGCTTTAAGCTGTAGGTCCCGGTCTCATTAGCCCTCATGTTGCTAAAAGTAGACCGTAGCACTCCAAATCAAACCAAATTACATGGATAGTATAGCTCCTATTGGTGCATTTTAGAAATTTTGGCACTTTTTTTGGTATTATGGAGAGATTATTGCACTGGTAAGATTACTATATATTTATTTTTAATTTTCAAATGTCTTCCCAGTTCTAAACTTGTGCATTTCACTCATTTTTTGCCATTATATATATATATATATATATATATATATATATATATATATATATATATATTTAAAAAAAAAATTTTTTTAACTTTTCACTGAATTTTGCTGATTTGGTGACTTTTTGCTAGGTAATGCCCCCCCCCCCCAAAAAAAAAAAGTTCCCAAAAAGGGGCTAAATTACATCAGTTTATAAACTGATCCTCCTGGCTTTAGCTTTGATAAAAAGTCCTAAAATTCTCAACTTACACGTGGGGAAATACATTGTATAGATTTGCTTTCATAAATAATTTTATTTAATGTTTGAATACATATTTTTTTTTTTTTTTTTTACCATCATCATATTTGGCCAGACAATTAGGGTGGGCCAGTGCCTTCCTCTAAATTCTATTCCACTGCATTCTATTTTTGACACTTGTGTGCCAGTTTCCTGGATAATCAGGAAGTCTGTCCCCACTGACTCCATCCATCTCACTATGGGTCTACCAATTTTCCTGCTTGTTAGGGGTTTATGTAAGAGTTTTTTTAATATGGAATCATCATTATCCATTTTAAATATATGAGCCACCCAGTTCATCAAATTTATTTTTATGAACTTTATAATAGCTGGCTCTCTATAGATCTTATATAGCTCAAAATTATATCTTCTTCAAACATTGTTGAATTCTATTTAACCAAGAATGGCTTGTAAAATTTTTCTTTCAAAAATAGTTACTTCAAAAATGGCTCTTTCAAAAATGGTCTAATTAAGGTTTTATATAGTAAAAAAATTTTCTTGATAGTAGTAAGGATTAAAAAAAACCATTTTATTCTGCAAAAGGCTTTATTTGCATTCATTAGACAACCTTGAATCTCCTTGACTATGCTTATTCTCAGCAGTAATTACAGAACTAAGATAAGTAAAACTTTGGAAAACCTGAAATTTGTGAGAACCAATTTCCAAATGGGATTCATGAGAGGTTCCATTACTTAGCACAGGCATATATTTGGGATTTTTGCTGTTTATGATAGATTCCATGCTATTAGCAGAATGCTCCAGAGAAAGAAAATCATAATTCTCTTTCAATGTGGAACCAGTTTTTCAAATGATACATAATTCAGTATCAAAATTATCACAAAAAGTCCCCAACTGCTTCCTTAAGTTTGAAGATGTTCACATATATATGCCAGCACTTGCCATTCCCTCAACCACATAGTTATTAGTATAAATGTGTGTCCACTGCTTGACAGGATATCACTGATAAATGGTACAGGTAAGAGTCCCAAGCTTGCCCTGAAAGACTATTGCATAGTGCAAAAAAGTGGGGTTTAAAATAGGCTCACGAACAACTAACAAACCAATTTGGGTAGTAATGTTACAAGCTCTTTATAATCATTGATACATTTTTATACTCTTCCTCTAAAAACACATTCACATCTTCTTAAAGCTGGCCTCATGGGGTTTGTTGTAACAAAATAAATGAATATGATTATAAGATAGCGAAAATATAGAGATATATATAAAGGTTTATTTGCCTGTAACTGCCAAAAATTTACACAGATACCCACAAATATATAATACAATAAAAATGAGTGTATACAAATTGTCCATTGAATGGTAAAGTAAAAATTGCAATTATTTTATTGTAATCTTAATAAAATTTTATTGAAATTTAAGGAGTTATTTATAATATGAAGAGTGGTTAGCCCAGCAGTTACATGGATAAATTAGAAAAACATCCCCAAAAATTATAATGGCAACATACATGGCATCATATGCAGATTTAGCTTATGATAAATGTAAAAGAAAATAAAAGAGAATAAAAGAAAAAGGAATAAAAGAAAATAAAAAGAAATATCAAAAGTAATTACAAACATAATTAAATTAGTAAAAAGATTAATTTAGTTTAAAAAGTTTAAAAATGAGGGAAGAGTGAGGGGATAGCTATAAGAAACCAACTTACCATCCTTCCAAATATGAACAACAAATGGGTCTTGTGAACTTTGAAGCAATGAAACAATGTTTTCATTTAGAGGATCCATGTTTTTCAAAAGCCATTTATCAGCAGAATAATTTACCTAAATAAAATAAAATAGTACATCAAGCTTTGCAATAAAAATAATTTTTAAAAAGATGAAGAAAATTAAGAATACTTACTTTTCCAGCATAATGCTTAATACTAAAATCTGCATTAGCTCTAAAATCAGATTTGATATATTTAGGGTGCAAGGCATGAGATGTATCTAATTTATCTACAAAAGTCTTCACAGTAGCTTTAGGAAACCAGCATTCTTCATCAAGAAGAGCTAAGATACCCATAGGCTAAAAGTAAGTACAAAAGTAGGTTAGAAATAAAATGATTATATAATAAGTACAAATTTATCAAAGAATATTAGTTTATTCATAAGTATTAAAACTTGACAAATAAAAATTCCATTTTTAAGGTGTTGGCAAACTATAAAATCCCCAAGAAACAGTTTTTACTGTATAAAAAATACATATTTACCTTTTCAATAAGATCTATAGTAGGTTGCAAATCAAGTCCAAAATCAATGAATTTCCATTCAATACCTTCCCTTTGGTATTCTTCTTGTTCCAAAATAAACATAGTATGATTGAATAATTGTTGCAGTTTTTCATTTGTGTAATTTATGCATAACTGTTCAAATGAATTTAACTGGAAAAAGACAAATATTATAAGTTAATAAACTATAAACTAAAATAATAAGATCTATTTTCTAACAGATATTGACAAATATTTAGACACTGCATTATTAATAAATGCATATCTATACAATACTAGAAGTCAAATAATACGTATGAAGAAAAATTAACAGATACACATACTAAAAATTTAAATAATACTCACATCAAATATTTCAAAACCTGCAATATCTAGGATTCCTATAAAAGAAGCACCTTGTCTTTTTGTTCGATCTAATGATCGATTTATTCTATTTACTAACCACCGAAATAGTCTTTCATAGCAAGCTTTTGCTATTGCCTCTACAGAAAATTCTGCCTAAATAAATAAGAAAAATTTATATGAAATACAAAATTATTTAAGTAAAAGTAAGAATCTAAATAATAGCACAATAAACTATTTTTACATTCTATTGATAGTTAAACTGCATTTTTCCATCAAAGATGAGGGTTGTATAATTTAATATATGTTCTAATTCTTATATAACTTCATTATAGTGTTATAAATAAATAAAAGTGTAAAATAACACAAACATACATAAGTGTGTGTAGATTACCTAGAAAACAAAAATCCAATTTCTTAATTTAACATATTAAAATATCCATAAATTTATTTAAGTTTTATAAATTGCAAATATGGTAATTTATAAAGCAAATAATTTCCCTAAATATCTGACATATTAGAATTTTGGAAAGTTAAACAAATTAATAAAATAAAAAATGTACAAAAGACAATATAAATACTAAATGAAAAGGATTATTAATCAGAATAGAAATGAAAGCATATTTATAATACAAAAAATTTTATTATTAAGGTGTCAATTTAAGTCATTTAAATTAAACACTGAACTAAAATAATTTAGCATATATAGTGTTTTTAGTAAAACCCTGAAAGACAAAATAAAAAGCATTTTATGTAAATTTTTTTTATTAAATGCAATTCTTAAAATAATTATATCATATACAGTGCTTTTCATTTTTTCCTTTGTATTTATGTGTCATAATGTGCATCATTCTAGGAAAATTTATAAAATTATCTGAAATTCAGAAATAATTCTTTTGTTTAATGATGTTTGATGGTACTGCTCATGAGAGACGACATCATTAAACCTTTATTTTTCAGTTCTATGCTATGCTTTGTTTTAATTTCTCGTTATCAACTTCTACTACATATATATTCATACTTACTGTTATAGTTATGTGTTTAATTAAACAATTTAAATTTTAAAACTATAGAAAGAACTATAATATACAAATGCACATGAAAAGCTTCTATTGTGATCATGTAAAAACCTTTATATAAACTTTGAGGCTATAGAAATATGCAAAATATATGAAGTTAACTTTTTGGTTAAATGTTTGCACTTAAATTTTTGATGTTCAACTGTGCATTTCAAACATAGATTTGAAAGAATGCTCAATATTATTACTCTCTAAATAAACAATATAAAATTACACAAATATTTGAAAGTATATTACCTGTTCTTTAGTTTGAGCTTTACTCACAAAATCCCTACCAACTTTAATCCTTGGTCTGATAAATGCTCTTGTCATATCAATAACCTTTAAACCAAGTAAAGTACCTATTTTTTGAGCAACTGTAGTTTCACACAGAATTGCTTGGTCATTATTTCGTTCTTGCTGAAATTCCATATTACCAAACAGAAGTACAGCTGACAAAATCTTAAAAATAGCTAGAGGGGAAAACAAATTTCTAAATTGTCATTAAATATTTAAGGAAGCCAACATTAAATAATGAAAATATTTAATGTGTGATTTAATAAAAAAGTAGATATAAGACATAGATGTAATAAGAAGATATAAATGTATTATACTTGAATCATCACACTCTAATGACATTACACCAATACTACCAAAAACATAACAGTACAGGCAATATTTGTATTATAAAAGACAGTAAATAATTCAGATTTTAAATAATATAAATCAACATTTTCTTAAAATAAATCACATTTGAATTTTTTTAACTACATTTTAAAAATTCCGAAGAATATGATCTTGAAAGAAATTATGTGCATTCCAAAACTTCATACCTGATAAATCTTCAGCACTAAGTCCCATAATGGTCATAGCACTCACAGTATTGTGAAACTCAAGAGCATCATCAACACCAGGGACGGCTAAACCTCCACAGGATAGAAATCGATAATTTTTGGCATCTTCTAATAAAAATTCCTCTGTAAAAAGAAAAGATTAACAAAAATGAAAATGCATTTCAAATAAAATTTAGTATTCAAAGGATGAAAAAAATTATACCTATCTAAGCTACTTCTTAATAAATATGACAGAATTTTACAATTTATCAAATCAAGGTTGTTGTTTTTTTTTTTAATCAAGCAAACAGCTTTCCTTTTAAATAACAAATAAAAACTTCATTTTCTCTTTATTAACATACAAACACGTGTATATATACCATATATTGTCAAGTATAAGCCGATATGTTTTTTAGGTTTTCATAAACCTAAAGTGGAGGTATTGGTTTATATATGAATGCATGGAAAGATATACTATGCCATTCTTGACAATGCTTTTTGCCATTGCCGACAAATAGTCGCTAAATTGGCAAAAGTAAATAGAGCATTTTTTAAAAAGCAGAAAATAAAAGAAATAATATATAATACCAAAAAATAAAACTTTTAAAATTCTAAAATGGAAAAAAAAAAGTTGAAATAAATTTATGACTTCTACCTGTATTATAATTGTGCCAAAATGGCTATACTGCTGTAACGGATCAGTTGATCTTCAAAATACATACTTCTATGCAAGTCGGAAGACAATCAATAAATTGTCCAAAACAGAAGTTTTTAATTTTTTTCATTACATTGTTTATATTTTTGAAAAAGTGCTACCTTAAGATAGGGTTAGCAGATTTGAAACCATTAACATCTAAGTATAAAAAGCCAAATATGTTTAGCACAGAGATTCTCAAATTGGGTGCTACAACAATAATCTAAAAAAGTAAGCACAAAATTATAAAATTCATAAAAACAGAAGAAATTTATTAAGAACTTAAATTTATTTCTTCTTGCAACTCTTAATATGTGCTAAAAAATGTTCTTGTATTCCTCACGAGGTACGACTGATCCTCTATCTCTGCAGTACTTAAACTGGACGCCAAAAAAGTTTCAGAAGCATTAATCTAGAATTTTATTTTACAGCAATTTGATTAATACACATTTCCATTGTTTAACTTGATTGGCAACAATTTTG
Organism: Pardosa pseudoannulata; assembly: GCA_032207245.1. Taxonomy (NCBI): domain Eukaryota; kingdom Metazoa; phylum Arthropoda; class Arachnida; order Araneae; family Lycosidae; genus Pardosa; species Pardosa pseudoannulata. Next base: position 125,889,894 of record CM063504.1, read on the forward strand.
GCTTCTTGGTGACAAATTTAAACATTGCTAATTCTTATATTGGCTTATATATGGATTTTGAATTTTGCATAACTTCCTGAAGAAAACTTACAGTCTTTACTGTGTGGAAATATAAGGGTTTGATTTGGTTTGGAGCGCTACGGTCTACTGTTTTGCACACGAGGGCTAATGAGACCGGGACCTACTGCTTAAAGCCGATTCCAAACGGCTACGAACACCCATGCCAAAGTGGGATTCGAACCCACGAACTCTGGTACCGATGATTAGCGTCCTAACCAATTGGCCAGCGTTCGGCCAGAAAATATAAGATATATATATATATATACACAATAAATTTTATAATATACACATATTGAGATTTTATAATAGAATGACACAGATATTTTTTCAGTTAACAAGATATAAATTAACAAATTTTGTAGCCCTATAATATTAGAATTGGATTTTCAAAATCCATGCAAATAAATATTAGACTAATTATAACAGATTATTAATCATATAGTTCAATGCCAACTAACTTTCTCTAAAATAGCTAGTATTTTAGTTATAGGAGATGCTTATAAATAATTTAGAACTTTAGTGTGTATATCTGTAATAAAAACTAACAAGTAATAACCAAAACAATTTTAAGATTTATACAGTATTTTTAAAAATATTAAAACTTTAGTTTCAATTTATCAATTACCAATATTCAGTTTCAATCTAGTCATTATTATTAGTTTAAATTTTCAAAAACATGAAAAGACCTCCATAGGAAATAAGCCTCATAGAATTAAACAGCAGTAAACAACAAATTGAAACATTAAGTGAAATTAGGTTAATTAATCATATGAAAATAAATTATAATACACAATTATTACAACAAAAAAATGCTCTTGAATATGACTTATTTTGTAATTGATTCAACGATAGATGCTTGGCTAATTAAAAAAGATAGCTAAAATGCCTTAACAGGTCATACAAAAGATAGTAATGCAAGACAAAAAAGATCTAAAAAGAGAGGGGTTTAAGAATTACTTTTCTGTTCTGAATTTGTTCCTGCTAGCATTTGATAAAATATATGGAAGGCACGTTCATCTTTCGCTTGTCGAATTGCTCGAGATTTTTCTAAAAGATCTGAACTGAATTAAGAATTTGAATACAGTTTACAAATATTAGAGTATTACAATATTAAATATAAAAATACACCAGAAAAGGATACAAGTTTCAATATTTGCACCGGCTATGAAACCTGAGGCATCAAAATTGATTCTAATAAATTTCCCCTGAAACAGTAAAATTACAGGTAAAACAGCTATATAAATAAAAACCAAAGAGTATCTACAAATGTTTAAATTAAAGCATTAAAAAGTTTTTCTTTTACAAAAAGTTAAAAAGTTCTAAATAAATAAATATTTCTAAATGTTTTTCCTTAACTTTACCAATAGTAAAGGTTCAAATTCCACCTTCTCCCTGAGTAAAAATAACAAATAAACATCTTTTAATATACGCTAAGATAAGATTCTTTACAGATATTAAATTTTAGTATATGTTAAATGTACTCGGCAGGTCATGAATTAACATCTGTGATTATAAACTAAATTCAAAATTCCTATTCATAAAATTATGACATACTTTACTGAATAGAGATTAAACATATCTATAATATCTTACCTGCAGATAGGCACAATTAAAAGAATGATAGACATTTCAAAGTATTTTTGTAATTTACTAAAGTTTGAAATTTTGAGCATAAATACATTAATGTGGTAAAATTTAATTCTATTCCTTTTTTTTTTTTAATCAGATAATTTTCTGAAAAAATTAATTTTTATTAATTTGTTAGTATTTAAAATGTTTAAAGCAACTTTATTTTTCTTACCTTCTTACAAAGTTTTCACTAAACTTAGAGCTCACAGATTTGTTTAAATATACATTGAAATATTACACATAACTCCCTTTAACTTTTGACTCTATATTATTTACACTCAATTTTTAAAAAGTCTGAGATTCTCGTGAAAATTCATCATACAGGCATAAAAACAATTACTATAAATTACCTAATTAATTAAAAAATTCATTACCAAAATATGTTAAAATATGCTAAGTAATCCTAATACAAAATAAGAGGGGGGGGAGAAAAAATTAAAGTGCAAACACTGTAAAAAGTAACAAAATTTTTAAAAGAAAATTCTAATTAAAAAAATTAATTTTAAGTCTTTTTACTTTAAGATAATAATTTACACATTTTGTGTTTGTTGTCTAACATCTCCCAACCTAGGCATGCTCAAATTAATCAAACCAACATATTAGATACATTTTTATCCATTTTTCAAGTATGCTTCTTTCACATACAATTATACATTTCTAAATTAACAATTAAATCTTGAGTTGAGATTTGCCTAAAACGTTTGAAACCTATCGAAATAATTAAATTTATCTGTGAAAGCTAATTTAACGATAGACAAAGTTAATAAGACTTATATGACACTAGTTTATTTCTTAACAATTAGAATAATCAAATATACCAGAAAATTTTCTTATTTTAAATTATATTTTAAATTTCAAATTTTCACACTTTTTATGTACAGATAAATATATCTACATTGCAAATTCTATTAGTAACATTACATATATTTAAATTTCAAATTGTATTAAAGCATTCTATTTATATATACCTAATAAATATATGTAGAGAATGAGTTTGCATTGGGAAACTTAACAGAGTTAAAGAAGTCAAATTATATGACAATAAATTTAATTGTAAAATACTTTAAATTTAATTATAATTTCACTTACAAAACGAGATGAATTATCGTTCTTCACAGTTTTGGCATTACCAAAAGCTTCCAAAATAGGGTTCGCTTGAAGTAACTGTTGTTCTAGTTCTCCCTTAAGAACAAAATTATATATTCAACATTATGCATTATTTTACAGATTAATACATATAACTGAACAAAACATTTAAGTCTTATGTCACTTAAAAAACAGAAGGTTACAATATTCAAATATATTGTTAAAACAATTAAAATTTTAGATTTTGCAAATTACCTACCCCAGAAGGAAGCAGCTTGCAAAGAAATAAGAATCCAATTAACAAAACAAATCTAAAACTTTGATAACAATATAAAGTATTTAAATATAACTTACTATAATTTGGGCAGGTGTTGGCACACTCTAGAAAAAATAAATAAATAAAAATCATTTTAAAAGGATAAAATTTGCAACAAAAGTTTATGCATATATATGGTTTATAAAAATGCCTTTCAAATGATTGTCTTAATATTTCTGGCAGTCATAGCGTAACCAATGCTAAACTACATTTTAATTATGCAAAGTTTGAGCTGATCTATCACCAACCTGAGTCCCAAGACCCACTAATGAGAAAAATGCATGTCCTGCAGGAAAAATAAATGATTCCCTTATACATCAAATTAAAAACCATAACTTTCACATTTAGTAAAGAATATAATATACATTACACACATTTGTAAATAAGAAATGTTTATTCTATTTGCAGTTATGTATGTACAAATTAAATGCAAATTCTATTTCTTTTAATTTTCTTTAAAATTTTCTATTTGTATTGGAAAGAAACTCAATATTTGGTCCTTATTATGAAATCCTCATTTTTTCAATTTCTTTACTTTAAGTCCATTTCTAGAACTAGCTATAATTCTCTTCATACAAAAAAATTCTTTCTAGAGGTTTGATAGAAAAGAAAACTTTTCTTTTCCTCAAATTTTTTGTCAGACGTGATATCCAAAATTTGTTGACATAGCATTCTTCTGAAATTGTAAAATTTTCATATGAGAGCAACGAATAGTTACCCTTAAAATAAGGTAATTACTAAATATCTAAACAATGTATAAGTAATGTTTTGGGTAAGTATTTTCATACGAGATCATGATGAAAATCGAACTCTTGATTCTTCCATGTAAAGCAAATTCAAAAATATATATTTCAAAGAGAAATAAATTGATTGTAATGATACCCTCTATTTATAGTTTAAAGTGTCCAAAACAAAGAAAAAAAATTAATGTTTTTAAAACAAGGAAAAAGTATTAACAGGTGGCTTCGCTGTGAAACCACTGTCCTTAAAAGGGTTAAGTATATTAAACATTTAATTAAAAAATTATATTTGAACATATATGTGTGTCTTAAAAATTTCAGACACATTTTTATACATAATAAAGCCCATATTTAATTTCGGCAGGGATATACTCAGAAAGAGTTCACTACTTCATTACATAGAAAAAACATAATCCAGTCAAAGGCTGAACCTTAAAAAATATATAAAGCTTATTAAACCATAGGAGAATCAAAATCAAGATGACAGATGAAAAAACATCTGTCTTGGTCAAAAAGAAATAGTCAAGTGGTAATTCCCAAGGTTCCCCAAACACGAGCCTAGTGAAATACATGAAAAAAATTATGTCTGTGTCAGCTTTTTGAAAATGTTTAAACTGCTAACTTTTCAGAACAAGATCCCAGGAGACTTGGAAGCAACCAAAATTGTCGATGTTCTTGCAAGATTGTTTTCAAAGAGTACATGTAAAATATGCAAGTCATTGATTTTATTCATGCTAAAGTTGTTTTTAAAGTGAAGTTTTTGACAACAAGTCTCCATTCACATTACGAAATTAGAATTTAAACTGGGGAATATAATTTAGTTATCATTTAATATATCTATATGTAATACCAAAATTACTATGCCTAAAATAAATATCCAAAACTCTTTCTTTTTTCCCATTTTCATTTTTTAAATTTTGTCACAGATTTTAGTTTTTTCAATATGCTCTTTTTCAACAGATACTCGGTCACATACCTAAAGGCGCCATTAATGTGTATCATAGTGTAAAATGTAATTTTAAACAAACTAATATTTTGTTGCTAATGCCTATTTTATATATAACAAAATTATATTGTACACAAATGTACTTACAAATCTGTGCATATTGTAATTACAAAATAAGTTATTTATTATTTATTTTATTCACACTAATCTGTATTAAATTATATCCTATTATGTATTCAAAATATGTAAATAACTTAGGTAAGAAAAACATTACAAGTTTTCCACATAAATACCAAAGACTGCAGATGTAACATGTGCAGCTATTTTATATTTCTATCATACCCAGTTTTTAGTATAGTGACATTGTTCAGTATTATATCTTTATTAGTAGTATATTTTTAATTTTGTAATAGGTTTTAGTTTTTTAATATGTTCTCTTTCAATAGGTACTTGGTCATGCTCATACGGGCAGGGTTCCTACAGGGTACCTCAACCCTGCCACCACACATTACCAAAATCTGTAAGATTTTACTGGATTTTATATAGGTCAAAAACAGTTTGGCCTGACAGTCTTTCCCTTTCTTTTGAACATGGAGTGATGTATGAGTGCTGAATTCTTACTTTTAAAACCAATGCCCCATGTCTGAGGGCATTTCAAATTTTATGGCCTGTTGTGTGTATATTTAGGGAAAGTTTGGTCTAAAGTATAAAAATTCAAGCTAGTTAAGCTATTAACGCTTTTGGTGCTGGATGGGGCGACCAGACTTGTATCAAACACCGTAGATCTGAATCCTTAAGATGGTGGTTGTATGAATTATTTTCTTCTCAGTCAGTCTTCATATTATATCAAACCAACATTTTAAAGAAATAATTTTCCATTATATTCATATATAAGTAACCTTATAAATATTTTTATCAATTAACAAAGTGGAATTTAAAAACACAACTTATTCTACCTATTACAATAAAAAATTTATAATCAATATGATATTTAGACTTCTCTAAATACTAAATTTATGGTAATAAAATCTTAAATTTTGGTTAATTATACAAAGTAATGATTCTTAACACTATGTGAAAATTTTAACAACCGTTAAACTAGAAATTTTCTTAAGAAAAGTGTTTTGCAAAAAAGAAAGAATAAATGACTTACAGAATGATGTGTTGATGAAGAGCGTGGTTTGGAAGATGCAACATATGCTAAGTACTGAATAACTTTTTTTGTATTTTCTGTTTTACCAGCACCAGATTCCCCCCTAAAAAATGAAATATATGGTAAAATATTTTAGTAAAAGAAAACTATATTAACATTTATAAATATAATGTTATTTTATGTATGTAATATGAAAATACAAAATCAAACGATAATTCTAATCTTGAAAATGTTGTATTCAATAAAACTAAAATTTATTAAAGATTTACCCTAACATTTTATTTCAGTTAAAGCTGTCTGGTCCATACTTTGCAAGACTCATCAGTTATAGTGATCAGCACAGAACCTCTAGTTATATGTACAACTGGAACAACAATTGTCTCTTTAAGAGAGAAAGCCTGCTTAGGCTGAGTGATTGTTAGGTGCAATGTTAAGTAGAACTTTCTTTTGAGTCCGCTGTGTCATTTTATGATCGAGTCTTCCTTAATACTGAATTAAGCTCTTGCAGTCACAGAAACACGCAATACCTGGATTACCTTACACTGTTTGCTTTAGAAAATATAAATTATATTCCCAGTAATGCACTGTACATTTACACTGATGGCAGCAGAGAAGATGATGCATTCTTGGATAGCGATGTTGTTCACCAGCAAGAGAGAATTATTATATTTAGACAGAGAAATCATAAATACTGCTTAGTGTTTTGGGTACAACTAATAGCTATTAAAATACTTTGAATGGTTCCATCAATGAGCATTTCAAAGCTGATATCTGGATTCTAAGCAAAAAGCCAGAGTTCTACTTAGCACCTGGATAAATGGTGAAAACGTGGTGAACTGTTTAGCATTTGGGTTGCTTGATAGCCCATAACATATTTTGATGGGTCCCATCACATGTAGATGTTTTAGGTAAGGAGACTGCAGATGGGCTGGCAAGGGAGAGCAACTTTAAGAGATCTACTGATTTTATGGGAACTCACTTTTATCCTCGAAACTTGCCTGTTTAGTCAAATCAGCCCTTGGACAGAAATTAACTCCTCTTGGGGAAAGATCTCTGTATACAAATATTATTACTGTACCACCCTGGTGCTACTTTGTTTAGAACAAGTAGTAGGTGAGACCAGACGGCTTTTGATAGGCTCAGTAGTACACTTTCAGGCTGAATAGCATGAGTCATATGGCTTTAAGTTTATCCTCTTTATATAAACTGCAATTTCACTCCAGTTAGTCCTGCACATATCTTAACATACATTTGTTGCCAGAAGAGTCAGCTGTATAACCACACCAGAGCTGGTATGGTTATTTCTTCTTTGAAAATACTTGAGCTCATGGATTTGATCCACATATTGCTGTTGATCATTACTTTCTGGGATAAATGTATCGAGTTAAACACATTTGACATGTAAGTATTGAAGAAAATAACTTAAACTCTTTGCCCTACATAATTGAATACATCCCCCCATACCCATTTTCCTATACATTAAATTACAAAAATTAAAAAAAGGAAAAAAAAGGAGGAAGGGGTGATGAAATTTCTCTTTTTAGGGGGTGGTAGCCTTAAAAATGTTGAGAACCAATGACCTAGGTTTTTCAAGCTCTAGGGCTTATGGGAAGAAATTAAATAAGGCTCATTTTTGTTAGCTTCAGGATCTTTAAATTGGGATTTAAAATTTATTTTTAATAACAACAAAAAAAGTAAAATATGTTTATGCTAAAATCTCAAATGACAACTATTTCTTTTATGCGTGTGTGTGTGTATATATATAACATGTATTTATACCAAAAAACATATAAACAAAAAAAAGATTTAATTAACAAATATATAACATCATAACCATTTACTAAATAATATATAATACTATTACAAAAAAATTAAAACAATGCTACTTATTATTATATTAACTATTTTTACATTACAATTAATACTTATTGTTAATGAGACATTATTTTAAATTTATAACAATTTAGTTTTTATGGGCCCAGGACTTAGCCTTAGATAGATCCTCCTCCAGGCCAAGGGATACAAACCTTATCTCACACAATCTAAAAAATTAGAATTTATGATCTAATTTCTTTTATGATCCCTCTCCTTTCTGTCTCCTAAGACTATTTTATACATTGGCACATGGTTAATCTGCTCATTTGGTTGACATCCACCAATCTCTACTGCTGGCCAATAAAAAAAGCAGCTGAGTATTCTTATTAGGTAGAGGTAATATACTAGAAGACTCCCTAGTGCAATTTAAAAGCTAATGATGAATAGACTCTTAATAATTCAAGGTGGATGGGACCAGACCTAGCTTGAATTATTATTGAAGACATGGATTATCGAAAATGATTAATTTAATAAAATAGATGCATCACTTTTTCTCTAAGTTGAAATAGCATGATCATCCCGTCCTGTACATAGACCCTGAGGAAATTACAAAATCTGTTTTCTTTTTGAGAGAGGATTTCTGCTAGTAGCATTGGCATGTGCAGTGAACATGAGACCAGTCAGACAACAATAAAAAAACAGATGTCGTAAATTTTTTCATGTATTGGACATTTATTTATTTATTTATTTAAAAAAAAATTTTTTTTTTTTTTTTTAGTAAGTCTGATTTAATACTGATTTATGGGAAACTCGAATAATCAAGACACTCTACACTACATAGAATCTGTATGTTTTCTTTTGTAATGCAAATAATTTCCAGAATCTTCATTTAAATCATTAAAATTTGTCAATATTTATATTAGTAATGACATAATCTAGTTATTGAATTAGTAATTAATAATGCTTACTTAAAAAAGGTATTTATTCAAGCCAAATCAATTTGGTTATTAATTTGTTGAGATTTTATCTGTGTTATGATTAAAATTTAGATCCAAAGATAATGATCCAAAATTATCTATTTCTAAAAAGGAACATTCAAAAGAAAACATTCTAAGAATTTTATATTTGTTTCTAATCATCTAATATACAGAAAAATAACATTAATTTACAAATACTTAAAAGTATAATTTTTTTTTTTAATTTTTTACATTTAAAATTTTAATTTTTGAATGACACAAATTATATTTTACTTCAGTGTTCAGTATAACTGTTTAAATAATAATTTATAATTACAATAAACTGGATGAAAACTAAAATTATCTATTCCTAAAGTTTTTTTAAAAGCTAAGTGCTTTATATTTACTTATACCATACTTAAAAATAACAACTAACTTTACTCAATAGTCACTGCTACAATATTAATATACAAATCTGCATTAATCTAACAACAAACTATAGATATTACATTTAAGATTTATATTTTTACACAAAAACTTATTTATATGTTATATTCAAATAAAATATACACAAAAAAATTATAAACTTACGTGCAAAGTATTGACTGATCTTCTCGATCTGCAATATAAAAAAAAAGTTATTTTAAAGATGTAAATTTAGAAACATTATTTGATAAACATGTTTCAAAAAGAATAATATAAAAACAATCAATTACAGGAAATTATAATTCGAAGAACTAAGGTTTGGATATAAAAGTATGAAAACATCGCAATATTGTACTTTTCGTGTCTGATTATATATGAATCACAGCTGGGATAAAACAAACATGCCAGTTGTAAGGTATTCTGAATTAATGTGAATAAGAAAGTACTATGACATTTTGGTTAGCGAGTGTTTCCTAAAACTTCCTTCCTATTATATTTAATATTAAAAAACTTAAAAAACATATTTTGTAAACTCATGATATATCTTTACTGGGTAGTACAAGGATGGACTTACATAAATAAAATATTATAAAAATGCATTAATTAAAAATACAGAATAAGACCTTTGTTAAAAACTTTTAAATCAAGATTTGTAAAAAGATTTTCACCAGTTCTATCTGATGATGATAAGTCAGCTGTAAACAATATTACAAATTTACAAACTTTGTTAGGGAATACAAAAATGTAATGTATCAAACCATCAACACAGGGGATGGCAATTTTTCAATCATGTAAGGTCACTATACAATGGCATGAAGGTCGCAGGTCTCTCTTCATGTACACATTTATTGGGAAAAAGAGGAGAAATTTTATATTTGCTTCAAAATATAACCAATATAAAACTACATTCACAGCATTAAATAAGACATTTTAAAATTAAAAACCAGCTTATTTTAATTAGTTTACACAATAGAAACATTTAAAATGATAAATACATTAAAAAAAAACACTTAATATCTTTTTTTTTTAATAAACAAGAAATAATTTATGATCTATTTCAATTGTGTATAGAATTGGGCAAATTTTGTATTTTTGGTGTGTATATGGAATATAATAGGATGGTGATTTTGTTTATGTAGTATTGCTTTTCGTAGATTTTATGCTATTTATAATAGTTTATATACTTTGTGTTGGTATATTTATAAATCTTCTTTCTAATCTATATTTAATAATATGTCTGTGCTTAACTAACCATGAAATGGTATGTAAAACATTTTTACACACTTCATATTTTCCTTATACACATGCCAAACATATAATAAATAACAGTGATTAGTAAATGTATATGCTATGTCTTTAAAAAATCGCAATATGAGCTGCTTGGCTTGACAGATGTAACATGCTCAAGATGCCATGATGAAAATTCTGAATTTTCATCATACATATGAGGTGGCATTTTTACTCTTGATTTTTGTACCTGAAAGATACTACCACTTGCTAACCTTGGAAAAGCATAACATTTAATCAGTTAGTTTACTGCTGTTTTTGCAAGAAAATTTTAAAAAATTAAATTCTGTGAAGAGATGCCTACATGGAACTGAAAGATACTCTTGAAGCAAAAGGTGAAGATCATCAGTAATTTGTAAATGGTGCACTAGGAGCACCAATGATTCAAATTTAAAACAGGAATTGTGAAAGGTTCTTAATATTATCCTATGGAGTTACTAGGTACAGAAGAAGTTTTGATAAATTAAACTGCTAACAGCTTATAATTAGGAAATACTTAAAGTAAAAATTTGTAAGTTTTTTAAAAGCAAATACATTCGCTATTAATTATAAAATAAGCTGCAATACAGCTTTCAAATTGGTTACTACCTAATTTGTAGCAATTAATGTCACAATCTACACAACATCATAACCTAAATGCTGTAGCAATGTATATGTATATTATGATCCACATATGTACAAGCATGTGTGTATGTATATAATAATTTGAAACTTATTTCTATCCCTAAAAACGAACATGGTGGTTTGAATTTTTTAGGATTTTTTAGACTTAAAGATTAAAAATCATGAATTTAAACCTATTTCTTTTAAAATATATGACAAATGCGATGATTACCTTTTTAAACTCAATCGAATAATGACAGAGTTCTTGTATTCATAAGAATGTTAAATGTAATATTGTTACTAACTACCTGTTTCGCTGAGCTCAAATTCTTATAATCATAACACCATTTTTATTTCATTAACCAATTTTTAAAGTTGGCATTAAGCGCAAATTTCCTCTGCCTTTTCTATTAGCAATAAAGTCTAATTTTTTTAATTGAGTGTCTAAATGAATTTGAATTATTTTTCATGGACTTTCTTTCTGATACGGTGTTTTAATTGTAGAAAATTTGGTTGTGTGTAGATGTGGGCAAATTTTGTATTTTTGGTGTGTATTAATATAATAGGATGGTGATTGTGTTTATGTAGTATTGCTTTTCATGGATTTTATGCTATTTATAATAGTTTATACACTTTGTGTTGGTATATTTATAATTTATGACAATATGTCAAGGTCTTCATGACATATAGGTCTCCAAGAGTGTTGTTCGAGCTTAAAAATCTAGTTTTAATTGGAGTTGTGGGCACAACTCCCTCCAGAGCCACTTAACTACATCACCTTTACTATTTTTTTTCCTTTTCATAATTTAATTTTAATTTTATGCTATATCTTAAAGATTTTATATAAGCTGCATTGTACCACTAAAAATTCTTAAATCTCAATCCTTAAACTCCCTCTCCTTTATTGTTGTATTTAATATTATATATACATATATATGTATAATATGGATATACATATATACAATCAAACTTTCAATATATAACACTACTATATGTTTAGACAACTTGGTGGTATATCAAATTATGATCCTATGCTTTGTAAAACTGAATTGAAACATTTATTTTCTTGATTTCAAATAATTTCTATAAGAGTTATAGTCATTCATAAACACAGGTTAAAAATTACGGTAATTTTCTATCATTTTAAATATATTTTGTTAGAAAGACAAAAAAAAAATTGTATTGATAAAAAGCAAAAATAGAGAAATGAAAACAGCTATCAAATATTTTTGGTACAAATTAATGTTAAAACAGTAACAAATATCTATTCATGTTTTAACTCTCTCATAGCTGGAAGAGCCATTACAGAATACCTAATTTAACCCCTTTGAAAGCACTCAAAGGTATAAATGGTATACACTATTGAGGCAGGAATTATTTTAAACAAATAAAATACAGTGAAAACAAACATTCTCGGAAAATATTCAATTTTAAGTTTTTGTCTGAAGAATATTGGTTGGCATTTTAACGGATTTCTAACATATGTCCTATATGGAAGAATTGTTCATTCAGTCATTTGACGTTTTAATGAAGTAGATAGTATAACAGAATGGCACTACATCGGGGCATATATATATATATATATATATATATATATATATATCTGTGTATGGCATTGGCCAGGCAGAAGAGAAATCAATATTATATATATATATTATTTAACCTTAATGCAGTTAAACTATTTTCTCTACTTTAATTCCAATTCATAATGAAGAAAGAGATCCTCAATTTAAAAACGCTATCTCTTCCGTTTTATCATCAGTAAAATCTTCATTTGCAATTTTTACACTTTTAATCATCTTCAATCTTACGGATTTCGTCTGTGCAATTCGGGCTCTGACCACGGATTCTGCAACTTTGAGTGACCAACTGGTACGCTAACAAACCCCAGGAAGGATAATTAACTAATTTGATGGGGAAATATCAGCATCCTCTCGCTTCGGGAAATAAAGTTTCTGTCAGATTTTTGTTAATCGACTTTGCTCGCAAATGTATGCAACAGAGCTCTTCCCTTTTCTAAATTTTAACGTCAATAAAATGAAAATTTAAAGTACTCATTCCTAGACTCCATTTTTGATGAACCTTGCCTCAGCAAACCAAATTTGGGCTTGTTTCTTTTCCATTTCAGGTAACTTTAAATGGCCACCGAATCTTCGGAAGACAAATGGACGATTAAGGTCGTCAGCGGTCGCTGCTGATTCCGAGGTGTAATATATATATATTTTCCCCGCAAACTTTCGAGAAATATGCCGCAAAAATATTGAAATGAGCTTTTGCACTAATGCGTTAATTCTTAATTGGTTTGCGCTGAACGATGGCCGAATGGTTAGGTTGCTGGCCTTCGGAACCGGAGTTCGTGGGTTCAAATCCACTATGGCATGGATGTTCGTAGCCGTTCGGAATTGGCTTTAAGCAGTAGGTCCCGGTCTCATTAGGCCTCGTGTTGCAAAAAGTAGACAGAAGAGCTCCAAAACCAAACCTCATTGCTTTGCATTTTTCGAAATGACTAGGAAACATTCGTAGCAGTTGAAGGGTTATGTGCTTATGTCATCTGCTTAGTTTAACGATGTACAAATTTTTGGAAAAAAAAAAATATGTTATATAATTGTCTCTGCTCACCCAGAAACTATCACGAGTGTTTTATACAATAAGGTATCCTATTACAATTAAACAGCGGTGAAGTACGAATGACAAACTTTCGTATTGCAAAGCAAACCTGAAAATTATTTTTTTTAAGAAATTTAAAATATTTACAAATTTAACACTCTCTGAATCACGAATTTCAACGCAACTCAAACTGTAGTTACAATATCAAATATATATATATATATATATATATATATATATATATATATATATATATATATATATATAAAATTTAAACATTTAAAATTTTAGAAATGTCAAAAATACGTCTTTAACATTTCTATTTAAAATGTTGCGAGTTTTATATACCCTAATTTTTTAAAAATTTTGTTTTTAGAGTAGACGGTTGCATTCTTACCCTTTAAAAATAGAACTTGAGCGTAAGCTGGAAGAAATGCGCTAAACAACTGAAATATGTGCTACGAATGTTTTTCCAGGCGCAACAATTTCTCAATCAACCAGCCTAATGGACCCAAAATAAAGTCACTGAGTAACAAAATGAAATAAAAAAAACGAAGTGACGATTGCTGCGTATTTGTAAAAGAGCTTCCGAGAGACATCAGTGTCAAGGAAGGTGCGATGTTCGCGACTTTTCAGAGCAATATACTTTCGATAATTTGCACAACGCTTTAAAATTTGTAAAGTAATTGTAATTAATAATTGTAAAGTAATTTAATAGAATACGTTCAATTACATAAAATTTATTTCTTTATAAAATAAAAGGAGTAGCATTCATTGATAAAAAAAGGGGTAGTATTGCATGTTTGAACACCAGTGGTCCTCAAACTTTTAACACCCACAGCAAACTTGGAACGGTATGATTGGTATGATGGTAGGCACGCACTCGGGGACTGGCGGGCTTAAGGTCACCTAAGACTATATTCGTAATGATCGACGTTATGACAGATGACAAACGATATGAGAAATTCAATACAGAATGCATTTTTTTTTTTAACATTTTTAAATAGTCATGGAAAATTCTGAAGTTAACATAAATGATGTAATCGATAAACTGGTAAAGAGAAAAAAAAAAGATTAAATTTTTATTTACAATTTTTTAGTGTTTTAAATTTAGTTCAAAATATCCAATTTTACGTGGTCTCTGCTCAAAGTTCGTCATAATTTAATGTTATTGATTACTTTTGTGAACGTTAGCACAAAAAACCCAAAGAACATAACGAGCTGATAATGATATGTTTTCTACTTTACATATTCGGCATAGATAAAATTGGCAATGGTAATCTATCGAGCCGAATATAAAAGAAATAATCTAGGGGGACGGCGAACATGCTGAAAGTAGTAGCTTCAAAGGGTTGGTACAATTAACTTTTTCACAACACTCGAAAAAACCAGATTTGATTATTAGGCTTAAACGATGGTTTCACTAGCGTCAACATCTTTAATAATAAAAATAATGATAAAAATTTGGCTTCGTGAAAACTCGACTTGTCTGCCACTTCATCGAGATTATCAACTTCAAAAGAATGAGGCATTAAATATCCACGAAATGGAGATAAAATTATTCATTTTAAGACTTAATAATTTTAAGATCTATCAGTAAGCATCTGATTCTCCGTTGAAAGATGATAGAATGACCGGGCACATCACTGGAAAGTAGCGTAACGTATGCACTGATAGGGATAGTTAATAACAACATTTAATACATTATTATAGCCTTTACTTTACAGCCATAAGAAATGCCATATTATTGTACTACTAGATTCAATCTTACAACATAACAACATGGCTACTGCTAATGAACAAATCACAGTATTATATCAGGAAAAATTCTTTATTCCCTGATGAGTTTGGAGGAAACAAAATGACAGCAAATTACAATGTGGGTATCCACATTTTATATGTAACCGTAATAAGTATAATGTTTAAAATAGAACTGAAAACTAGATAACTTCAGAAGAAGCCCAGCTGTAAAAATCATCATGACAAGACAGGGCCGTAGGCAAGGGGAGGGATTTAGGGGACTGATCCCCCTCCGAAATTCTAAAATACTGTTTTGTGGAAAGAATATGGACCATGTGTGTGTGTCATCTGCCTAGCTGTGCATAGACAAAAGTGGGCTTAGAACAGAACTTAGAGTTAAGGAGCAAATTGGATTGAACATGTAAGAACAAACTGACTAGCACTTTTGGCAACTCATCACAATATTGTTGCACAATTGGAAGAAATTGTAAAAATTTCTTGGCGAAAATTTTAAAAAGAGCATCTCCTATATGATAATAACCTAAATTGTCTGTCAATCTGTCCGCGAATTTATGAAGCGGTTGTACCTGGAATGGATACAGACATCCAAACTGGATTTTTTGTGAGTTAGGGTTAGCAAAATTCAAAGTGAGTTCAAAATCCACCCCATCCCCCCTTTTCGTCGGTTTAATACTATTATTTCAAGCCTTATTTCTTCCTCTAGATCTATACAAAATTCATTCTTGATAGAATAGCGAAGGGGGAGAGTAATATTTAAACTGAACTGTTTTTACTCGACCTCATATACTAATTAGTTCCTTTACCTTTTTATTGTATTATGATACTCATTGAGAGTATACATATATAAGAAAACTTGTAGATTTATTGAAGTATCCTTCACAAAAAACAATGTCCCGCTCCGAAAATAATTTCTGGCTACGGTCCTGTGACAAGATGAAAGTAAAAATTACTGACAAATCTGTAGTTTAAAACGGTCTTTATTTGAAATAATAAAAAGGGGGGACCAAAAGTGTTATGCTTTCGTCCTGTCCACGAAATCCTGTTATCCCGGAAGTGGGAGGCTAAGGAGAGGTATTATTCATGTTAGTTCACTCAACCCTTTACAAGCTACCGCTGTCCCTGCAAATAGTTGACAGCTGGCGCCTGGGATCTACTAAACGGCCCAGCCCCCCCTTGACGCATTGCTATCCCCTGCCGAGATATGTGGGACAAAAATAGGGCAACCCCAGTCTGCGTCATCATACTTCTCTCACTCGGATAAAACATCAACGTAAAAATTGTCAAGAGACAAACTGAATTAAAAGGGTTTTTTCCCCCTTCATTAGTGTAAACGCAATGACAGCATTCGTGACTCGATAGACTTATTTTAAGATAAGAAAAACCCACGTTATACGTCTTTGTCATTCATTCACTTAGTTTGGTTTGGTATGTTTTGTTTGGAGCAATACTGTTATTTTTTATTTATTTATTTGTTTTTTATTTTTTTAACATTAGATCTAACGTACCAGTGAAAACAGATTTCCAATGGCTCAAAGCATGTCAGACAGGTCGGACATCCACTCTACCTTGAATATATTACGGTAACATGTTTAGAAAGATTTCATGTAATTTAATAATCCCTTTACCTTTATTTTAGTTGCACGTTAATTTTATTTTCTCTGCAAGCAAAGGATTCGTAAAATTAAAGTTTATATACATTAAAAAGCTTAATTCCATACCATTTCTGCAACAACTTGCTGTTTGCAATATCTATTGTGCAAGACGCTCAGACTTTGCATATCTTTTATAAAAGTATCAACAGCATATTGCACAGTGACAGAGAAGAGTGTAGGTTAGGAGCTTCACTGTTGACCACAGTCAAATGACCATTAGACCACGACCTGCTGCTAGAAGTCGATTCCGAATGACTACAAACATCGATGCCAACAGTAAACTAAAGTTAACAGCATACTGTTAAGATTTTCGGTCACAAACTAGAGTTAGCAACACGCTGAAAGTACTCTGCCGATTCTTCTGAACATAAACAGGAAACAAGAGGTTGCATACAAAATTATTTTTACATTATAATTAAATACAGAATAACTGATTTTGACACCTGCTATATCAAACTTCAGTATAAATAAAGTCAGAGGTTTATATTTTAGAGAGCTTTATCCTAAGAGGGAAGGGCCTAATTTTCAAATTATTATTAAAATGACTTGGTTGACAGGCAACACATTGTAAACAATAAAACTTGAGTTAATTACATATTTATTCCTGTGAAATAGGTAAATCTAATATATTAGATTTACCTAATCGCAATTACCCAGTGAAAAGAAATTAATTAAAGGGATTACCACAAGGTATAAACAATTCTATAACGATAATAATTATCTGACCAAGTATTATTTACGGGCCACATGAAACGGTCTCAGACACTGGTATTCCCTGAACTATGAGAAATCGAATTCTATGAACTCAACATCCTAGTGATGAAGAATAGAAAGAGTTAAAAACAGCACAAATATTTAAGAGTTTACAACTATCGTGAATTAAAGCGTGAAGAAAAGACCCTGTTTACAAGTAGCCACTTCTCACCCTCTAAACTCCCATTCAAAACTGTGCTAAGTAGATTTAAAAAATAATCATAAAGCTAAGCTCAGTAGCTACTTCTCGGAACCTCTCAAGTAGGTGTGCATATCTTAGATAACAAAGGGTCTTCCTACTCCAGAATGTCATCGCTTCTACTGATGCTAATTCACTTTTAAAAAAGAGACTGACTCATCCAGTCTTTCCTTACCCGCTGACTAGCCGAGCTGACATACACATAACCGAGGGAAGACATTTTTTACCCCTTGCTAGTGAAGAAATTTTTGGCGCTCACCGACGGAAAGAAAAATACCGCAACATGCCAAATAGTTGAGTATTATTTTTTCTCTTCTTTAAGATTCACATCAAGATGTAGTAATGTATACTTATACTCATCACTCTGTCAGGAAAAAGTATATGACAAAGTTGTAATTCTGCTTCGAGCTTATGACGGGTCTTATAAAAACACAACTACCTGAATTAAATCATAAAATCGAGTTGGTTGGTTTAGTGCTACGGTTTAATTTTTGCTACACGAGGGCTAATGAGACCGAGACCTCCTACTTAAAGCCGACACCGAATGGCAAAGAACATCCATACAAAGTGTGAGATATGAACCGAAGCACTTAGTACCGAAGAACAGAACCCTACCTATTCAGCCATAAAATCCGGAGAGAAAAATTCATGTTCAGAACATGGAGCATTTTTTATGACAAAAATGTCCTTATAATAGAATAAATAAATAATAAATATGCCATATCCGTGAAAAGAGAAGGCTTCGGGCCGATAGGAAGCGGTCACCTATTCGGACACCATCCTGCTATTTGTAAAAGTATAGCTGAATAATGCTATTAATATTACATTTATGTATATTAGAAATTAACATTACAATTTCGTCCTATTAAATGTAAGTATATTTTTAATAGAAAACAATAACATTCAAGGTCTTAAATAAGTCAAGATAGCATTTCTACTCAGCTCTGTATGGGGATGAGTCGTTTCAGTTCACCAACGAGTTACAGATTTGACCACATACAAGAAAAGTCGACAGGAAGAGAAATTAAATCGATTTGTATCAAATAATAATAACTGTTCAGAAATAGAAAATACGAGAAACCAACTTTTCTGATCGTCACGTCATTCATCAACACCTGATGCGTGGAAGGAGTTTCGAAAAAACTGTATGCTATTGCCTCTTTTTTTCATTCACAAATTAATGTCTCTTAGTTACTCAATCCGTTCAGAATCGGCTTCAAGCAGAAGGTCCCGTTCTCACTATCCCTCGTGAGAAAAACAGTAGATTACTGGTGATGATAATGCTAAGTTACTGTAATGTCTTACAGGTAATAAATATATTCCCTATTCTATATAAAACTAAGAAAAATCACAGGATGTGTGTGGTTACAAAAAATAAGGCCTAAGTTTTTAATAAAAATAAATCATTTATTTCTTGGAAAATAAACTAAAGGCATTCTAATCAAGGAAAAAGCATAATATAATGCATACATTGACTTAACAACATTCTACTACAGCTTGGCATGATTTCAATTTATAATAGATTGCATAACAGTTTACATCTTCTAACTTCTTTGCATCATGGTTTGGTTTTGG
Organism: Pardosa pseudoannulata; assembly: GCA_032207245.1. Lineage (NCBI taxonomy): Eukaryota > Metazoa > Arthropoda > Arachnida > Araneae > Lycosidae > Pardosa > Pardosa pseudoannulata. Next base: position 125,909,458 of record CM063504.1, read on the forward strand.
AGCGCTACGGTCTACTGTTTTGCACATGAGGGCTAATGAGACCGGGACCTACAGCTTAAAGCCGATTCCGAACGGCTACGAACATCCATGCCATAGTGAGATTCGAACCCACGAACTCTGGTACCGACGATCAGCGCCCTAACCAATCGGCCAGCGTTCGGCTTCTTTGCATCATGAAACGAATAGCTTAATTGCCGGTGACAGTCATTTGATTTTGTTTGGATCACTACCATCTACCTTTTTGCTACACAAAGGCTAACCAGACCGGGACCTACTGCTTAAAACTGATTCTGATCGGCTATGAACATCCACGCTAGAAGCGGGATTCCAACCTGCGGACTTCGGTACCGAAGAGTAGCGCCCTACCATTTGGCCATCATCCTGAATGCCTAACAGTTACGTTTCAATATTTTTTTTCTCTTCTGAAATTTGGGTGCGCGAGCCCTCCATTGACAAATACCGATAGGGGGAAACCTATTATAACTGTTAATTTGGCCAACATTTCATTTTATCACACCAGACAGAATAGGATGGGGGAGAGCGAGAGCAAGAGAGAATTCACTCTGGCTTAAGGGACTGCAACAGATTTCAGATGACTGAAATAGTTGAAAGGCAATGTTTAAAGGCGCCTCCACACTATGGTCCACTGCAAGCCATCACCACCGTCTGGAGGGGTTTGGGCTTATCGTGGCCGATGGCGCCAGACGATAAAATAGCCTTGGCGGACGATGGCTTCGGAGGCGGTTTTTCTCCAAAGATCAAAGGCAGCCAGATGCGCAACTAAAGTGCACAGTAGACCCTATGGACGAATCAATGCGCTCAGCTCATTTAGTGGCCCAGCGTGTGGATGCGATCCGTGAACCATCGTTCGAGGTCACCATCAGGAAGTGGTGAACAACTGGCCATAGTGTGGAGGCTACATTAAAAAGGTTAAAAATAAATATTTTTTTAATTTTGAAAGCAAATATACAACAGTGATCTTACCCTGCAGCATACTCCGATAGGCGCCATCGGTGACAGCGAAAATGTGTGGAGGGACTTCGTGTCGTTTTTTTCCTTTGTACAATTCAATCACTTTTTCTGTATAAATTGGCAAGCGTTTGTAAGGATTAACCACCACACAAAACAACCCTGAATAAGTCTGTAAAAGAAAATGGAAAGAACTTAGATCAAAATAATACCGTAATGGTTACGAAAGTTACATAGTATTCAAATTTTATTTATACACATTAAGTAATGTTGATTCATTAATGCACCTGAAAACCATTGTGAATAAATGGTTTGTATTATATACTGATGTGGATTTATAGTTTGTTTCATTTATACATTCGCTTGTATACATGTATATATATCGATGAGATTTTCCTTTTATGATCGTTTTCCACAGGTCAATGAACTTTAGCTCGAAAGTCAATATATAATGTATAACGAAATTTGTGGGTTACATTAGCTCAGTCGACAAAGGCAGTGATCCCGTAACCGGAGGATACAGGAATGGAGATTCGAGCCGGCCTAAGATACGCCTTGTTCAGTGATGGCTGATGGGACAAGTGAAATAGGCTCGTGGTTGCAATGCCTTTTAAGTTCCCAAATGACACCTTTGGAAGTAGCAAACCAAACCTGGGGGTCTTCTGCTAGGTCCTTGTTTCTAAATTACGAGGACGCACTTGAGCAAATTCGTTCTTTCACTCTAACGGTGCTCATCCAACGAAAACAGCAGATCTTCTTCAGTCTTCAGCCATCGTAATTCCTCGCTGAAATGAGGCTGCATATTGCCCTTAACATGCACCAGTCACATATTATGACGGGTCTATTGGACCTGGTGTAAGGTTTTCCAACACCAGAGGGATGAGTAATAGCAACATAATGTAATTTAATTAATATAGTTTTGGTTTTATTTTGAACTCTACGGCTTACTTTTTTGATACACAATTACAAATAAAATCGGGACCTACTGCTTACAGTCGATTCCGAACAGCAATCAATTTAATATAAAATAAGAGGGCGAAAATTTTGTAGATCTCAAATGCGCGAGATCTTACTATCATTCTCTTGTGATTTTATCTGAGGTAGTAAAAAGCAAGGTCGAAAGGAAAATAAAAAGTTAAATTGCATAACTTCACTTCTTTCGAACTGAGGTTTAATCTCTTTTCAACTAAATATGATCTTAAGATAAACTCGTGGAAGTCAAGAATGCGATTCTTGACTAGAACAGCAGTATTATTTTGATTGAGAAATTATTATTTTAAGGTTTTACGCTAATACACTATGATAAAACAGGAAATGCAATATAAATCATGTTACTAAAAATTAATGTGCAATGGAAATATGAAGCTCTACATAAGACTACTTTAAAGTTAATATTAACAATATAAATTTTATATCAAGTCATGAGTATTTTGAAAGTCCAAAGCGTACCATGAAATGTAAAACTTATCTTTATCTAAGAACCGGCAAAAATTTATCGTCGTTTTTACAAATACACTGCATTTTGATCTTGACTATTTGGCCAGAATGATTTGGTAAGACGGAATCCATAAAATTTTTGCTGAGAAAATATGTACCATTATGATTTTGAAAACAAAAAGAATCCAAAATTAAGATTTATTTTATTAAAAAAAAGTATTCACACCTTAATTACATTATACGACAAAGCAAGGGAAGGAGAAACTTGATTGGAATAATGAGCAAAGTCAATGTCACTCCCTACTCTCCACTTGTCAGATAAAGCTTTAAACGTTTTTACGAATTGCTAGTGAAATCATAAAACTATTATTTCACGAATTTATTTTGACATATAAGCTTTCCTCAATTTATTGATTTATTTTTATTTCATTTAATTTTTAATGTATAAAATGAGAGTAATGTGCCGCAAAATTAAAAGACATCCCGACAAGCATGAGAAAGAGGAAGTTTCCTAATAATAACCGGTTACGGGATCTGATAAAAGAGGGAATCTTTCGGAAAGAGAGGAAAGTACGGGTAAATGGCATCGCCCACCACCTTCCTATGCACAAAGCTAAAAGTCAACACACCTTCTGTAGGAAGATTAGCGCGGATTCGGAGAGACGGATGAATTAACAAATAAAATAGAGGATCATTCTCTGAGAAAGTTTAGGATCAAACACATATTCATTCATATATTTATATATATATATATATATATATATATATATATATATATATATATATAAAATGGCCGTATTTTACAGAAGACAATTCGTGAGTAAAAGGATATCAATATTAAGCACAGCTCGCAATCTAATAATTTAATAATAAATGAAAAATCATTTTAGAAATGGTCTGAAATGTGCTACAAATTTCATAGTTCACAATTATAAATTTGATCTCTGTTTTGTAAATACATTTTAAGTTTTTCTCATGGACTTAACTTTAATACTTACGACTTTACTTTAATGATTCTGTTCATTAGATTTTTGTTTTTATACATACAAAGTACTATTTCAGGACTTCAGTTCCTGTTAGCACAAGTCTATCTTTAAAAATAATATTGTCAATCAATTTGTTAAAATAAATAGATTATACTAAGTTAATCGGAATAAACATATTCAAAAAAAGTAATCGATGTGATACATAAAAATAATAATCCATCACATACAAAATTGGTAGTTTTGGATTTAATGAATAATTAATAATTATTTAATGGGTATATTTTTTTTTAAATCTAAAAACTAAAATTATATTATAATAAATATTATTATTATTATGGATTTGAATAATGTAATTAATGTAAATTATTTTATACTTTAGTTTTGGAATAGCGGTATAGTATCATAATAAATACTTAAGTCTTATAATACTAAGCATAGTACTTAAGTATTTGGTCTATAAATACCGTTACTAGTAATTTTTCCGATTTATTTTTCCAATCCACTGACGGTATAGCTGTTCATTTTATCTTGTTTAACGCATCTTTACCTTAGCATTGTAGCATGCGATATTACTATTTTATGCTCTTTTTCTTATAAGGATTGTACAGTACCAAGATGTATTTATTGTATAGATCACATCTTTCAAGAATAATCCTTTTGTTTAGTAATGTTTGTGGATATTGCTGATGAGATACATTATTAAACCTTTCATATTTTTCAGTTCTATGCTTTTCCATGTTTCCATATATCATTAACTTCTACTATATCAATTTTAAATAACGTAAAAAATAATATAAAGCATAAAGTGTTTGTTTTACGAAATCTAAGGTATCAAAACGGGAACTACTGAACAGAAATTTCCCATTTAGGGTCTTTTGGGGAAAGGAAAAATCAAAGTACAGCGAAATATTATCCTAAAATCCGATCAATGCAATTGAGGTTCATACCGTAGATGCGTAATTACGCTTCCGTAAAGAAATAAAAGCTTTATTTTTTCTTTAATTGACACACAAGTTTAAAATAGTGACTGACTGCCGCTAATCAAGGAGAATGCGGTTGTTGAGTACCGTCCAACGACTATTTGCTTCTTTTTTTTTTTCTTCTGGGGCGCGGTCTAAAATTGTTCCAACTCGGGGAATGCCCCCGGTGATCAACACGCACGACGCATACCTTAAGTATGATGACATCAAGATAAATAAGAGCACCATGAGTCGATCGCGAGTTTTCGGCGGGAAAAGCATAGCAACTGATTCAAGTTTTTTCAAGATTTTATCATTTAAATTTTAATTATACTGCTGTGAAGTCATAAATAGGACCACGATGATATGGATTTAACAAATGTACTAATGCCAATCAAAGAATTTAACGCAGTGTCCACGCAAGAGAGTCTAAAATGAACTATTTGAAACTCACAGAACAAGTTAGGCTGATGGTATTAATAATTCAAGAAAAAAAATTTGTTTTGATTGACGATGTTATTAAACTACAATTTATATATCAAGGATCTATTATCCTAAATAACACGCAAAACATAACTACTATTAAAAAAACTGACAAACGCAAAAATTTAGTACATAGTTAAGTTTTCAATAAACATCGAAAATTTAGTAACCCAACACTGAACCATTAGCTACGGAAACAAACAGAAGTATAAAAAAAACTTGAAACCCTAGATGTGGACAGCACTTTTCGGTTCAAAAGTTTCAATAGCTTCCTTAAACTCTCAAAATAAACTAGCTTACAAAGGCATTATTGAAGGAGCTACAGTAAACTCTCGCCAACTACTTTTCACAATATTAACAATGTGAGACAAAAAGCAATTGGAGTTTTCAACAACAGGCACATTGTTTGTATGCGGAAGAAAAGCTCAAATTAAACTCGTGAATTGGTATCATGCTAAGTGAATAATCAACAACAAAAACTTTGTTTACTAGTTACAGTAGCCTTTCTAATAAAATTATTCCTTACCTAATAATGAATGCAAATTAAAAGGATGAATAAACTTTCATTTTCATTTTTTTTTTCACATCAGGATCTTCCACGGGTAGATATTTAAGAGCTCCGCATTCTACATTTTACTACTCAAGGGCCCATCACGAAGATCTACTGTTTAAAGATTATTCCGAACTGCTACAGTCGTTTACGTCAATTGTGGGACTCACTCAGGGACACCTTTAACTTTTAGAGAAGACCGCATCCAGAAATATTTATACAGAGAGAGACCAGGGAAAATTTTATAGTTATTTGTGGAATACACTTGGATAAATCCTCCGACATATATTTATACATACCTAAAGTAAAGAACTCTGTCACAAATTTTAGAAAGAATGAGAAATGCATTACTTTACAAATTAGATTACGTTGCGCCATTTTTGGTTAAATGTCTTTGAGGGAATAGGGAAGACATACAGAAGACATACTAGGTTTGTGTCTAAATGGAAAGTCTTTTCATCCAAATCATATTGGATTACAATGTTTTTCCCCATTTGCTAAATATCTCAATTTTAGGAAATAGAGATTTTAACACACTGAAGACGGTATGCGCTGAAAAGTGTTCAGCCTCAGTTCCCGCACATTTTTTGTCAAAGTGATAACAAAAAAAAAAACCCCAAAAATGTGAATTTCTGTCATCCGTTGCCAACAGTTGAAAAACAAAAGACGGGAATTACCGTTTCCCGTCTTCAATGTGTTATGAATATGGAAAAATATGAATCTTTTATAAATTGGACATAATGCCCTTTACTTCCAATGTATAGATATTTTAATACAGCACAAGTTTTTATACACAACAAGATAATTCCTGAACAATATCCAAACAAGCGGTTTAGAACATAACCACGGCCGAATGGTAAGACGCTGTTCTTCAGTAGTGGAGTTTGCGTATTGGAATCCCACCACAGGCATAGAAATTGGTAACCATATGGAATAGGCTTTAGGCAGTTTATGTCCCTGTTTAGTTAATCTTCATGTAACAAAACAGTAGACTGTCGTGCTAAAAAAAAAAGGCTATACAAGTACCAAATTAAGAATTTCGAATCAAACAGGCGGCAGCATGTTTCTAAGCCATTTGGAATAACCTTTAAGCAATAAGTGCCATTTAACAGGCTCTTCCATAGAAAAAAAAAACTTATTGCTTGAACAAAACCAATTTAAATCTTATCTTGATTGTTTCTTGTAGTACTGGAACTTATCCCCTTAAGAAGCACTCAAGTCTCCATATTCGTTATTTGAAAGATTTAATTTCTGGTTGGATGAGCCGCGGTAGCTCAATCGACAAAGGTATCGATCTAATAACCCAAGAAAGAGAGAGTTTGAGGCTCGACCCGACAAAAGATCTAACTTATTAACAGCGGACAAGTTAAATAGGTTCACGCTCGGAATGTCTTCCAAGGTCGAACGGTACATCTAGAAGTGGCAAGCCAAGCCTGGGAGTCTTCTGCTTGGTACCCGATTCTAAATTACGAGGACTCAACGGGGGCAATGTTATTCGCGTCGTAGTATTCCCTAAGCTCCACGGAGGCTAAATGAGTAACAGCTTCGCAGTTACTCAATAACCCGTGTATGGTATAAAGATATCTGTCGGTATTGGGAAGTAAAAAAAATCCCGGTTTGTGTGTATAATATATATATATATATATATATATATATATATATATATATATATATATATATATATATATATATATATATATATATATATATATATATATATATATATATATATATATATATATATATATATATATATATATACGTTATAATATATATAATATATAAGTTAGCCTTGGAATCATAAAATTGTGAACAGAGATAAAATGAAAAGCAAGTAACCCCTCAAGCATATAGGAAAATCCGCTACCTGCTCTGTTTGCTTATGAAGGGAAAAAAAACCACCTAATATTTCACTCTTCGATTAATGCAATCTTTTCTGTCATGGGCATTAAACATCTGAGAATCTGAGAAAGAAAAGGTGAAAAAGTAACATATACAATCATGAATTACGATGCGTAAGCGTAAACAGCTACAATAAACCTGTAACACAGTTTGAAGTACAACATCGTCTTCGGCAGCCAAGTAACAAGAATTCAACATGTCAGTGGATAAGATGTAACTAGAAATGTTGATCCCAATCTCAGAGATCAAATCAACGAACACTTGGCACTAGAACCCGACAACAACAAATCACTCTGTCAATCTTAAAAAAATATTGAAAATGAACTTTTTTTTTTCGATTTGTAAAAACAATGAGTTTTTAAGTGCAAAGTTGCAATAAAAATTATAATTATCATCTTATATCGACACTTTTTCAATATTTCAAATAAACAGACTCCTATACGGAATTCTTCCGGACAATGGCCGTACAAATACGCCTCTGCCTTTTTGTACAAGTATCTACAGGTTCGAATTCCGCTAATGCCATATTGTAGATGTTTCCAGCTGTTCAGAGTCCTTTAAAAAGTAAATCCTAGTCTCATTAATCATCCCGAAATGAAATAAAATAGACCTTGGCGCACAAACCAAAAAACTCAATAGGGTTCATTTAAGTACGTCATATATTACAGTCGAGAAAATTTTTTATCTAAAATTAAAATACCGTTAATGTCTGCAGTATTAAATTATAGCTTTTTATTACAAAAAATAATAAATGGTGGACTGTTATATATTTTTAATTTGCAGGCATTAATAAACCCCTGGCGTCACGAATATTATTTAACATTTATCACCAAAAATGTGTCTTCACAGAATCAAATCACATCTGATTTAAAATTCTTTGTCAATTTCTTAAAACTTAAAAACATTCCAGCTCTTAAAGTCTCACATTAAAGGGAAGGGGAAAAGACTTCCAGACGATGAACTTATCCCTTGGAGAGAAAGTGTCAATGGCAGATATACTAATCTGAACACACTTTAAAATTCAGATTATGTATTGCCGTGTAGTGCTACACAACTTGAGAAGTGCTTACTACAATAATGGTTTCAATTAAGTACTACGTTGGATAAATGTCTTTGGCGATAGGGAACACATCTGTTAAATCTGAGTAGAACAGTTTCACATCATTTAATGACAATTCCGGGTCTATACTAATTTATAGAAATAAAGGTCATAAAATAAAAATATAATCTTAGGGGCTATTGGTTAGATAATTAACTGCGCTACGGTCGTTTTTTACCAGTTGAATGCTAAATAGACTGGGACTTCCTGATAAACACGTTATGAATGCTTATAATGATCCATGCCTAAAGTGGAACTTAATTGCCCCTAACGCAAACATCCTATGAATTAAGCTAGCAGTTTGAGGGTAGAATACATAATATATAGTAAAAAGATATATAACCATTCGTTCGCGAGTGCGCATGTGCGTTCAAATTTTTTTTAAATGTATAGCTGTTTAAAACTTAAGTACAAAACATTGCATTCAGGCTTATTAAATCAGAGTAGTAGTTTGATCGGGGCTCCTTAGCTCAAAGCTGTATCCCCCGTTGTGTGAGAGTGATTTAGATCAATCAGGGTGAGTATCAGAATTTGCCAGATCATTTTGGGTTACACACAATAATTAAAATAAAAATTACATAAAAAGGAATAGTAATTTGGCCCTAGACAGCAATAAAAATAGTAAAGTGATTAATAGTAAAAAGTAATTAATAGAGAGAAGGAAGTTTTTATGCAGATGCAAGCATCAATTTTATAAAATTTTAATAATTTTTTGGGGTTTTCATAGTTTTCAATTTTTTTTAAATGCTAACAGTTTTATAAACGATTTTAACGGAACTACCAAAAAAAAACTTTTGTTTATATACGATCAGTCACATTAGTAAAACTTAGGTGTTAAAATTTAATTTTTAAAATTAAAAGGAGTCTCTGTTTTTCCCCCTAACCGGTAATAAAAAAAAACCAAGAAAAAAAAATACCTAAAACAACAGTTGTGTGAATTTGCGCCATACAAATCAATAGCACAATGTGTTAAAACGTAAATTCTCACCCAAAGAACAATAACAACAAAAAAAGGCATTAATTAATTTAACATAAGCAAACAGTCTTCTCAAATAGATTACAAATCTACAGAAAAACAGACAAGTAAGGCCTCGCTCTCGTGATTTAAATAATAATGTCATTAGTTAAGATGAACCGCTTTGAAGACAAGCTATAAACTAATCTCAATGGATTCTCTCTCGTGAAAAAATACTTTCTCTTGACCTACTACAAAGGCTCTTTTAAATAGCAGCACTGAATGTAGCAACTTTCAGTTGATGAAAAGTAAACAGTTCCGCCCCAAACGAGGGCAGCTTTGGGAATGAGTTACGGCGAAGAGAGGTGGATATTAACCAAATATTTGAGTTTCGATGTCGAGTGCCTCGACAGCATCTTTCTTTTGCAACAAGTACAACCTCGTGTGTGGCTCGACGATTTTTAAATTTAAGAATTAATATTTCTACTTGTTTAACTCAATTAAAATTGCTAGGCCAGCAATGAATTAGTATAACCGAAAACTAAATGTGGATCAGACTACTGGGATGTAGAAAATTAACTTGGAGTGCAAAGGGTTAAGGAGATTCGTTTCCCCATGTATTTTTTAATTTTTCCAATTCGAAGAAAGGAGAAAATGCTGAAATTGTTTAAAAAAAATTGGCCTCAAAATGTAAATGAATGTCCGGCATCGGCAACCTATGATCCGCGAGTCACCGAGTGAACAATTTGATAATTGTAAGTCATCACTTGAGATCCGAATATAAAGTATAATACATAAAAATAAACAAATATTATTATTTATTTTAAATAATAATAGAAGTAACTTAACTTCCCAAAATTCAGATGTTTGTAAACACCTTAAGACGACTGCCCGACTTGACTAAATCACAGTCATAGACTCAGCATTAAGACAATAACTTGTATGTTCATTCAGCTATGTTTGTCTACATAATAGAATTATAATTTTAAAATTTTATGTTGTTTTCTTATGATCAATTCAAATGTTCATTTTTTCTCATGTGTTTTATGTTGGCTTTTAATGTTAATTTTAAAATGAATATACCACTGACCCGAAATGTCTTCTTAAAACTTCGTTGATTTTTTTCCGTAGCCAAAATACTTTGGAACACTTGTCCAACAAAGCCCTTTAAATCTATATATGTTTGAGAGTTTGCAAGTCTGACCAAGCGTAAGTAAAAGAATTAAATTTCAAGAGATGTTCTAAGTATAAATCACGGGTTAAATATTCGGTGGGTCAACAACCCTTTGCAATGATTTCAGTGGAGGGCCGACGGCCTGGGGTTACGTCTGTCACTTTTCAGTTAGTTCTCTTCTAGGACAAGTCGGTATAAAAATCTATTATTCACTTTTTAGGTCCCCGAGTTTCACCCCTACCCACACAAAATTCTTCGTTATATGCGCGAGGTTCACAAAAACATTGTCTTTTTCATAATTCGCAGCTAACGCTATTCTCCAGTGCTGCAACATTCGTTTTCCGGGAAACTAGGAAGGAGATCTATAGAACGGAGTGGCCAAATTATTTGCTATCTACTGACAACAGAGAGTCGACATGAAAGGTCCAAACAGCTATATCATCTTAATTAGTGCATGGATGTGAATGAATCAAATCATAATCACCCAGATGGATTGGTGAAATTTAAAAATGCAAATTTTGTGAGTGTGTTCGTGAGTCAACACGGTAACTCAACATAATCACACTGATGAATGAAATTTAGCATGCATACCTAACACCAAAATTCATGATTTGTATCTAAGTTTTGGCCTCATCCGTTAACTGGATATAAAAGAATTAAATATGTATTAGTATAAAATACATTTTACGTAAACAAATTTAATAAATTGGACTTGCATTATCCAAGGCGGTCGCTTTGGAAACATTCAGAGGAGTTTCATGAATGACAAATCAAGAACATTAGGTTGTGCCATCGCTATTACTGATCACACATATTTTTAATGAATATTTTTAAACTTATATTCATATGGGAGTATACGTTAAAAGCGAAAGTAGAAAATTAATGATTTTAAAATTAGTTGTAAAAAAATTATTTGAAAATATTTTACTCATATATATTTTACTCGCATAAAGAGGTACTTGTAGCTATGACACCGACGGAAACAGTATAAACTTACATATGACAAACAAAAATTCAATTTTAAATTTAGTTTTTTGCTGTTTATATTCATTTAAGAGGAAGAGGTTAAATTTAAATTGAAAAAACAATACGGCACTAATATGCTCGATTTCTTTACGAAGGCATAGTTCACTAGATTTAGAATTGCATTGTGATGTTCCGGTGCAAATCAGCAAACAATTTAACATGTACAAAATGTACCGAAGTAGAAAATGTGATAATATATTTTTCAAGTACTTAACACAATTCGAAATTAATCTTCGGATATATAAATTATTAGAATCATATCATTTAAAATAAAAGATTTAATAAATGCACAGCCTGAAAGCGAATTCTAACAACAAAAGTCTATTATGTAGCCTCCATACTATGGTCAATTGTTCACCACTTCCTGATGGTGAGCTTGAACGATGGTTTACGGGTTGCATCCACACACTGCACCACTAAATGAGCCGAACGCGTGGTTTTGTCCATAGCGTCTACTGCGCACTTTAGTTGCGCATCTGGCAGCCTTTGATCTTTGGAGAAAAACCGCTTCTGAAGCCATTGTCCGCCAAGGCCAATTTATAGTCTGCCATCAACAAACTCGATAAGCCATACACCCTCCAGACGTTGGTAATAGCTTGCAAAGGACCATAGTGTGGAGGGGCCTTAAAAAACAGAAGGTTATCCCCCCCAAGCAGCTATAGACAAAAACACTCAGTCAGCCTCTAGCCATCAGAGATGTAATATCGTCCTTATTTTATCTCTTTAATTGTTTTATGTAATTTAATTGTTTTGTACTTAACTTTTTGTTTTGTTGCTCAGTAGATTTTAAATATAATAAGTTGTTGCAAATTCTTTCCCAACAACTTTAGAATCGGGTATATTTACATAAAGCTAAAACATAGTGATCAATAGTTCAGTATTTCTCAAAGCAAAAAGAGTTTTTTAAACTATGTTAAAGTCAAAGGCTACAATCTAATACTTATACAGCTTCATCTTAAACAGTTAAAAAATGAAATACATCAATTCTACTAAAATACCGCAAGAAAGAGGATAAGAAGTGAAAAAATAGCTGGGTAATATTTTTTTATATTTAAAATAATCATTAAAAAATTGACGCATATGAAATTTTACCTAATCAAAAACTCAAGAATTCCAAAATTTCTAAGCATCTATGTCAGAAATTTAATAGAAGATTACCCTCTCCCCCGAATTCAAGCAAATGATTTTTATACAGAAATGCCATCACAGGAATTATTAAGACATACATTTTTTGACGCTTTTAAACAACTGATGTGTGGGACAGTTAAAATGAAAGAGGTTGGTTAGTTGGCGTAGAGAGCTCTTCTTTTCCTACACAAAGGCTAGTGAGATCGAGTACAAGGGGTTACGAACGCTCATGCCAGCAGTGTGATTCGAACCCACGACTTTTTCTTACTAAAAAACAGCGCCCTACCTATTCGACCACCGTCCAGCTAAATGAAAAAGAGGAGAAGGCGTGGAAAGAAAAAGGAATGCAGCGACAGGAGTTCGAAAAGATGAAACAAGAGACCAAAGAGGTATTCAAACTGAATTTCACTTTTTCTTTTCTCTCTCTCTCTCTCTTTTGGCGCATTAACAAAGATTGTTACTTGTACATCAAAATAACAACCAAAATAAATATTCATACACAGACTATAAAAATTTTAATACAATTTAAGTGAAAAATCCAAATAAAGGCAATAAATATAATTTTGCTTTATAATGAAGTATAATATTAATTTAAACTCTTTGGTTGGGAGCGCTGCGGTCTATTTAATATTAGTGAACATACGTTTGACACTAATATTAATTTTACATGCACTTCAAGTAAAGAAACAAATCAGAAGAAAATTTAATTCAAGTAATTCCACGCGAAACTGTTTTAAGACTTGCATTGCAATTCATGTTACAAATTATTACACATTAAATTAAGATTTTTTTTTCATTAAATGTAAAAAGTTAATTTCGTTTCAATCATTATAAACAAACTATTTTTTTTAGAAACTCAGGCTTGCAACTGTTGAGGTACTTTCAAAAAAGTGAGAAAAGTGACAAATAATACAGAATAAGTGACTAAAAAGTGACTAAACATTGAAAAAAAAAAAAACGATTTTTTTTCTCCTCTTGATTACACATGGTATTACTAAGATTTTTCTATGTATTTTAACTCTAAATCAAATGATTTACGCATGACATGATTTTAGCGTCAAATACAAAAAAGGTTAAAGATTTTGTTTAACACATCTCAACATTGCTTTTTATTCAAGAAAATCTATAAATTTAGGTTTGAATACATACAAGACATTAATTTTATAATCACAATTTTCTGCATATATTAATGATGTTTTGAAATATGTACATAGCTAGATTAGAGTATCTAAACAAAAAATTGTGAAGAAAAAGAAAAAGAGAAATGTGTGTTTCGACGTAAATTACTTTAATGTATTAAATGTACATTTCAGTACAAATGTAGATTTCAGGAACTTCTTTACGACTTTTTAAAATCACTAAATTCTGGAAACCATATGACTAATTACATTTTAATAAGAAAAATTAGATTAGAGCATCACATTTTTGGTCTTTTATTAAAATATTTTGTTATTAATTTAGATATTCTTTTTTCAACAACAGACTTTTGCTGTGATACACCATAAAAAAAGTGACTAAAAGTGACTGTTTACTTAAAAAAGTGACTAAAAGTGATCAATTGGAAAAAAAGTGACTAAAGGTGAGAAAAGTGACGGAATTGCAAGCCTGGAAACTGAATAAATAAATTAGTAGCATGATTCGAAAGCGTCTCAATTGAAAGGAAATTTTCTGATGTTCAAAAGGATACATAGTGATAGTCACTCGATCGTGTACCTATGGAGGATTATATGAGAAAAACACGTAAAAACTAATTTAATTCGAATTTCGGAACAGGGTTAGCCTAAAATGATCACAGAACTATTAAGAAGACATTTAAAGAAAATAAAACTGCATCCCGATACGTTTATTAGTTTTCAGGTGATGCGTGGACAACTAGGTAACTAGGTACCTAGTTATTTCTTTTGATAATGTAATACCCCTAAATGCCACAAAATAATTTCGAAATTTTGAATAGTCTCTTTTTACCGTTATATAGGATGCCCAAAAAATTTTTAGAATGAGATAAAAAAGGAAAGGAAATTTATTCACTACTTAGCTTGAAAAATAAAAACAGATGACATTTTTTTAAAGTATCGTTATTACCTAGCAGGTTTATTTTAAAATCACAAGGACATACAGTAAAAATTTTAAAACAATTTGTTTTCGCTAACAATTAAAGATGCTCTCGTAACCAGTACGATTTCCTTAGCTGCTTGCCAAAAAAGAAAAGAAATCGGAACATTCTGCTGACTGTTTACACCACGAAACATCACCTCGATTTTACAATGGAAAATAACGTGCCATTCTCTTACACAGAAATAAAGAAGTAAAAAATCAACTGATATGCTTCCAGTTAAAAGAGCTATAATACTTTTTAAATAAGATACGAAGTGCGCACTAATAACAAGGGGTAAAACGAAACAAGCGTGGGAACAGAAAACACAGCTGCCCGAAAAATCAACGAGGAAAATGCTTAGCTGGCGTAACTACAAATGAGTTGGCAAACAACATATCAATTGTTAAAACTAACTTGAAAAAAAAAAATTGTTCCTGAATTTTCTTTCAAAACAGATTAAATCTCTAGTTAGCGACGGTCATTTAGTAAAACAAATAATCAAAATTTAAGTTTTCTTCCGTAACTCCTCGCAAAACGCTTAAAAGTTCTCTCATAGGTTTTCAATTTTAAATGAAACCACTATTATGTAAGTAATTAGTATAGAAACTGATTAGAACTTGAATTGTAGATAATCATTTTCCTTACTGCAATTTATTATATTATATAAATATTTTTTTTAATTTGAGGGATGGGTCGGAGCTGGTCTGCTACTACGAAAATCCTACCCAACTGTAGGATACGAGCCAATGGACTCAGGTAGACATGTACAGAAGCCAATGCCCTATCTGCTTGACTATTCAAGCTGACAAAATTACTGGAAATACTTCAAACTTATGCTCATCAAAATTATTCCTAGACCGAAAGTGTCTTATCGCCCTTCAATCCGATTAAGGTACCGCCTAAAGTTAAAAGTTTTTAAGGAATCAACAACGATATTTTTCGAGTCCTTTGATGATCACAAGCCCGAGTGTCAGCTTATTTAAAATCCTTACTGTCCGCAGTTCTGGAGCATTACAGCCTGCCATGGGATCACTACATCATTCAAAAAGTTAGGTTTTTTCACAATTTAAGAGCTTTCACACATTGCTATGCGGCCCAAAAAAGTAATTTTGGTAATTTCGGGGAAAAAAAACTACTGTTCACTAAAAAATGTTCATCCTATGAAATTTTAACTAAGAATATCGATTATACATCCACTTAACCTTCGTTAGTTTATATCTCAATCTAAAATCAATATACAATCCGTTCATTTAAAGAAAATGGTTTCCCCATTTACAGGCATTCTTTACGCAAGATGCCTTTTTGTTAAGAGAGTAATGTCTCAGCTACTGATTCAACATCAATAATTGGTTTCAACGGCTTAGACCAACGAAATGCAAATATGACTCAATAGAACCAATGCCAGAAACGAAATCGAGAGCATCCCTATAAAAACTGATTTTAGATTTTGTTCACCTGTGCTGTCAGACATCCACACGTCATAAAATACACGAGTTATTTATAAGATGTGTTGGAGAGAGTCAGTTATGCAAGCTTTTACTAGGAACTAAAATTTCATTCCACTAATCAGATTAACGGATTTGGTGTGTATTTTTTATGGATAGCCATTACAGTTGAGATGATAAATTGCTATTAATGAATCCATATTAATTTCGCTCTTTGGAAAAATTTTGCTTCCGGGTTCAAATTTTTTACATTCTATTATTTAATAACTCTAAACATCTGTTAAGAGACAACATACAGCAGTGCGAGCAAAAATAAATAAATACACCCCAAAAAAATCATTTTTCGGCGATTTTTCCAGACGACAGCTGCTGTCGACGGCGTTTTAATTTTGTTGTGAACCATATTCTCCGAGTGGATTAAATTTCTCGTCCAGATTTGCGCAATTAGAACGGCACGAACAATGTAGATTTTTTTTTTTTTTTTGGCTTTCCTTTAAAGACAAGAAGCCTTTTCATTAATCTCTCCATTCACAGCTTCGAGAACTTCAAATGAAAAAGGAAGGAGTTAACAACAACAATGAAGTAACATTAAGAAAACAAATGTGTTCTGTATGCCTCAAAATCTTGAATGCTGGAATGTTGAAATATAAACTAAAGGAATGTCTTCTGCATTTTGCAATTAGAGTTGTGCTAAACATAGTCTGTAACACTATTTACATTTATTGAATTAAAATTGTGGGTATCAAAATGTTAAGTATTTTATTAACAAGTGGTTGGTTAGGAAGCACTACGGTCTAATATTTGTTACATGAGAGACTGGAAGCTACTACTTAAAGATGAATCCAAACGTCTAGAAACATCCATACCAGCAGTAGATTAAAGCACACGGACTCCAGGACTGGAAAGGCTGTGACTTACTTATACAGCCATCGCAATAGCAGCAAAAAAACTATAAAAATTAAATTTTCAACTTTCCAAGCTTCAATAAAAATTAACACATTAAAAACATTTAATAGCCGTAATTTTTTTAATAATAATTATAAAAAAAGCATTTGTTGTAAAAGAATAGGGGGAAAGGAGGATTATTGTAACTATAAATAAATTTGCTACAAAATACCATAAATAGCACTTCTAATGCAAAAACCATTTTTGGGTGATTCAGACTTTACTACATTAAGCAGCAATATATTAAGCAGGGTTTTTTTTAAGGCTGTGTTTCTCCACAATAACCCAGTAACATGGGATTAAAAAAAGTTTCGAAACCTTGGAGAAATTCACGAATTTTAAAATTGAAACAAATACTGTGCTGTTTGTAGTAAATATAACACTATTCGATTCTTTCATTGATTATTATTATTTATGTAGTTACAAATGTTTAACTGCTCTAATGTTTAATTTATAAATAAAAAATAGAACGATAATAATAGCGCTTTAATTTTTACTTTAAAAATTGCACTCTTTCTCCCTCTCCACCTTCCCCCTTTTATAACAAAAAATAGCCGTACTAACTGATCTTGCACAAAAATTGACTCTTATGGACACTTATGAGCTGCGTTAAATATTTGTTACCAAGAACTGCAGTGGACGAAGGTTTCAACTTAAAATGTCAGTGTATTTCTTTCTTTAAATTCCTAAGATAATTTAATTTACATTTCGTCGTAATATTTATTCTTTATGAATTAAATAAATATGATCTTGTATTTAAAAAATATATTTAGAGATAACTTCAATAACGAGAACAGCAGGCTTATGAACTGAAAGTCCATTAACAAAAAGAACTTAAGTGAATGGGAATTATTTTAAATCTGTTCTAGTAGCATTCGTTTTTCTTGAGATTTTCTTGTTATTACTAAACACACGCAAGCAAAATTAGATTTGGAAGTTCAAGGCTTTATTGTCAAACTTTCATTTTAAGAGAAATTAAAAATTTTAGTTTTTAGAAGTACAAATTTAAAGGGCCTGACATTAAAAATAACAGATGGATTTGAGCAATCACTTTATCCTCAAACTTTCAGGCTATTCTTATACATTACTTAATACATTTACAGGGTTTGCATTCGCGCTATACTTGTTTTTCAAACAATAATTTCTTTCTCTCCCTCTTTTTTCTATACGGGATCCACATTTTTTTTCCTTATACGGTCCCAGGGACTGAAAGCAGATAGTCCAACATTGATTTAATATCGCTAACAATAAGATTTTTTACAATAGTGTGTGCGTGTCTTCTTAGACAAAAAAAGAGTCTCAGAATTTTTACATAACCTCCTGCTTTAGCCGAACGATGGCCGAATAGTACAGGCGGTGATTTTCAGTACCTTAGTTCGTGGGTTCAAATCCCACTGAGGCATGAATCTTCGTAGCAGTTCGGAATCGACTTTTAGCAGTAGGTCCCGGTTTCATTAGCCATGGCCGTAACTACGGCACACCAGTCATAGGGGCGCAGCACCGTGAGGAAAATGGGGCCCGAAATAAGACGATTCGCAACAAGTAGGTTTGGTTTGGTTTTGTTTGGAGAGCTACGGTCTACATTTTGCAACACGTGGGTTAACGAAACCGGGTCCTACTGATTAAGCCGATCCCGTAGGGCTACGAACATCCATGCCATTCTGGGATCGGAACCCACGAACTCCGGATCCGAAGGCCAGCACCCTAACCAATCGGCCATCGTTCGGCTCGCAACAAGTAGGAGTAAGGAAAAGTTGAAAAATGTTCTTTTATTATAGAATGAGTTTTTATTTTTAAAATTCATTGTATCTTAAACTTATTGTTTTATTAATTTTCTTGTTTTTTAAAATACTGCTAGAGACTAAACTTGTTACAGTTTTTTACAAAATATTTACCAAACATTCCTGATATGCCTTTACATAAATCCGGGTATTCGTTTTAAATTTTGAATTTATTAAGTTTATTAAAACTAAATTTAAATTTAGAAAATCATTTTTTTCATGAAAATTCAACGTACAAATAAAAAAAATATTCCCCTCGAACTATTCGGTTTATCAGCGAACAGCCTTAGAGTGTTCGAAAATATTTTTAAGTATTAATAAAAGAAATATAGAAGAAAAAATTAAAAATTAATATACTAGGAACATTTTAAGAACTGACAAAATATTTTGAGTTTATTCTAAATATGATATAGAAAAAAAATTATATATCTCACTATATTGAGTGGTAGGGGCGCAGATCAGTTTTTTGCCACAGGCGCTAAAGGACCTTGTTACGGCCCTGTCATTAGCACTCGTGCAATGACAGGGCCAAAAAAAAAAAAAAAAGGAGACCATAGCGTTCCAAACCAAACCTCCTGCTTTAAGCGAAACCAACATATATCAAATAACTTTAGCACGGGTACATATCAAAACCATGCTCACTGGTGCACTGTAGTAGCAATTTGATTGTTAAAAGAGTTATGTAATCTGTACATTATTGCGTTCTCTGCAAATGCCAACTTATTTTGGAAGTTTTGTACCTAACTATGATTTTTAACGAGAACGTGGATCCAGTAAACAAATGGTACAATTTAAAACAAAGGAATCTATGCCGAACTCTTTGAGATGTATTATTCATGTCCCACAGTGACATTTGAATAAAGCTGTATAAATTAGGTCACAGCGCGGAGGCGAAAAGAACACACTTTTTACGCAGTACAAGCATGGTTCAAAAGTGCCTACGATCAGATTAGTTAATGAACAAGACAATTAACAAGTTAAGAGCTTTAAGATGCTTTCGCATAAATGCAAATGAGTGTACGAAAGCAAGAAAAAAAAAAACTGAGCAACACTTGAGCGAAATCATATCTTACCATTTGCTAACATTAGAAAAGCAAAGATTAACATTCCACCCCACCCTCCTTTAACCCTTAAAATGCTATCGTTACGTCTAGGAGACACTTTGTAATTAAAATAATAAAATGTTAGAAGTTGAAAATAACTTCATTGTGCATTAAACCGTTTATATAAAATTAATATTACGTATTACCTGCTTATCCTTGCTTTAAAATGAATACTTAAAAAGTTGTCTTCTGATGTAAGAGTAGTAACAATGTTCGACGAGAACGGAATAGCATTCATCATATGGTTAAAAAAAAATAATGTAAAATATAAAGATTTTTTTATCTGGGTAGTAGCATAGCGAAGGGAGGGGGGTAATGTGTGTTGTAACCGTATCATGATGATTGGTTTCAAAGGTTTGGTTTGGAGCGCTACGGTCTACTTTTTGCAACACGAGGGCTAATGAGACCGGGACCTACTGCTTAAAGCCGATTCCGAACGGCTACGAACATCCATGCCATAGAGGGACTCGAACCCACGAACTCCGGTTCCGAAGGCCAGCACCCTAACCATTCGGCCATCGTTCGGCTGATGATTGCTTTTATTTTATATTATGCGTATATATATATATATATATATATATATATATATATATATATATATATATATATATATATATATGTATGAGTATTATATATGCAAATATTGCTGCATAAATAAATTCAAAAAGGACTTTTAAAGAGATGGTATATTAAGGTGGGTAATGTTTTCGTACACGAGAGCTAAGCATTTTGGAACCTACTGTTTAAAACCAACTCCGGCAAGAAATATGCCAGCTTTCCCCCCCCACACACACACACACAGTGTGATCAATTACACAGACTTCTCCTGAATCTACAATATTGATCATCATGATCATATTGATAGCAAACGTGAATAAAACAATTAAATGAATACAACTAAAATAAATACTCAATTGTTATGAAACACGTTTCGTGTCTTGAACATCAGAACATCAGGCATGTGGAAAAAACAGACTTCTAGACGACTTACAATGTGTGTTACTAGCTGTTAACGTCGGATAATCCTCTATAATTTTGTATCCTCTTTTGAAATTGTTACCATAGGTTGCTCCCTATCTAAAAACGTGATATTTTGGCATCCGGAAGATGTACTTGGTAACAACCGAACGTCCTACCTAAATACAGGACGTATGATCCCGTATCGTGCGATCCATTGATGATGTGAAAGGCAACACTTTACCGAAAATTTTACAATGTCAATAATATTTTTTAAACAACATTGCATTTGAATTTCCTGTATCTTTACTTAGCTTTTATATAATATATTTTTTATCGTTGATGCTGCCTCAGTATAACTGTGATATATACGATCCTTAAAATGCTTTAAACATTCACGGAATACCTTAATCTCGACCGAGAGAACAGCTTCTCATCGGAAATGTTCAGGGCTTCGAACCGTAATTTTTTCGTTCCGGTTAAACTAAAAAATATACATAAAACGTTTCAGTTCCGGTTTTCGGTTCAGTTCTGAATGAATTATTTCGTTTTATATATATTTTTATTTGTACTAAAAATATAGCTCTATCCTAAACAAAAAATTTAATTCTATCAAAATTTAGAAGATTTTATCCCTTTTTTTAAATTGATACACTATGTGAATTGATACAATTAACCAGTATGCACGATACGAGCAGTGAGCAGAGAACGGCGAGCATTAGCAGTTACCTAAAAAAACAGTATAGCGATTTAAACCAATTTAAATAAAAATCGCGTAAAAGTAAACACTAAAAAAAAAAAAAAAAAAAAAAAAAAAAAAAAAGATGCTTTGGTGTATTGTATTCAATTAGTATGTTATCGAACAAATCACAGACAAGTTTTAAAATAAATAGTGAAAAAATGTGCTATCAGTATACAGAACAAATAAATTTTTTAAATTAATACACAGCTGCTTTACATTATCAGTGATTCCATATCAGAAGACAGAGCAAGAGCCGGACTTGGATTCAGCGAGAAAGGTGGATGCCACAGGTGCAACTGAGTTTAAAGCGCAAAACATAAGAATAGAGAGCCGGTTGAGAGTTACAAGAGAGTTTTAATGTATTCTTTACTTGACTATTTACTTCTTGTTGACCATTGTACTTACTCTTCATGAATGAAAACCGACTATCACTAGCCTTTTTACGTCTCCTGACCAATTAGACAGAGACACGTATTATAACGCATACATCACAATCCCTTTCTTTCTTTCTTAGGACGCAGCCGCACTGGATACTTCCAGGTGAACAGCTGATCTGTCTATCTAAACACAGTCTATACAAACATACTAAGATCCGAAAATATAACTCATTCTGATATTTTTCTTAAAAAATTATCTATACTTCTAAATCATTCAACTGAATTAAATTGGCCTTCTACAATTAGGTTCATGCGAAACTAAAACAGAAAAGGACTAGTCAACAACAAAACAGGAAATTGAGAAGCAATGTACATGTGATGACGATAATTATATAGTTTATGTTAAATTAGAAAACATTGATAAGTTGGTTACAGAAAAAAAATGACTGAAAATATATCGAACCAAAATAAGCCGATACTTTTTTTCGGTTCAGTTCCGGTTTTCCTTCTGACGAAAATAACGTTTTTTCCGGTTTTAGTTCCGGTTCGAAGCTTCCGTGAGTGTATATAGAAATGAGAGCGGTACGAACTTCGCGCATATGCTCTACGGTCTTTTGTAAGTCACTAAAACTAGTTATACTCCATGCTTAGAACTTTCTATAAGGTTTATCTCATTCTGCTAGACCCTTTGCATATATTTTTATTTGAATGTAGAGTTTATGTCAGTTGATAATTTCGAACAAAACTGTGCAAAATTTAGGGGCTCATTTATACGAAATTACCGATTTTCGTAACAAGATCTTTTCTCTTTAAATTAAGTTTTCATTTAATAACTTTAATTATATTAGTGTAATGATTATTTACGTATGGATTTTCATTAACAGTTATTTATTTTAAGTCCTTCACGAGGATAACTTTGCTTTAATCTTTTTCATACAGATAACTTTAATTATTTTACAGTTTTAATAACCATTTATTCATATAGGTAACTAAAGAAAGAAAAGTAGACTTATTGCCTAAATTAATAACAATTTAATCTGATTAGTTAAAGATTAAATTTTTTGATAATTTTGTAAAGTATTGGTGATGCTACTAGTACACGAAATTTATTATTTACATAAATAGGGTCGATATTTATATTTATATAAATACCGACCCACCGCCGAATATACGAACTGAAGTAATCACCGGCGAACAGAATACACAAATTCTTTCATGAAATTTTAACCTGTGCATAATTAGAAAGAACAAAAAAAAAGGTCTGTAACAAAAAGGTCCCGTAACAAAGACCGAATAATTTTTAAATATACACATGGTTACATTAACGTGCTTTTGTTTGGTATTATCTATAAGGCATTGAGTCGTATATTAAGTTCTGACCTGCTTACCATAGTAAACATGTACACAGCCGGCTATGATTAAAAAAATTAAGAGAACCCCAAAAGTTAAATAAGAAAGTATGCAAAGATATATAAACTTTAAAAAAAGAAAGATCCTGAGTAAAATATATGGATTTCGTTTTTCTATAAACAACTTGCTATTCTATTTTAACTGGGGTTTGCGCCAGGACTTCCAAAGTAAACTCAGCAAAACAAAATACGAGTAGAAAACTCAAAAGCAACTCTTAAAGCGGTGAAATTTATAGCAAGATTTCCGGTCACTGATCCTGAACATTGTGCCATTTATAACGAGAACATACTTTACATTTGAAAAAGAAATCACAAATTGAGCATTTACAACTACGGAAAGACAGACCAAACAATTAACAGTAAGTTTTAAATGAAACACCTTTCCAGGACATGCTTAATAATAAAGAATAACGATATCAATAACGTTAAAGGAAGCACTCGCAAGGTTATATTTAATACTCGGGTAATTTTGCGAATTAGGATGGCATCATTTTTAAAATCTTTCTCGCAGTAAATAAAGCGAATTGTCAGGTACCACGTGGGATACGAACCAGGTGATTAATTTGTTAACTAGCAGTGGGATAAATATATGCGCACAAGTGAAAGCGAACTGTGCCAACGACCCACTTACCGAGAGAAATCACTGCCAAAATAAAACAACTACACTACTAGTTCTGCTGTGGCAGAGTAGGACAGTAAAAGAGAGTAGAAACAGACTCCTGAACTCGGAGAAGAAATGAATTAAGATTACGACTTACAGAAATACCAATGAGGTTAAACTTATTGAAAAGGAAATAAGAAAAGCATAATTCTTTAAAAAGTATTTAAAAATTAAATAAATGAGCTTTAAAATAGTAGGCACCCGTAATCGTACATCCTGGTGTAAATGATGGATAGGTATATTTTGGATCATTCAAGTCTCTGTGAATTAAAATTAGGCATTAAATAAAGTTTTTAAAAAATCTTTAAATACACACATCTTTGCAATACACATCTCCTGTTTCAATGAGTTACAAATGTAGAATGTGTAAGTTACAAGCGAGTTAAAAAGAACGCTTGCCAATAGATACCACAAACTGGTCCCGAATATCCGAGTCTTAATTTTTCTGTCATCAGACGTCTATATCTAAGTAGAACCAAACAGAGCAATACAATGCTGCCTTATCTCGATGAAATTACCCAAATATTGGTTCAATTAAAATCAAATTTCAATTAAACAATTATAAGTAAATACACGGAGTCGGGATGTAAGCTTGGTTTCAACATTACTGCCTTTAAAGCATGTGTTCTTTGTTACAAAGGATACCATGAACACTTGTCTTAGAAAAAATAATTTATTGCAAAAGAGGTGATTTCGAATATTTTTAAACCGAGGATGTGAAACACGGAACAACATTGTAATATTTTGAAGTCACATTCCTCTCTCACCAGTAATTGAGGGGGATCTATAATCCTCTCAAATTATTTT
Source organism: Pardosa pseudoannulata (assembly GCA_032207245.1). Lineage (NCBI taxonomy): Eukaryota > Metazoa > Arthropoda > Arachnida > Araneae > Lycosidae > Pardosa > Pardosa pseudoannulata. Next base: position 125,934,448 of record CM063504.1, read on the forward strand.
AGCTTTAACCCTTTAATTTTATTGCAACATAAACCGTACACATCCAGGTGCTTTATAAACTACATTAGATACGGAAAATTACATCCAGTTTATGAAGTATCGATAAGCAACATAATGTGAAAGAAAAATTCACTCAAATTTTGCAGTACATTTTTATTTTTCAAGCCTCACATTAAAAAAGCACATCGATCCGAATTGAAATCATGCTAAAATATCTAACAAATTTATGTAGTTAAATTTATTAATAAAAGGTTCGCCCCAATGAAAATACAAGTAAATTTCATAATAGTCAACATCCTTCCGCTTTGGAGTGTTTTCTTTTCAAACAAACCCAACCATGAGAATTTCATGATTGATAGCTGTGCCAGATATCTAAAATATGCGTAAACATTACGACCTTAACAGTGTTTACTGTATACATACAAATATACAAAGACTTTGAGTTTGGAACCAATGAAACTATAAATCTCTAAAGTAGGGTTGTAAAGAAAATAGTAACAGATTAAAACAACGTTTTTCAAAAATTCTTACAAGAGTCAAACAGCTGCTGTTTATGCTGTAGGAAGGAAGGCGTTACATTATCCCCATTTCGGCAAGGTTATAAAATGTAGGTCATTAAAAGCATTAATAGTTAGAAAATAACTAAAAAATTTTAACTTAACACTGTATAATGAATTTATGATAAGTTTTATACCAGGCATTTATTTTATTAGATTAGCCCACCCACAGATTGAATTCTGTAATTTTCTTATATTTGAAGCCCCATACGGATAATTTAACATAGTTATGCAGTAAACAAAAATATTCATGCTTTAATTGAGATACGAACTTCCATTGGAAGATCTTTTATGTAATAACGCTGTACATGACAGATGCTTGAAAGCAACAACTACCGGCTTATTTAATCAATCTCTTAAACTATTTCTAAAAAGACAACTGCAATTCCATCCTAGAATATCGAAATAGTACTATAAACACACTGGCAATTTTAACACTTCAAGAAGCCGAGCCTAGTTTTATAGGAACTGTACTAATATTCAGAGCTATTAAAGCCAGCGATTCGGTAATATTTGGTGTTTAAAAATTTGGCTGTGATTACTTAAATAAGATACAAGATTTTGTTGGCCGTCATTTGATGCACTTTCAGAAATTGGCTAAGACATTTCTTAAGCCGTACTCGGAAAGGATCTGATAAAGTGTACGCGAATCAATAATACATATATAAATACACACAATATACATACAAAAACATATATATGTACACACACGCAAAACCAGTTCTGGGCTATTTGCTGTTTGGGTGCAAGGTAGTAATTTGGCCGTTCCCTATCAATATGTATCCCTAGTAAATATTCTATTCGTCCGCGTGCATGCGCACATTGCACACCTACTGGTCATGGCCCTGTATGTGAATGTATATATATGTATATAAACCTCGTATGAATACATATATATATTTGTCATGTATTCCAAAATAGCTTGATCAATCTTCATGATATTTTCCATGGTAATTCAGGTAAACCCTAAGAAGGTTTTAGTCACGTTAAACGGATCGAAGGTCAATCTTGTGATTGGGTATATTACGGTTTTTTTGCCCTCTATTAGACCTGGGAAATAGACAGTAAGCCACGGTTTCTCAAACTTTTTCCGTCGCGGTACCCATGTCGGGTTTAAAAAATTTACTTTTTACAACTAACCGTATAAAATTTTTGAATAATGAGAAATAAATTAAAAACCGTGCAAATTTAATGTTAAATTATTTTCAACTAGCTGTTTTCCGTGAGCAAGACATGACGGTGAACTTAAATCCACTATATGAATGGCTAGGAAACTCTTTTGCTCGTAGTAAATTACAAATTCTATTCCCAGAAGCATAGGCGATGGTATCGGAGCTATTTACATGATGTACTCGAAATAACTATTCAATAAACAAACTGGTTAAACAAGTTATGTCAACTCTTCTGAATATTCTCTATCCATCGATAACAAGTTTGAAAAATCTACTCCGGTACAAATTGGTAATAAGGCTTATTAACAACAAATGTTTTATAAAACTGCCAATATTTCACAACTTCAGCTACTGTTTGTAGTCTCAATTGGCGATGTATGTTTTCAGTATTGTAAATACACTTAGCACACACCCCCTCCCCCCAGAAAAAAATAAACGCGCTACGACGTATCCAGAAGATGGATGTAATGCAAATTGAACACTAATTCGTATGCATACAAGTTTCGACGGAAAATGCAAAATTTTAAAGTTTGGCGGCCAATGAATGAACGTGTGTGGCTGCAACGCATCTTATCTGTGCAACTGGCAGGATACGTAAGAGGAGAAATTCCGATTTCTGATCATAAATTCTTTGCGAATATCATTCCGTGTAGTTGGACCCAAGCCGGTTAGTCTAATCGGCGAATCTCTCGACATTTGGTCAGGATCGATGCCACTATTAGACGATGTTGGCAGGAATGGGTGAACCATGGCCGAGCACAGCATCAAGAAGAAAGCGGTCGGCCTAGAGAAACGATACACCGCGAGACCGAGCAATCGCCAAAGCGACACTTACAGTCCCAGACGCATTATCCTCGATTGCACGTACAGCTAGTGCCTCAGTAACCACAATATCATTTATAGGTGACTCACAGAACGGGGGCTGAGGTCACAGCACCCCTTGCGCCGACTACCATTAACCTCTGTACGAGAAGGCAGTTTGCAGTGATGTCGGGCTCATTCGAACTGGAATGTCACTGACTGGAGTAGAATAGTTTCAGTGATAAGTCCCGCTTTGAATTGAGCCCCAACGACCAGTGAAGACGTGTCTGCAGATGTCCCGAACAGAGGTAGGATACCAACCTAACTGATTTCTGCCATACAGGCCGACAACCAGGAGTGATGGTCTGGTGTGATATTTCATTTCATAGCACCCTTACAGCACAGTGGTACGTCGCTAAGTTCTAAGCCCTTCATTTCATGCCATCATGGGTTTACATTTCAACAAGATAATGTCCAGTCCCACATTGCAGGTGTTTCTACTGCTTGTCTTCGATCTTGCTGAATGCTACCTTGGCCAGCAAGGTTGCCGGATTTCACTCATATTGAGCACGCTTGGAGCATTATAGGCAGGGCCCTCCAACCAACTCGGGATTTTGACGATCTAACGCGCCAGTTGGACAGAATTTGGCACGAAATTCTCATGAGGGTATCCGCTACCTTTATCAATTAATGCCAAGCCGAATAACTGCTTGCATAAGTGCCAAGGGTGGACAACCTGTTATTGAGTTTTTCACTTTGTGCTCTATCACTTGAATAAATCATTCAATTTTTCTCAAATTGTAATCATTTTTTTTTTTTTTTTTGCACATGCACATTTATCTATTATCGTCCCATTCTGATAACTCCTTTGTGCAATTTTTAAGAGGGATTAAACTAAATCAGATTAATAGAAAAAAAAAACCTAATAAAGGTTTAAAATTTCCTAAAAAATACACATCGAACAGTCATTACATTATGACCAACGCATTAATAGCATGTAGGATCACCTTTAACCCTCAAAACTGCCAGCACCCGGAGTGGCATTAACTCCACGAGGTGCTGATAGGTAGTCTGGGGTAACTGGTATCAAGCGCTCGACAACTGATCCTGCAATTCTAGCACTTGCGAGGGGTAGAGTGGCAGCTCCAATTTAGCATTCCAGGTGGGACCACAAAAGCTCTATTGGGTTAATGTCAGGTAAATTTAGAGGCCAAGACATGACTTGAAAATCATTGAAATGTTCCTTGATCCACTCCCTGGCGATACGACCCTTTTGACAGGGTGCATTCTCCTGTTGATAAACACCATCCCCCGTCGGAAATGCTGTTGTCATGAATTCGTGAACCAGGTCTACAATGATATGGGGATAATGGGTCCTAATGTGCTCCATGAGAAAAATTGCCCAAACCATAATACCCCCACACACACCAGCTTGTTTGCGTCCAGCCACGAGTGGGGACACTTCCTCCGCTCCAGAGAACGTGCTAGATAAATCTAAGGGTATTCTAGATGGGAAGATGACTGGTGGGAGCGAAGTACGGAAACAGTAGGAGAAATCCCTCTCCGAAGATGCTCAAAATTGACGGGAATTTCCAAAGTTGTGTGAAGAACGTCTTACGTCCATCAAGGTATACGACCGGTCGTGAGGCACCAAACATAGGGCTCAATATATGATTTAACACAATATACAAATTCTGCTTCATTTTGACTACATTACTTATTTAATCTAGTTTTATCCATTCCTTTATAATTTCAATTACGCCACTGTTTTCCGTCCACATAGTAGCCAATAGTAACGGTTTGATGGTTCGTTGGTTTTGAGCACTATGATTTAATGTTTTGCTACATGATGGTTAATGAGACAGGGACCTACAGCTTAAAGCCGTTTACGAAAGGCTAAGAACATCTAAGGCAGCAGTGGGTTTCAGACCCACGAAATCCAGTTTCGAACCTGTACCCATTCAGCTACAGTTAGACATAACGGTGTGATCATGTGCAAGATTAAAAGTACTGTATTTAATATTTCATTTTTAACAGTTTTTAGGTTAATGACTAATAACGTATTGTTTTAAAATTTTCTCTAAATATTATATATTTACATATAATACATAGGTAGATAAGATATATACATATATATATATATATATATATATATATATATATATATATATATATATATACATATATATACATAATTTTTTTTGCCGAAATTGTGTTTTATTATAAATTTGTATAAAAACCCTACTGTAATGTGTAAATACGAACCTTGTGTGTTACACACACATATACAGGCACGGATATATAAGTATGTATAAATATTTACGCAGAGGCACTTGCTTGTTAAGCATTCACCCAAATATGTCCAATGTATTACTCATTCAGTACCACCAGGGAAGCACATGTACCTTAATGTATGCTATGGACGCGAGTAGTACTACTCTTGCTGGACCCTCGTAATTCAGTTGGATGGACCAAGCAGAAGACCCCCCCAGGCTTAGACTGCAATTTCCAGAGGTATCATTTCAGATCTTAAGAGGGCATTGTGACCGCAAACATATATGCTACTGCTACATATATACAGATATTTATTTATTTATTTATTTATATATATATATATATATATATATATATATGTATACACACACACACGCACGCACGCACATATACGCACTAGACTCAATGCAGGCAACAGTTTTTGGATAGACAGGCCTGATCTAGACTTTTTCAGTGCACATTTAAGGTTGACAAAGTGCTTCTCATATAATAGAATTTTTTTAGAATAATTTTAAATAAATTAGCATATAACATTCAACACAATAAACTTAATAATAGCATAACTAATTTCGTAATATTTTTGACATTCAACTAATACTTTCTTGATTCTCTCATGACATTCACTTCTATCTTAAGGGTAACCAACTTCTGTATATATAAAATTTACTTTTTCTCTTAAAAATGTATCACAATCTTTTACGGCCCGCAGGAATAAGTACAGCTTTTTTAAGGGTGTTTCTGCAAAAATGAATATCACAAATTACAAATGAGGAAACTTTCTTTCCGGAGTAGAAAATTTTATAATTTGATATTTGAAAAAAAAAATATCTAAGTGTCCTTGATGATTTTTACATGCAATTATCAAGATTATCTTTCATTTCATGTTGTAACTATGTACTTTTTACACCTACCATGCATAAAACAGGACAGTTCTACTCTTTTGCTTTAATTTCTCGCCTTAAGTCCCCTGAATAACTGTATTTCCTGCTAAGCCATAATAACGAAATACAACAAAAAGGTTTTCTGTTATAATTTCACTGATCTCTAACTAAAAGTAACAGGTATTATCTCAGGAACACATATTGATTGCTTAAGTAGAAACCAGGACTAACATGAACAGAGGAAGATGATGAAAAAAATGTATATACCCTACCATACATATAACATAGAACAAAACGTGTTTGAAAAAATATATAAATATTTATTTCAAATAAGATTATCCATTGTATAATATTTTGAAATTTAAAAATAATTTTTGCATCAATAATGAAATAAAACTTTTATATGTTTTTTCATTTCCTGTTTTACATTTTGTAAAAATTGAAACTTGTCCTAAAAGCCATAATACAAAAAGATTCACTTCTCTCAGACAAAAATTGACTAAAATATTGAAGGAAAATCAGTTTGAGAAAATTTCAATATTTTTTCTTCTTGGTGAAGGGAGAATGAGGTAAGTTAAAAGATTAATTACAGTAGTTCAAGGTTGAAATTAAATTGCAGTGCCTCTACTATGAAAAAAAAGGAAGAGTTCACTAATTATGAAATGGGGGGAAGGAACTATAGTAAAGTAGATACACATGATATTTTCCACTAAAATAAGCTCTAAATCCCATTTCCCCATCACATATTTGCTGTAAAAGAAACTTTGCAACCTAAATTAAACTTCGAATAACTAATTAATTTCTCAACTCCCCTACCTCCCCAGAAATGAAAAGAAATTTCTCATATTTTGAATATAATTTCTATATTATTATGACTGTATCATTCATGATTAAATCAGAATTAAATTTTGAAATGGTTCAAACATTTATTTTTAACTTGACAATATACAGATACTACAAAGGTAGATATTAAAAATATTTCGACAGTCATACGTTACCATCTTTGATTACTCTCTCACACATAAAGCTATATTTAGTTTTGAAAAAAAAAATTAAATAAGTAAATAAACTGACTCTTTAAAATGCTAAACATGCTTTTAAACTAAACATGCAATTACACAAACTGAAAGAGAAAGCATTTTAATCATTACACTTGCATATTTTAGCTTGATAATTAAAAATGTGCTTTTTCTTTTAGATTTATTTTTAATAATAATATTTAATAATAATAATAATATATTTTAATAATAATAATATATTTTAATAATAATAATTTTTAATAATTATAGCTAATTTATTGTTATTTGCAAAAATGTTTAAGTGTTAAATCTAGTTTATAAAATAAAACTTCCAAATAAAAATACTTTGCACTCAAAGAAATGAGCGTTACTTTGACTCATTGAATGCATTGAAAAAAAATTCTGCTAATTTAAATTATATCAAAGATTAAGACAATATTTGGGAAACTTTGTTTCAATATGAGTACATATGGCAAAATGTTAAAAAAAAGTATTAAGACAAGTTTTAAGAAAACACTGTAATAAATGCATTGCCAACATAAATAACAGAAAAATAATTTTTAAATAGCTGTAAATTTTTCTTCACTTGTTTCATTCTTTTCATATTACATATGCTCTGCATTTATTCATATACAACAAATTGTTTTATAAATTAGACTGCCTTTAAGTTGCTGTAAAGCAAAATGAACAATTTCTGTTCATGTATATAACATGACAAATAAATATGTATAAAACCTAAATCAAATTATATTATCTTGATATTGATTTTCTAATCTAAACTTTAAAAGAGAAAAAAAGGTTTGATTCCCAATTTAAATTCAACCAGTTGTTACCTCCAATATCAGAAAAAGATCCAATTCTTTATTGCATATAAATGATATTATAACTTAGAATATTCTAAATGAATTCAAACACATATTAAAATAAACAGAAAAAAATTCTTTAACACAATTTTTCTTACTATTAAGGATTGCTTTCACAATATATAATTTGAACAACAATAGTTCATTACATTTTCACAGTTTTTAATTCCCAATTTTTCAATTTTTTAATAAAAATAATAACAACAAACAAAAAAAAAATTTATTCTGAAAAAAGCTAAAACCCTAAGTTGCTAATGATTTTATAACTCATGCTACAGTATGATAAAAAACTTATAGACAATACAAATTTAAAACTATGTGTTTAGAAAGTATATTGCATAACCTAGAATTGTCTCAGCCACCTGTAGTTGGCAAATATTATAATAAAAATAGGTTAAACAATATTAATCAATAACAAATAAAACCTGTCTTTATAATATTATGATTTCTGAAGAAGAAACAAAAATTTTACACAATTAGCCCTTCAGGTGTAGAAAATTACTATAACCTTTACCTTTTTATTTTTTTTTCCCCATCCAAGCTAAATATCATATTTTAAAAACAAAATGAATAATAAATTGATTAATAATTAATAAATTTTTTTCTAAGAACAGAGGAACTTTCTTCAAAGAAAACTTCTATCTAGAAAAATCTACAGTTATACTTCTAGATTCAATTTTTAAAAAAAGAATAAACACATTAAAGTCTAGCATATCTTTTTTATGAATAACTCTTGGAATGAAATTTACTTTTCAGCAAACGTAGATGGCAATCCTATAAAGAATATCCTAAATTTTCAAGTTTCTGTTTTTACTTATTTTGTTATTTGGACAGACATCTTACGATATTTCAAGCCTAACACAGAAAATTTATTTTTTGGCATGTACTTCTAATGAAATCAAGACTAATACTAATAGTGTCTTACAAAAATAATCTGACACACATATACTATCAATTACCAAAAATATATGAAATTAAAATAAAAAACTCTTGCATTTTGAAAATATGTTTAATTAGCATTCTTTTGATATTAAACATACTATAAAAAAATTAAATAGTAATCTTAAAACAGGGCATCTTATGGTGTGTGACAAATAAAAAATAGTCACACAAAAATGATCACACATTTAGTATTGCAATAAAAATATAATTTACATTGAAATTATTTCTAATTTTTGTTTTATTGCTTTTGATTTTAAAACTGCATTTAACCTTTTTGGCATGAATTACACTGTTTAATTTTTTGTTTGTTACTTCTGGATTGATTACTTGTACCTCTAGTTCTTTCCATATATGATCAATAGAGTTAAGGTCTGGAGATTTGATGCTTTAATTACTTTGGAGCAATTCAATAATAGCCAGACTTGAATATTATGTGCAGCATGCTTCAGATTATTGTCTTAGTAGAATTTAAAGCCATTGTGTACTCATCCATAATCCATTAAAAAATTTTATGTTATTTATGTTATTTACTCCAGAATACGACATAGATCCTCATACCATAACTTCTCTGCCATCAAGTTTAACGGTTGATAGTAAGTTTAGTTTCCGAAATTCTTCTCGGAGTTTCCTTTACACTAACACTTGTCCATCCAAACCAATGATATTAAATTTACTTTAATTGACAAACAAAACGTTTATCCAATAATTTAGATTTTTATTTCATACATTTCACAAAAGATAGTCAAACTTTTTGATATTTTTCATTAACGTTAAATTTTTTCCTTGATACATGTACATGATATCCTTTCAATCAGATTACTTGTCTTATAGTTTATAAATTAACAGATATTCCATATAATTCATGTACTTCCACAGAAAATTTAAGAGCACTCAGTCATGAATTTTTTTTTTTTTTATTTCCTCAGAATAAAGAGTTTTATTCCTTCAGATAACTTAGATGGTCTTCCAGGTCCTTTTATATTTTCAACTTTATGATGTTTCTGATAGTATTTAATAATACCAAAAACTTTTGAATGACTTAAATTACGTAAATTGCAAACTTTTCTAATAAATTTGCCCTCTCTTATATGTAAATTGGTAACTAATTTATGGATTTTTGAAATGTTTACTTTCTGATGGATTGAACAAAACATTAAAATATTAAAATAGCTAAAAACATTAAAATAAATGAAATTCTGTAAAATTTTGTTGATTAACTTAAACAAAGGACTTAAAAAATATTGCCACACCTAATCAACCAAAAGAAATACATAACTGTGTTTGTATTTAAGAGGAATAATTTCAATTCATAACTATAAAGCTGGCTGATTATTTTTGTGAGACTATTTTTCTTCTATCACTATACACTGTTTTTTTTTTTTTTTTTTCAAAATTACCATTTAATTTTTTTTAAGTATATTCAATATCAAAAGAATGCTATATTAACATACTTTCAAAATACAAACTGTTCTTTTTATTTTAATTTCATATATATTCTGATAATAAGATATATTAAAAAAAATCTAAGTGGCAGATTATTTTTTTGAGATGCTATCTGTTATAAAACTTCCCATTAAAGTACTGTGTTTACATATAACAGCAAAACAAATATTTTTTCATGCATTTTTTCTTTTTATAAATAAACCCTATGGTGTTTAAAATTTCAGTTCATCACTAATGAGAATGGGTTCAATTTTCTATAGAGCTACTTACATTTTACATTTTCTTTATGCCAAGGAGTACATAGGAACTTATATTTAAGGTATCTATCAATATTCAGCAGAAATGATGAGGATATTAATGGGTTAAGTATTATACTTATTGTACTTAACAATTAAGTTAATAAACATGTTTTCAATTTTCCATAGTACACTGAAAATCATTCCTTGGAGGATAAGGTCTGAAGTACCTTCTTTAAGGATTATTATTAAAATTATAATCAATGCTTATAGAAAATAAAAAAAGCTAAAAAACCATACTTAAGAATAAGGTTAAGTTCTTTTAAAATTATTAAAAAGGTTAAATTTCTAAGTGAATGACACCATTAACTAATGTTGGTTTATGATGTTATATAAATTATAAATAACATAATAAATTATAAATAATCTTTTTTATTTACTTTAAAGGATATTGTCAAGGGTAAATATATTTAAAAGTAACTAATAGGGAATATTTATAAAAATTATCAAATACACTATAAAAGAAATCTTTAAAATTTAATTTATAAAATAAGTATAATGTTTTGAGCTCCTATTAGATAAAATGCGGTTGATTAGTCTAATATAAATTATTAAAATGTCAATACTATACAAAGCAAAAGGAAATATTTTATATAATTCTCAACATACTCCAAACTGCTTGAATTTTAAACCAGAGACATTAATACCTATTTAAAAAATAACTATGCACATTACAACAATTGAAAAATGTGCCCTTTTCCAGCCTGAAAAGTTCATGTACATATTTATACAACTTATCTGCTTTAATTTTAAAGTAATACAGAATTTAGGATGTAAAAATAATTATGCTTTGCTTAACTATAAATGTCATTCTACCTTTAAATATAGAAGTAATTAATAATGTGTAGGTATACAAAGAAGGTACTTTAAAACAAACTTTTTATCTTACCCTTTATAATACTACTTAAAAAATAGCCCCAGGAAACAAATTTAAGCGTAAAATGTAGGATGTTCTAAATAGATCTATAAACTTTTATAATAATTAATAATAGCTTAAATATTCCTTAAATCAGATAAAATACCTTTAAGTTTGTTAAGTATTCAAAATATGTTAACATATGCAATAAGTTTTTACTTTTAATACCTATTTAAAAAAGACTTTCACTAAAATACTTATGTAAATAACTTTCAAGATATATGTTTATTTTTAAATTTCTGGCTGTTTAAAAATCTCAAGTATTTTGACTGTCATATATATTGAAATAATGTATTTAAAAAATCATTTTAATTCATAACAATAGTACTTTACAATACTGATTAGAAAAGTTATATATTTTACTATATTCTTTACTAAAAGATACAAAGTAAATATTCTGAGTTCCGATTATTAAAAAACACTCCTTAATGTATGAATGACAACAACAGAATCTTAATATTACATAAACTATTATAAAAACATCATTTATTTTTACCTCCTGTAGTTTGTAATACTCTGAAGAGCATTCTGAAACAAACCTTGCATGTACATGAAAAACTCTTTGTGGAAAACAATGCATTTTTCATAATTTAAAAACTGATTTAAACTATTTGAAATGACATCTATGAAAGAAGAAAAGATTATACGAAAAATAAGATACAACTTTCACAGAATTATTTTGATTGTTTAAATAAAACATAGATTCAATACTTTGAGCTGAAGTAATATACTCTTGATTACCAGACTTAGTAATTTAATAAAACACCTATATCTAGTTAAATCGGAAGCTCAAATAATCTTTTACGGAACATTTTTATAGAGTTTTAACTATAAAGTGTTCGGAAGAATTTGTCTGTAAACATTTGGAAAATTCACACAATGCTAACGTAATTTATTGATTTTCAAGAAGGTCTGTGAAGTATTTTAAAATATTAACATTAATGTTGTGGGAGCTAACAATCGCAACCTCAATAATCCCTGAGAGTTGGTATTACTTGTCTCGTAGATTTTAACACTTATTTGCACAAACATTTATAATACCCGAATGACATCACCATAAGACTTCGTTAAAATATATAAATACCGTTTAACAAACTCTTATTTTGTTCTTTCACTTTAAAAGGCAATTTTATTAAAACTTGTGGGGAAGTAATATTTAATTAAATCACAGTGCATAATTTAGAGCTAATGAAACACTTACATATATGAGGCCAGAGAAGTATCGATCTTTAAGGTTGTGCAAAACTGATGCTTCATTTAAGCATGTCAGTTCTGCCATATCTTCTACTTTCGAAAATCTTGGAGGATTCATTTTTTGAACATCATCTTTAGCAACGACACACCTCTTATTCGTTTCAACGATCTCCACATCAAGTTCATCGGGCCTCTCTCTTTTGACACTAGCAGCAACAAATCCATGAATATCGTGGGGTATCCAAATTAACTTTTTCGCTGTCCATTCCGCTTGTGCTGTAGGATCGTTAATTAAATTTCGATCTACAACCAAATATTTCAATTCGGGATCGTTCGTATCATAATACGATCCGGCGTCCGCCATTTTTTAAAGAGTGATTATCCGAGCTTGTATTATCTGTCAAGAATAGAAATTACAGTGATGATAAAATAACTTTCGAACACTAAAAATACACAGAAGCAAATGCAAGTTTTTCATCAAAATTATCCTAATTTAACAGTATCGGGGTTGTATCTTCACTATGTTTGTAATTTCACATGACATCTGTTTTGACGACCAAGCCCGTCACCCGCCGGTTACAATCGCAAGCAGAAAACCTTTAAACACAGAACTTCTTCTTTAGCCAAAAATATACTAGCGGCGCTGCTAATCAAATGTGTAAAGTATGTATGACGTAATGACTCTACAAACGCGGGATAATTTTCATCGAAAAAAGTACGGAATGAAATTTATATACTAACATAAATAACAAACACAAAAATAATTTTAATTAGAACACCAGTTTTCCAGACAGAGAGCAGTTATAACATTCTGTTCAGTTAAAAATTTAAATAGATATATGAGCAGAAAAAATCAGAGAGCTACAAGATAAATTCGAGTTTCTTTCATCTTGGAAAAATAAGGAAAAGAGAACACTTCGGTCAACTCAGTATACAAAAGATGTGCAAACTATATACATCATGACCTATGGTAGAAGGGAAGACTTTTGACCCTTATCGCTTTCGTATCTTTTTCACCTCCCCCTTCCAAAAGGATTAGGTATGATTCCCTTAAGGGGATAAACCAGTTCTGATCCGGCTTCGAAACTACCGAATGGAACTTTGGAATCTTTTATTAAATATGGTGATGTTTCATCACAAATAGTAATATTAAATTACAAAAATAATTCCATACGCTAAACTGAAGTAAAAATAAAAGTAGGATTCACGAGTTCGATGATGGGGAGTGAGAAATTAATATACAAATACAGAATACGTTAGTAAAACATAGTGCTATGATTAATTAGTGAAAAAATTAGTTCGCATGGTAAAATTGCTATTACAGTTAAAACATTTTTCCCCTTTGTAACACAACAGAGAGCTCAATTGAACTGCAAGATTTGCAAAAAATTGGTTTTTACGGAGTATCTATCGATGTAAATTTTACTACTTAAACTTCCGAACGAAAAAGTTTTTAAAAAAATTTTGGAGCATTAATGCACAAGTTGCAAAAAGGTGGAATTTTGTACGCTTGCACCATCTTTCGAATCAAAAGATTAAAAGGAGTATAAGGTATAACCTCGTTCTCACATCAGAGTGGTGAGTAAGAACGCACTGTCTTGTTAGAAGGTTAATTAGACTGTACCTCCACTTTGGTACACAAGTAATAAGTTTAATAAAAAACATAGATAACAACAGTGATAAATGTAGCTGGAAGCAAATGCGAGAACCTGCTCTTTCGAGCCAAATAATAGTAACATCAAGGGGAACGAAAAGCTCAATCAGAAATATTAAACAGAGATGCAGAAAACAATTTATGCACAATGAAAAAAAAAAGCTCCTAATACAAATAATTAGCAAAGATTTTTTATTTTATTTTATAAAATTCCATAATTTTTTATTTGGTTTTTACAAGTTTTACCACTTTTGGCGATATTTTATATTTTTATAAAGACAGATGAGAAGGACTACACAATTACAGAAAAATAATTACATTAGCAAAATAGTTAAATGATGCAATCCCCCCCTCCCCCAAAAAAGGGTAGCAAGAGTAAATTTAAAAAAAAACTGAGAAATTTTCCGATTCGAAAAAAATTAAATTAAGATAAAAGTAAATTAAAAATTTAACTCTGTCAATGAATTGTCAATCATGAAGATAATAAGAAAAATTTTAATGAGGTGGGAAGGGAAATTTAAATTAATGAGCTTGATATTAAGTTTTTAAAGATTTTGTCGAAAGCTTTCGTATTGTCTACGAATATAGCAACTGCGACATGTTAACAGAGTTGTCAGCAGAAAACTCTCCAGAATTTATATTAAGTGGAGTGCTTACTCCGAAATCCAAATTGTTCCGGCTGATGATATTGTTATTGCTGATGAACTCGTCTGAGTGATCTATGCGGTGAGCTAAGATATACTCATAGACTTTAGACATTCCCGACAATAGGTTGATCGGCCTAAAATTAGAGGGGTTGTTGTGGTCCAGATCCGGCTTAGGCATGGTTATGACTACCGCCTCCTTTCAGGAATTTAGAAAGTAATTTAGATTAAGAAGGCTATTCAAAGTGAAAGTTAAAGAAATAATAAAATCAGGTGAAGGATGGGCAAGCTTATAGGTAGAGATATTATCAAGACCATGAGCCTTATTCTTTTTGAGTTTCCTCAAATAGTCAAAAAAGTAAGAAGGGTAAGCAGGAGTGATTGTATTGTCAGTAGGATTATTTAGAAACTGTTCAACACTAGGAATTACTTTAGAGTGAATTTCAGGATCCAAAATCTCGTGGTTCGGACTAAACTGATTTCTAAGACTGTCAATTAAAAGTTCAGCCTCGTCATTGATAAAATAAGCCATGGAATTAGATTCTCTAAGCTAATGGTTCTCATGAAAGAACGACTTACACTCTGGGTCATACCCTCACCTTTCTTTTGAGCTTATCCTGGGAGCCCCGAAAAGATCGGAGCTTTGCTACATATACCATCCTAGTAAAGATGGTTCGTTTTTGACGAAATCGAATCATGAAAGCTTCCCTCGTTCTCGCTTTCCTAGAAATCGTAACTCCTTTTATTTCCAAAGACTGAAACAGTAATTATTTCTTTTTTAGTTTATTCTAAAAAAAATGGTTATGATGAGCAGCGGTAGCTCAGCCGGCAAAGGCAGCGATCTCTTAATCGGAGATTAGCGAGATTGAGGTTTGAACTCATCAGAAATCAGTTGTATTCATTACTGGCGGCTGGTGCACGTAAAAAAAGGTTTGTGATCACAATGTCTTACCTACAAGATTCCAAATGATACCTCTGGAGGGGCCATTAGTTTAGTTAAGGACATGTATACTTTTTTTGCGACACAAGGGTTAATAAAACTGTGACCTCCTGCTTAATGTTAATTCGAAATGTCTATGAACATTCCTACTGACAGTGGGATTAAAATCCATAACTTCCAGCAGCACCCTGCTCATTCGGCTAACTTGACTTTGGGTTTTAAAACATGTTGTATTATTTTTAACTCATCCTTTCAGGCTGATAATTACACGAAAAGTTGTTGGAAATATAAAAAAAAATTCCATCTTCATTGTGAATGTACTTTTTAAGTATAATTCACAAGTTACCTGTTGCCGATACTAACCATTTCATATCTTAGTCAACAATCAAGTTCAAAGGTTAAAGTTTTATTCCTTTGATTTTAAAGAACCATTTATGTGATTATAAGCTATTAATATTTTCTTTATCAGGAAAATTCCTCTCAACTAGAAGATTGAGACTGAACTAAATGGTATCTAGTCAAATTAAATTGACAAATACAAGAAGTTCTGATATTTAAGAATTTACATTTGATTGATATAACAAAAATAAAAAAAGTGTATAAAGCATCACTACAATCTGATTTTTCTAAAGTACAAAATAAATATTCATTCTCTTGTTAGTCTTGAAGATGACAGCTGCAAGTAAAATATTTTAGGCCTTTCATTGGCAAAATGAAAAATAGGATTAGCAAAACTTACCAAAAGACATATCAGACTAAAAGAAAAAAGAAAAATTAAATTCAATGAACTGAAGGTAATGGAAGAAAAGAAAATAACTGCTTTACAAACTCTGAATACCTAACTTATAATTGAAGTGTTAAAATCAAACCTAGAGAATGATATTTCTGATTGAATTAGTATTCCTAATCTTAGAATTTCGTATTTTTGATGTATTTTGTTTAGCACTTAAACTGTAACTAGAGAATATTTTTGATTTAGTTAAATGTTAAACTTGTGTTCCTATTTATTTATTTATTTAACACAAAGTGATAGTTTTCAAGAGATATATCGATGATCATATGTAGTGTATTAATTATTTTTTGCTAATTATTCATTACTCAGATACTTCAGGAATTAAAACACTTTTATAAAACCTGAAATTTTATTACCTTCAGTAAAAATTATAAATTATAACTTTAAATGTATGTATTAGTTTAATGAAAAAACAAAACTAAGAAATCTTAGTAGATTTCGTATTAATGTCAGATGCCATTATTAGTTTGGATTTGCAAATTTATGCATCATCTACTCTTGTTTAACAGAAATTATTAAAACAGTTAAGTAGGAATATCTTAAATTGTTAATGAACCAACTTATCTTTTTATTATTACTTTATATTATATCTTTTTATTGCACTGAAAAGAAACTGAGTTTTGTACTCGTCTGTGACCCTTGACATGAAATAATTTTTTCCTGATTAAATTTAAAAAAAAGATGTGTACATTATATAATGGATTACATATCATATTTTTCTGGAACAATTTAAGGAAAGATATTTAATCCCTTTAATTGATAGTGCAATATGTAATAAATACAATTTGTAAGGATCAATGTTTGCATCAGTAAAACTGAGAATAAAATCCTTGCTATGATACATGTCTGTTAAACTAAAAAAAGTATGTAAGGGGAGGAATCATTTTTAAACAACCCTAAAAGCTAGAATTTTTGTTGTATTTCGACTTTGCATAACTCATTTTATTATTATTTAAATTGAATAAAATTTTCAGCATTTGTCCTCTATAATTATTTAATTATATATCTAAACTTAAAATTTTCTCTGTTAAGTAAGAAATTTTTAAGGAGTGAAATGTAAGTGCTTGTTTCTAAATTTTCAAAATTTTGATGACACACTGCGCGCAGGCTTACAACGACACATTACGAGTTTCATTAATAATTTTTGCATTTTTGTAAACTCATTAGGCATGAATCTCTACCTATTTAATTTTTAAAAGTTTTCAAAACTTTTTCTCCAACAGAGTGAATTTTTCAAAAATTTAAAATAGCGTACAAAAATTTCAATAAAAAATCTCCAAATACCAAATAAAATTAAAAACTGTGAAAAAAGTAGGTAGAGTTTAACTGTACTGCTATAACGTACTTACCTTGAAAATTTTAAAATAATATATACAATAGTTTTTTATTTAGTGTGCGCTCAAGTACATAAAAAACGCCATTTTGAATAAAACGTATTTAAAGTTAGAATTTTATATATTTTTATAAACATTATTTCAGAATACTTAAAATTCTCCAGTTGCACACATTATCCCATATTCTTCTAATTTTTTACTTGTGCAGCACTTTTGGCTTTTTTTTGTTGTTGTTGTTGTTGTTCGAGCCTCTAATGTACTCATCTCTGAGGCAGAAATACGTTGTTGATCATTGTTATATGCAAAAGATTTTACATTATTACCCATTTTGTAACCAAGTCCACTCATAACTCTTAGTCGACCAACTTGGCCCTTATTTTAAAGAGAAACAGCTTTAATAGCAGCTAGCTAGACTATATTTGAGCCACATCCAAATGTTTGGGGCATAATTTTCATATCAGAGTGTTAAAAGTCTCAATAAGATTGGTGTATATCCCAATAAATAATTTTTGAATAAGGATTGCATGCTGATATTTTTAAAAATATCTTTTATAGTATTTATTACAGAAGGAGGTATACAATTTTAACACTAGAATTACGGTGGTCTTTGTATACCCAGAATTACGGCGGGTGTCATTTTAACCCCTCGATAAGATATCTGCATATTTCTCTATATGATATAATCTATTTGTGAAAAATAAATTAAAATAACGCAAATTATGACAACTACAGTTTGTTTTTAAAAATATACCGTATTGCAGGTATGTAGGATCCATTAAACGATTTTCTCTCCTAAACTTTTATCACTTGATCTCATTTCATCTTTTCCTAAATAAGGAAATCCGTTTAATAAGTATTTTGTCCTAACATCTACTTCTAACCAAAATTTTATTCCGAATTTATCGAGCTTGTTAGGCATATACTGCAAGAAACGGCATCTTGTTTTTGTAGGGAATAACTGTTCATCAAATGTAATATTTTTATTTGGTTTGTGGCAAAGCTTACAGTTTTCTATAAAAGTATTCTATACCTCGGATATTAGTGTAAATTTGTCACACTGCAAACGTGAAGACCTTGTTAGTTTATTTTCAAAACGAAGAAATTTCATAACTTCCGGAAACCTATCTCTACTCATAGTTTCATGAAAAAACTTTGGTCCCCAAGTGTTGGACCACAAACTAAGAATTGGTAAGCCCTTGGCGACTAATGCCCCCTTACGTACAACAACGCTATGAATGCTTCTAGTTCTGCTAATAACATAGTGAAAGAGTCATTATGAAGTTTACACTTGTCTTCAACATCAGTATGTAGCCTGCCGTATTTCTAGGCAAAATCATTTGTTAGGGCTAAAATAAAAATACGATTTTCTTGAAATCTTTACTATTTTGTAAATCACAATGATTTAGGAAAAGTCAAGAAAGGATTAATATATTTGAAAAAAAAAAAAAAAAAAAAAAAAAAAAGCTGTCAGATATAAAAGTTCGCTAGGTGTCAAAATGACCCCTTCCTTAATTCTAGTGCTAAAGTTTGTAAAGATTGCAGAAATCCCATTGTACAAACTCTTCCCCATGAGTGCCCCATGAATCTTCCTGCAATCCTAAAGGACAAAATGGGTGAGAAGGTTCTATGTCTGTAGAATGATTGAGATAAAATATAGCCCACACAACTTGCTTCATATCTCTGTGAGATAATTAGAGTTTCCTTATAGTACTTCCTTTATATACTGTTAGTTTATTTATAATATCATCTGTAAGTCGACAGCATAAAATTTCACCTTACTCAGTTTTCAACTCGAGCAATGCATACACATGAGTAGTAAACAATGTACCTGAAAAAGATAGAAGTTAACAAAAAAAAAAAAAAAAAAAAAAAAGAGGTAAAAAAAGTTATGGCAGAAAAATAGTTATGATGCAGTTACATTATTGAGTATGAAGTTATGTCAAAGGTAAACAAACAGCAACTGGTTAATTGTCCAAAATCATCTATGTTTACATCGCATTTTAAGCAATTTTATATGTTCTAAATGGCATTTTTAAACGCGGTTTGTTTTAAATGATTCAGAAATGTTGAAATTTTTTAAAAATGTAAAACAATAAAAAATCGATTTTTTGAAACTTTAGAGGTGATTACTCCCCTTTAAATTAAATTTACAGTGATTTTGTATAGATATTTTAATTTTATAATTCAAACAAAATCTCGGGGAAATTAAATGATTTGTTTCTTTTAAAAACAAACTACTTTAATGTAAATCCCCTTGGTTTATTTTTTACTATAATAATCGTAATTAGTACATTTTAGCTCTGCACTATTTATTTAAAATCGCATAATTATACAAATATGAAATAAAAGCATTAAACCTTTGAAATAAATTAAGATATTTTGAGGTTATATGTTATTTGAAAAAAAACTGGGAATTATCTATGATATATAATATAGCTCTATCATTTTCCCTGTGAAATTTTATTCTATATGTATACACTGTCTACCAATAAGTATTTGGACACCTGTGGTAGAAAAGAAAAACTAACTTTATTCAAAATCAATAGTTGGTAGAGCCTTCACGAGAGGCAATTACAGCGTGAACCCTCCGGGGCATACTTTCCACAAGTCTTTGTATTACAGCTAGTGGTATTGTCTTCCACTCGGCTTGGAGTAGACATTCAAGTTCCTTTACCAATTTTGGACGGATAGTGCACCCCTTAATTCGGCAATCCAACTCGTCCCAGAGGTTCTCGATAGGGTTCAGGTCTGGGCTCTCGGCAGGCCAGTCCATTCGATGAACTCCACTATACCAAGCCTTGGTTAACTTCGAAACAAGACAATTGGCATTGTTGTCCTAAAAGTAACAAGGGTCCAATCCGTAAAACTGCCACAACGTAGGAAGCACAATGTCATCCAAAATAGTGCAGTAGACATCAGCGTTGAGATTACCATGAATGGGGACCAAGGGTCCCAGTCCATACCAGGAGAAACACCCCCAGACTATAATTCCACCTACGCCGAACTTGACTGTTGGAACAATGCATTCTGACAGGAAACGTTCTCCAGGTAGACGCCAGACCCAGACCCTGCCATCCGTACGGTAAAGGGTGAACCTTGATTCGTCGCTCCAAAGAACCCGTTTCCACTGATCTACGGTCCAATTTGGATGTGCTTTGAGCCACATTAATTGAACAGAGCGGTTGGACTTTTGGATCAAAGGCTTATGATCAGCAGCACGACCATGAAAACCAAGCAGATATTCTTCCTTACGTTTTGGTATTTGTAAACATCAAGGCCGGAAATGAGGCAACGAGAACGACTATGTGCGGAACTCTAAAAATTTCAGTTTTGGCGGTTGGCAACAGTGAAGTAGAGAGCGGCCTGCGAGTAGCGGATGGATTTATTTTTTGGTGGTGTGAAATGTACCTAAAAAGGTTGCTGAGTATAAAAAATGTCTGTGGGCTGTGAAATGTACCTAAATTGTTTCTGTGTTTAATAAATGTGTGTGTGTCCTGTGAAAATTGGGTTTCGTGACTTCAAAACCACTCGGATCACATGGATCGAATCTTTACTGGCGCAGTCGACAGGATGTAAGATATTCTTGTTCAAGCATTGATTCATATTTTCGTTTTTGTATTTGTTAACATACAGCTGGAATTTGTTTGATTTGTTGCATTTTGAGGTTATTTAGGATGTATACTTAATTAGAATATTACAAATCTTTATTATTTAAGAGAAATTTTATTTCTTTTTTATTATTGGGTAATATAGAGAGTGATATAATTTCACATAGGTCATTCATTATTGATACACTAATGTTTTGAATTTGTTGGTATGTTGTATTTGTATTGATATGGATATTTTTTTTATCTAATGAGTATATTAAAATTATAAATGTATAGTTAAAGGGTACACACGTATTTAATTGTTATATTATTACTCAGAATTATTATTAAAATGGAAGAGTAATTAACATTTCAGTTTCGTTTTAACAATTGAATAATATTTCTAATATTATACTACTCTGAAAGTTATTTAATTTGACAATTTTACTGTAAAAGAAAAAAAAAACTTGATTAAGTTTTGAGGTTAAGCAAGCATATTAAATAAGCTAAATAAATAAGCATTATGGCATTTCTCGGGAAGGGGAAAAAGGAAGATTTACGGTGTTTGGCAGAAGAATTGCGGGAGAGCACGGATCTTAGTATGAAGATAGTAGATTTAAAAACTTTGATAGTTAAAAGCAAATCTTATGAAGAAAGTTTCGTGAAAAATTTATTAGAAACGATTATCAATACTAGAATAGAAGAGGAAAATAAAAAAAAAACGGAATTAGAAGCTGATGTAAAGAGAAGAGAAACAGAAACAGAAGCGAAGAGAATTGAATTCGAGTTAAGGAAACTTGAACTCGAAGCTCAGTCAAAAGAAGTTACATTGTCAACGTCAGTTGAAAATAGGGGTCCATTCAGTCATGAATTAATTAGGTTGATGCCCAAATTTAAACTAAATCAGGATGACATAATCTTGTACCTATCTTTATTCGAACGGCAAGCAAAAAGAACAAAAGTTGAGGACAAAGATTGGGTGTCTGTTTTACTGACTTTATTACCGTCTGAAATAGTGCAAATGATTGCAAGGGAGTCTGAGGAAAGCTTCGAAGATTATAATTACATTAAAGCAGTGTTGTTGAAACGTTTCAAGATGAATGCAGAAAGTTTCCGAAAAAAGTTTGTTCTCCATCAACGCAGCCCGGATAAATCGTGGAGAGACTTTACGTTTGAATTAACTAATTATTTTCAGGAATGGATAGACGGATTGGACGTCTCTGACTTCGATTCTTTAAAAAATTTAATGATCACGGATCAACTTAAAAGAAGAGTACCACCGGAAGTACGCGAGCATTTCCTTGATGATTGGGTAAAGCTGATTTCACCAACCAAGTTGGCTGATAAGCTTGATGAATACGAAAGTGTTCGAACTACACATAAAAAAGTTCCGAAAGAAAAACCACTTGACAAGAACCGTCCTCGTACACCACCTATGGAGAGACCGTTTAGAAATAGATTTCCTCAGAATTCAAGTAGTTACCAGAAGCAACAATACCCAAAAACTCCAAGGTATGAAGGTCCAAGCCGACCATTTAAGCCAACTTGTTATTCCTGTGGAGCAGAAGGACATTATTCCAACACGTGCAAGAAAAATAATAATAGGAGGCCACCCACTCAAAGTAATTTGGTGCAAACATCCGTAACCGAAAATGAAACTGACTCTCCAGTGCTGACAGCTAGAATTACAGCACCAGTGTCAAAACAAGCAAAGGACTGTTGCAATGTAGATAAACTTCAAATAGTAAAGGTTAAATGTGGCAATCATACTCTGTCGGGGATTATAGATTCAGGTGCTCAGATCTCAGTAGTACGGGAAGGACTTGTTAGAGATATACATTGCGATGGTGAAGGAGTCATTGAGATCTTATCAGCCTTTGGAGAAAGTGAAATAACACCTTTAAGAAATTTCTCGATGAAAATAGATGATGAGTTACACGGTAATGTTGCTATATCATGTGCGGTATCGAAAAAACTCGTCAATGATTTATTACTTAGCATGAAAGCTTACGATGCGCTAAAAAACAATGTACAGATTCATAAAATGGAAATGGCCGAGTTTATTTCGGAAAAAAGTTCTGATAGACCAGATGAATGTGAGGTGCAGTCTTTAGAAAAATCAGTGAGTGACATATCAAAGATAAATATTGTAACCGAAAAGGAGAACTTAGTGGGTAAGCAAAATCGAGATGAACTCATAAAGATGCAAAGGGAAGATGATGATTTGAAAAATGTTTGGATCTGGGCCCAAAACGATGAAAAGTCTTATAAAATTCAAAATGAAATATTAATGCATTCCGAAACAATGTTCGGTGAAAAGGTCGACCAGGTTGTACTTCCACTGAGTAAAAGACAAGAAGTGTTGAAAATGGCCCATGAGATACCACTGGCTGGTCACTTGGGCGAGCGTAAAACAAAACAACGTATCAAGTACTCATTTTATTGGCCAAGCATAGCACATGACGTCAAGGTGTTTTGTGAGAGCTGTGAGACGTGTCAGTTACGAAGACCGATCACCTATCGTGACCGAATCCCAATTCAGCCAATAGTAAGGCCAGAAGAACCATTTGAAGTTTGGAGTATTGATTGCATAGGTCCCCTAGAACCACCGTCAAGTAGAGGACACAAATACATCATTTGCGCAATTGATTTGTGTTCAAGATGGGCGGAGGCCATCCCAGTCAAGGAAATTAGTGCAAAAACAACATGTAATGCGCTAATGAAAATATTTGTACAAACAGGGTTTCCAAGACTGATATGTACCGACAAGGGAACCAACTTCACGTCAAAGTTAACCCAAGCATTTTTAAAGGTAATCGGCGTTTCTCCGCGATTTTCGACACCTGGTCATCCCGAAAGTATGGGTGCCGTTGAAAGGTGGAATAGGACTCTCAAGGATATGTTGAACAAAAATATACAACAGCACGGTAGAGAATGGGACTTACACCTGCCATATTTATTATTTGCTTATCGTGAAATTCCACACAATACTACCGGTATTTCCCCATTTCAACTAGTTTACGGAAGGTTGCCTCCCGGACCATTAGCTTTATTGAAAAATTCGTGGACAGGCGAAGAAACCATTCCAATTAGCGCATCTAAACCAATAGAGACTTATTTACAAGATTTAATTATTAAACTTAAGGACGCTCATAAACTGGCAACAGAAAATTCTAAAGTTTCCCAAGACACTTATGTGTCTCATTACAATCTTCGTTCAAAAGAAAAATCATTCAAAGTTGGTAATAAGGTTCTCGTATTGATACCATCATCATCCCATAAACTTCTTAATACTTGGAAAGGACCCGCCACAGTAATTCAAATGACTAGGCCTCATTCAGCCAAAGTTGAGATGGAAGATGGAAGCATTCGCGAGCTACACATCAACAAACTGCGACCTTACGTTGCTCGAGTGAATTATGTTGGTCTTGTATTCGAACAAGACGAAGACTTTGGAGACCTTCATTATGCTCCTGCTGATAAACTCAACTTATCAGTTAAAGACATTGACAGACTGCTAGATAAGGGACAAGAAGATTTGACGGTTGAGCAAAGAGAAGATTTGTCGAAAGTTTTAAAAAGATTCATAGATGTTTTTAATACCAAACCTGGACATGCGAAAGTAGACGGTCATGCTATTAAAGTCACAGCAGACTGTTTTCCCAAGAAACTTAGACCTTATCGTGTTCCCATCCGATTGCAAGATGAAGTTGATTGACAAGTGAAAGAACTCTTAGAATGGGATCTTATTGAATCAAGTGACAGCGAATGGGCCCACCCAGTCGTGTGTGTGGCGAAAAAAGACGGTAGCGTCAGGCTATGTGTGGACTATAGACTTTTAAACAGTTTCACTATTCCTGATGCATATCCCATGAAAATAGCTAAAGAACTTTTGTTTGAGATAGGAAAAGCCAATTTCATAACAGTAATTGACCTTACAAAAGGGTATTGGCAAATCCCTATGAAATGTGAAGATAAGGCTTTCACCGCATTCGTTACCCATTCCGGACATTACCAATGGAAGGTAATGCCCTTTGGTTTGAAAAATGCTGGAAGCACGTTCCAGAAGTCGATGGACAAAGTATTGGCACGACATAAAAAATACTGCCGTTCGTACATTGATGACGTTGCTATATTTTCAGATTCTTGGACTGATCATCTTTTTCACCTCAACCAAGTTTTGCTTACATTAAGAGAAGCTGGCTTAGTGGCAAACCTTGAGAAATGTGATTTCGGCAGACGTCACGTGAAATTCTTAGGGCACATAATAGGTTCTGGAAAACATACTCCAGATCCCGAGAAAGTAGAGGTTATTCATAGTTTGGCCAGACCATCCACGAAAAGGGAAGTCCGAAGTCTATTAGGTCTAGCCTCGTACTATAGAGACTACATACCTAATTTTTCCGAAAAAGTTTTGCCTCTAACAAATTTAACTAAGAAAAGCATCCCCAAAAGCATTCCGTGGGATGATGAATCAGAGAAATCCTTTCAACAGCTAAAGCTTGAGCTTGCAAAAATGCCTTCCTTACATACACCGGACTTAGATAAACCATTTCAGTTATATACTGATGCCTCAGCTACAGCTATAGGAGCTTGTTTGGCACAGACTTCAGATAATGGCAAAGAAATGCCTATTGCCTTTTTCAGTAAAAAATTGACTCCTTGTCAAGCAAGATGGTCCACGATAGAAAGGGAAGCATTTTGTGTCTTAGAAGCATTAAAGAAATATGACACGTGGATTTTTGGTGCCCAAGTACAAATTGTGTCGGACCATAACCCGCTGAGTTATCTTACAAGCAGTGTGCCTCATGGTGCAAAACTTTCAAGATGGGCTTTGGCTTTGCAGAGATACAATATGACTTTAACATATCGTAAAGGTTCCTGCCATGGAAATGCCGATGCTTTATCTAGAATAGCAATTAGAAAGTAAATGTTTATTTTATGTATAATTTTTTTTATATATATTCAGTAAATATTTTGCGTGTGTAGATTTATATTATTGATATCACAACTTAAATACTATTCATTTGTAAAGTTTATAGTTTAATTATGTGCTAATTGGGGAGCTACATATATATGAGCTCCTCTGCCTGTGTGATTTGTGTTTGTTTTTCCTTTTGCTTTGTTTGTTTTATCTCTTTGTCAGGTTTGCGGAGCAGCATTGTCGCTAAGGCGACGAATGTGCTTTCTTTGGAGGGACGTGTAAACATCAAGGCCGGAAATGAAGCAACGAGAACGACTATGTGCGGAACTCTAAAAATTTCAGTTTTGGCGGTTGGCAACAGGGAAGTAGAGAGCGGCCTGCGAGTAGCGGATGGATTTATTTTTTGGTGGTCTGAAATGTACCTAAAAAGGTTGCTGAGTATAAAAAATGTCTGTGGGCTGTGAAATGTACCTAAAATGTTTCTGTGTTTAATAAATGTGTGTGTGTCCTGTGAAAATTGGGTTTCGTGACTTCAAAACCACTCGGATCACATGGATCGAATCTTTACTGTATTCATCGAAACAATACTCCCAGATGCCTGTTGAAACTCCTCGCGGTTGAGGGTCATCAGTTGGGTGCGGTTCTTCCGAATTTCTGTGGACATCATTCATCGGTGTCTATCTCCCAGTTTCGTTGGTCTGCCGACAAGGGACACATTCCGACAATTACCGCTCACCTTCCACTTCTTAATCACATAGCCCACTGTCGATTTTGGGTACTTCAGATTGCTAGATATGTCCCTTAAAGATCGGCTACATTTGTGATACTCGATAATTATACCTTTCTCGAAATCAGAGAGCTCCGAACTGAGCGGCATCTTGCATGCGAGTAATGCCGATGCTGTTTTCTACACTATATATGCCGGAAGCCGTGACGTACCTCAGAACCGAAGATATCGTCATTTGCATAGGTGTCCAAATACTTATTGGTAGACAGTGTAAATATCTATAAAATAATACTGTAGAATAGGGTGCCCCTTGCAAATTTGGCAAAATTATTACTAAAACACAAAGGTATTCCCTCCGAACATTGTATCCCTTGCTTTTCGGGCAACTTTAATTGATGTAGAGTGGGCCATTGTAATATAATTATATACTTTTACTTAATTAACCAAAATTACCTAGAAACTGAGCATTTATATTTATGAGCAATTAATACTTCAACAGTTTACAAAGCCAACATCTCCTAATTAAAAATCAGCCGTAGTGTACCATTAATATATCATCTATACCTATTATTTTAAGCATTACACGTATTTAATCTATAAGAAATGGGTTTCACAAAGAGAGCTGGATACAAATATTATATAAATTAAAACATAGATACAGATTGTTTGGATAAGGTGAGATTAGGAGAAAATGTTAGGCTACCATGCTTTGAGCTTTATTACCAAGTTGATGGAGACACTCTGTTCTTCGGTCAAACAAAAAAAAATATCTAAAAAGGAATCCATGTAGTTTAGATAATACACATAGACCTAACCTATTCAAACACCCATTCAATGATTTTACCAATCCTTTCTTGATAAAATACAAGTTTGTGGTCCAATCAATACTTTATTGTCGAGTTTTCGAAACAGCTTTATCGCTTAAGAGATTAACAGTTAAGAGTTGCACTGACAACTAATTTTAAAGTAAGGATTAACATAAAAAATACGTTTATTATTTTGACAAATTACAAACACTTAAAATATTAAACATAATAATAGAATCAAAATGACTGTTGGACCGAGTGGGGAAAATCAGGAGAAAAATAGTGTCCAGCGATCCACACAATTCTCTCTGGTTATTCATAAGTCTGGTTATTCATAATTAAGATTAAAGCCTCTTTCACTTTTCGGTCAGAAAGTGGGAAGTCCCTTTTCCTCTTCATCCACCCTCTCTTAGGGTGTTGAATTTTCGGCCGCACTTTAGCGCTAACAAAACGTTTCGGAATCGTTAGTACTCTGGTTAAAACATTGGCATTAGTCTTGGAGGTGTACATCATCCGACGACACAAGCCTTGAGTCTAATATAAAAATAAGCTTCTAAATTATTAAATTCAATGATATTTCATTGAGTAATTTTTTCATACGCGATTCAAGATTACTTGAATAGTTTTAATTTATATATTAGTCCGTGCTTTGAGCTTTATCGCCAAGCAAGATGCGCAAATGAACCATATAATATTTCCATGAAACCTTTGCATCATAGGGGCTGTCCCGTTCCACTCGAAACCAGTACTCGATGGTATCGGTTAGACATCGCGAGCATGCGCGATTCAATGTGTTATTTCATCGAACACACGCTCTTGAATCCTAATTTCCCTGTCTATTTACTTCGAACACAGGGTTCTCAGGTTGCAGATTATCTGTTTGTCGCTTAGGCATCTTTATTATTTACATTGACTTCTAATGTTGTCATTAAGGAAAACTATTTTAAATGTTTTCTGTGTTCGATCAGCGTTCGCACACGGCCATGAAAATTTTAGGAATTTTCCAGGTTTATGTTATCAATTTAATTCAGTATAAATTGAAAATATTTTGTCTTACTGTAATCGGAACATAGTCTAAAATTTTTCTCTGTATCATACATTTTAAATTTGATAAGCATGTAATTAATATTACTAAATATCTCTAGATGTCGCACGTTTGTGTATTAAAATATATGTATATGAAATGTATACCTTGCAAATAACCAAAATGTTTGGACTAATTTATTTTGAAAATCCAATAGTCAATTATAGCTTAAATTTTTTGCAGTCGGCATGAAGTATCATTCACTGAAAAACACCTCCCAAAAAAATTTTTTTAGAAAGAACGAAAAATATATAAAATTTCAAAATTTTTGTTGTCTTTACTTCTGTTAATTTTTGGGGGCTTTGTATTTTACAATATATAAACGAAATTGTCTTTTTAGAATAGCACTTATTTTATATCATGATTTAAAAATAGTACAATTTTACACAATATATATGTGGACACACATTACATTTATGCTAAGAATTTTCCCACCTTCGAATTGTTCTACTTACTGTATTTCAGACATTTTATTTGATTACTTATTTAATTAATGGGGTGGCGAAAAAATTAAAATAATTTCGACACTGACATATGTGAATAACATTTTTCAGAAATTTTTATAATATTGAAACATAAACAATAAAAAACATATACACATCCTAAATGCATATCTTCAATTATAATTTTTTTTTTTTTTTTTTTTTTTTTAAAGGAACTCAGAAAGATTTATTGACAATGTCAAAAGTACCTTGTATTTTCAATTATGTGACTGTGGATATAAAATATTTTAGCAGTATATAGATATGAATTGATTACTTTGATAGGAATAGGAGAATAGAGGACCAAACATCCCACTCAAAATCAAAACATGGTATTTTCCTTTCTTTAGTGCTGTTTAAACAAAAGAATATTTCAGATCTCACCCTATACTTTGGAAATTTTTATGTATTTGATTCCATATTAAGTTCTTTGTTGTGGTAAATTCAACTTTAATTTGTTGTATTAGCATTACTGGTATGTTTGCTTGCTATGGTTGCATTGTAATGCTGATTTTGTATTCTTTCTTAGCTTTAAGAAAGAGATTCTACAAAAATGTATATGTCACTGAATCAGATGGTAAGTTTTTAGATTGTTTTTTAGAACTCTCTAGCTTATGTCTTATAGTGCTAAATTTGCTATTTATTAGTAAATATTAAATTTTGTGATAATTTTTATTTATTTTAAGGTAAATATGAAATTTGTTTGGACAAGCGTAAACTTAAAACCCCATTAGGAAATTTATTTCATTTGCCAAATGAAGCTCTTGCTGTAGCTGTTGCTACTGAATGGGATACTCAAGGTACTGTTCTTCAGCAACAAAACATGCATATTGTAAGTTATGTTCAGAGAATTTAAGTCAAATTAGTTTTTATGGTATAAAAAAATGTCTTTCAGAAAATTAGGGATTTTTATTAAATTGTTTTTACATTTTCAATATTTTTTAATAATACCTATATTTAATAATGCAGTCATTTAAACTTAAGAAAATTTTTAAGTTATATTTAATTGTTTATAACTTTGAAACATTAATGAACATATAATAGTTATAAAAGTGTGTATGAAGTATGTGAATATAGTGCTGGGAATCATATTATTCAGGCAGTTAAAATAAGAATTTGAATAAAAAGTTGTAAAGGCAGAGTTGCAAAAATTGATATAAAGTATGACAAAAAATAAATAAATAAACAATAGCATTATTCATTAAAGAATCAGTATAACTTAAAAAAAGTCAGTTTAGTCTGTTTAAGACACATATTCCTTTGTTGTTTGTATATATTAAAACTCGTTCATGAATACAGTGCTATCAGATTACTCCACACAAAAAAGGGTATTTCCAAAACCAAAACAGTATAAGTATTGTGTAAACAATTGCTTCATTTAATTTTTGATTCCTTCCTAACTTGTTAATTATGTTCTTGGTAAACTTGAAAATTTTGATTTAGTAGATCATATTTCTTGTGTAATGTATAGCCACCCACAATATTGATTGATTAAAATGTTTTACATCTTTTTGTAACCTGTTTTCTTCTTAAATTTCACATTCTTTCTTAAAAGGATTCTCATGTTTGAGGTCTAGAATTTATAGATGATATTGATTCATAGATTATATTATTAAAGCAGTGTAAATTTTAATACATAGATTTATAAGCATTTTTATTTAAAATCCTGGGTTCTGATTTAGAGGGTAAGAAAGAATATTCTCTGAATACTCGAAAAATCTAAATGCCTTAATGATGTCATACATTAAATTCTTATAACATTCTGATCGTCTAATCTTATATTAATTGTTTTTAGAGCTGTAGGAACTAATATGAGTTATATTCAAATTAAATCATGCTGAAAATTTTAGTAGCAAGTTAATTTACTTGTATTTACTTTTTGTAACCTGTTTTCTTCTTAAATTTCACATTCTTTCTTAAAAGGATTCTCATGTTTGAGGTCTAGAATTTATAGATGATATTGATTCATAGATTATATTATTAAAGCAGTGTAAATTTTAATACATAGATTTATAAACATTTTTATTTAAAATCCTGGGTTCTGATTTAGAGGGTAAGAAAGAATATTCTCTGAATACTCGAAAAATCTAAATGCCTTAATGATGTCATACATTAAATTCTTATAACATTCTGATCGTCTAATCTTATATTAATTGTTTTTAGAGCTGTAGGAACTAATATGAGTTATATTCAAATTAAATCATGCTGAAAATTTTAGTAGCAAGTTAATTTACTTGTATTTGTAACCTTCTTGTTTTCTGGGTAATGCTAAATGAGTACTGCTTTGCAGCCAAGATTGACTACTTTTGTAGTTGTGCATATGGTGTTAGAATAATTGTTTATTATACCTGCTGCATTGGGGTGGATATGAAAGAGGCAAGATAATTGACATTATCATTTTAATTTTATATTTTTCTTTTATGTATGATTATTGTTATTGCATCATGACTCAAAATAATTTTAAATTGATTTTACTCTAAATAATATTTTATCAAATTTTTTTTCAGACCTCACTTTGTAATACAGCCATTGATAATCCATGTAAAGAAAATAAAGAAACACTCAGTGATTCTGCTCTTCAATTTCTCTCTTCAGATACGTTATGGTAAAAAAAAACCTTCTATGACATATTTTACATAAATTCTCTAATTAGAGAATTTATTAGTTATATTTTTTGTTGATAATCAAATAGTCAGTAGTTTTGTTTAATTAGTTTAGAAATTGTCTGAATTTGAAAGATATTCATTTAAACTAATGACTAAATTAGGTGATAACATTTAAAATTTTCATATTTACTTGTAATATTTAAAAATGTTTAACTTTTATGAACTATTGCTATTCTTATGCCACTTAGACCAGGGGTCAGCATACTTTCTTAGAAAGTACAGTAAGAGCCAAATTTTCAATTAAGGAAGATAATGATTGTATTGAAGAGTCATTTATATATCTAGATACAGTATTAATATATTACACCAAAGCAGAAGTCTGAAGAGCCACAAATGTCTAAGAAAGAGCTGCAAGCTGCTTACAAGTAATGGTCTGCTGATCCCTGGTTTAAACAAATGGTTTTCAAAGTGTGCACCTCAGCACTCTCGGGAACCTTGATTTCTTCATTGCTGCGAGGTTTGGTTTGGTTTGGAGCGCTACGGTCTACTTTTTGCAACACGAGGGTTAATGAGACCGGGACCTACTGCTTAAAGCCGATTCCGAACATCCATGCCATAGTGGGATTCGAACCCACGAACTCCGGTTCCGAAGGCCAGCACCCTAACCATTCGGCCATCGTTCGGCTTCATTGCTGCGAGATATTGTATGACTTTTATTGATAGTTATAATTCAGTTTCATAGGCTGTGACTAGTAGCTTAGTGTGATGTAAATCACTAGATTGTTGGATACTTTAAATATATTTATTTCCTCTGATTTCTGAAAGCAAAGAATTTTTAGAATAGACATATAAATGGCATGACTTTTTAGATTAAAACATTTTTTTAGTCTATGTGCAATGATCAAGAGTTATTTCACAAAATTATTCAAACATTGTTCAACAAATATGTGTCAAATTCTCAACATTTTCAAGCACATAAAATTTGACATTTTATTGGTTTAAGTTTTACTTAGTTGAGTATTGAAATATATATTTTTTTCAACTGGACACTTAATTAGATCATGACATATTGTTTGACACGCTTTGTGTCTAAACAACCCAATATTATTTTAAAATGGTGCAGACTGTTAAAGAGACTTAAGATAAAAAATAATTTCATTTTTTCTGTATTTAAATATTTTTACAGTAGTCATTAATAACTTTTTAAGTGTCAAAATTACTGGGTATTAAATAATTACAATTGTGAACCCTATAGTACCCAAACTTGTCACTCTGAATATATATAGTAGTGCCTGTTGGAGGGTTAAAAATACTGTTCATATTATTTGAAACATGGTTAAAATTTAGATATATTTTTTTTCTGAAGAAACATTGAACTGAGTTATAATTTGTTTTAAAATGAAATAAAATTTCATTACTGATAAAATGCTATAAATAATAAACTAACTGCATGTAGGCAGTTAAATGTTTTGTTTTATTATCAAAGTGACGAAAATGTACTTCTATTGAAGTTGATTATGATGGCTTTAGTTTCAGATCTATCGATCCACCAGATTTAGTAGAAATACAAAATGAAAAATGGAATCCTCTTTTAGAGTGGTTTGAGTCTCGGTAAGGTATTATCTCTCTGCTAACGAATTCATAAAATAATATGTATATATTTGTTACATGTTTATTATTTTTAAAGGTATAAAGTAGAAATCAATTTCTGTCAAGATGTTAGTAGTATACCAATGCAAGGACAAGAACTATTAAAGATTAGAAGACAGCTGTTATCCTATAATGATTGGTGTTTAATAGGTATATTAATTTAAGATATATTATATAGGTATTGAAATTTTTTTTTTAGTGTAATTCTAAATTTTGAAGTATTATGTTTATACCAAGAAGATAATTTAAAATTCATTTTATTAAATTATTTATTACATAATAGGTCTCATAAAAAGTAAACTTTATTTTATTGTATAATTGTTCTATTAGATTAAAATAGTTCATTGATTCTCATTTTTTTTAGACCATTACAGATTTATATATGATGAATACTTGAGAAAGCTGCTTAGATAATACTAAACTAATGTTTAAATTTAAGTTGGAGTATTGGTTTTCAACATTTATAAAATGATTAGATATTTCAAATTAATAATAATTGTTTAGTAAATGAGTATGTTTACATGGCTTTTTACTTTACATATCTAAAACATTTTTTCTTGAATTTATACTTTGTACTTACCAACTTTAGGAATAAACTTTGCTGCTGAAAATCTAAAATCTCTTATTCTAACATTTGCTGTAATCAATCATAAAGTTGACGTTGAAAATGCAGTTGATTTGTCAAGGCTAGAAACTCTATTTCAGGTAAGTTACAAAATGAAAATTCCTGTCCTTAAAATTGCTTTAACTAATAAGATTCTAACAGTCTTAAAATTTTCATAAATTTCAATATTATTCAACAACTCATTTTATAATTGTAGAATCAGTATATTTTTGTGCGACTAATGATGTGCTTTATTTGATATATTCAACATAACTTAATCTAAAATATACTACAAAGCAAATTTTTTCTTAGATAAAACCATATTTGCAAACAAATTTTATAAAATATGTATTTTTCTCAAATGTAATATGTAGGAGCAAAACAAAATTTTAGCCACTAACTATATTGATTCTATTATTATAAAAGCAACTTCTTACATTATAAATCATTAATATAGTTTTACTTGAGAAAATTTTAAGGAAATTTAGATATTTAATGTGAAAATCTCTTAAAAATTTAACAGAAGTCAATTTTAGCCTGAGAAAAATGCTATAAATCCTGAACTTATGTTGCATTATTTATTTTAGTTTTCAAAATTTTTATCAAATCATCCATTGTTCTTATTTAAAAATAAATATTTAAGAAACTGCTATTATATGGTCATTCTTATCCTATACTCAGACTAAGTCTTTGAGTGTTGCATAATCTGAAGTTTCAATGTTATTGTACATTTAAAAGATCATCCACAATTTTTTTTTTTAACTCCTTTCTAATGATTTGTAACTTTTGTGTACTATTTATCTGACTTGGCAATGTTTACATAACTTTTTTTAAACACAGCTTATAAGTTAACCCTAGCATGCTATCATGTTCTTCTCGAATGTTTTAAAAGTTCTAACTTCCACATGATAAATTTTTGAAAATTTATTTTTATGCAAGAGAAGGGAAGTAATACCCTTTAATTTTAGAAAATGATTTACTACACATAGAATTTTTCAGCTTTAAAGGGTTCATAGTTTTAATTATAAAACCTCGTAAGAAAAATATAAATGTCTCAAAAAACATTGGAAATTTTTCATAATCTCTTTCCTCACACATCTCAAGGTTTTTATCAAGCACTTATGAAGTTTACAGAAAAGGTGTAGGTTTACAAGTAAATT
Source organism: Pardosa pseudoannulata (assembly GCA_032207245.1). Taxonomy (NCBI): domain Eukaryota; kingdom Metazoa; phylum Arthropoda; class Arachnida; order Araneae; family Lycosidae; genus Pardosa; species Pardosa pseudoannulata. Next base: position 125,969,801 of record CM063504.1, read on the forward strand.
TTAATGGTAAAAATTAATTAAAAAAAATCTTTTTGACATTGTGATATGCATTACTTTGAAGAACCTTTGATGAATGCATATTTGCACAACCTGACACTGTAGTTCATGTTAGGACCAACAAGAATTTACAAGAAACTATGTACAAGGTCTCCACCTTGTAAACATGTTTATTTTTCAATTTTTATTATATAAAATTTGGAAATTATGAATACATAGAATTTTTTTAAAGAAACATTTATATAAGCTGTGTTTCTAAAAGTATGTTAATAATTATATAAATATGTATAAGTTGTTATACATCATTTCCAGATATTTATCATAATAGATATCAATATTCTCTTCTTCCCTCTAATATTAGGTAGTCTCCTAAATACACAATTCATGGAAACTTCACAGGAAAATACAATTTTCAGACATAGTTTTTTTTAAATGGCCTCTCACAAGTTAATTTTCTTAAAAAGAAAAAGGTGTAAAATCCAAAGTAGTTATAATGTTTAAAATATTATATTAAAATTATACAGAAACATAAAACTTGAACCCCTCCTATGCTTTTACATCCTAACCTTCTACTGCACAACTGTTTCAGTTTTAAAAGACAGAAATTCTGCAAGTGTTATTAGTCTTACTTTATTTAAGTAGAAAGTAAAATACCATGGGTAAAATGTAACATATCACTTTTCAGCATAGAAATAGAAGACCAGAAGCATAACAATAGGGTTAGTGACACTTTTGGGAAGCTGCTTTAAAGTACTATTTCTAATGGATAATCAATTCAGTGATAGAACAACCCTCTAATATTACATGTATGTGATATGAAAAAATGTTACATAGAGGAATTAAAACTTTAAAATAAACTTGTGGGATAATACACATAAAACTGCAAGTATGTACAAAATAATCTATTAAAATGAACAGTATAATAAGGAAGTCTGGAAGAATGTGGTAGAATAAACTATAGTATTATATCATATACTCATATTACTGGCAGAACCTTTACATACTTTGCACACAAAATGTGAAATTTGTCTGGTCTATATATTTTAGTTAAATTAACAGGTCCAAAGTTTATTTCAGTAATAATCATGTGCATCTTATCCATTTATATACAGCATTTTAAAATAACATGCATAAACAATCTTTAAATATAATAATTTATAGAACCTTATTTATTAGTATAATAGAAGAGATCCTCAATTATAAAGAATGATTATTTGGATTAGGTGAATCGCTGGGGGAATGTTGAATGGTCACATGATGTGGATAAAGCCCAAACTACATCCAGAGTTGCAGCCGCTGCATTGTTTGTATATTTAAATGAAGGTGCTTCAAATAATATACAAAAATTATCAACAGAAAAGGTAATTATTTTATTTCAACAATAATTAGAACCAAATCATGCTTGGACAAATAAATTAAGTCAGCAGGGTGCAAAATTTCTAACTGATATGTATTTGACATCCACATACATACCAACTATAATTTTTAGCCTCACGATTGACTAAAAATATACTTAATTATTTTAAGCTAAAGCCATGTGCTGCATAACAAAGTATTTTTACCTTGAAGCATGTGTTGTGTGAATCACCCAATACTTTCTTTCCCTTTCTCTGACAGAAAAAAAAATTGAGAAAGTAGCAAAAAAGAAAAATGATGAGAAGATGTAATACGTATGAAGTTTGAAGATAATTGGAAATTTTTTTATACTTTCTTTGGTATGACAGATCTGGATGAACCATAGCCTTCTCTAGAATTTGATACCATGCAGCTCTATTTTAGATGGCAGCTGGAAGTTTCCTTCTTTGACTTAACAATTTTTACAAGGCAGAGTAGTTAGCCCCGTGCCCAACTCCCAATCTGGAGGAACAGCCTCCATATTTATAAACCCCCTGGAGACAGGGGTCCCCAGCTATACCAGTGGACACAGTGTTTTAGCTGCTTTATATGACATATATTGGCTACATTGTAACTACTCTAATTCAGTCACCTACAGTGAATATACACAGCCCAGCCATATCGTGATCACTTGTCAAAATCCAGAATAACCACCTTTTGCAGAGCAGACTGCTAAGAGGCATGTAGGAAGAGAGTTAATTAGGTTCCTAGGTTATGTAGGTGTTCACTGGGATGTTAACCCATGCCCAGTGTCATGGCCAGTTGTGCTAAGTTATGCAGATGAGAATCTCTGGTGCAAACAACCTGATCGAGGTGGTCCTACAGATTCTCAATTGGGTTCAAGTCCAGAGAATTTGCTAAACTCATTCTGGTCCTCTTTGAACAGCAAATGTCCACTGTTCACTTTATGACACATTGCATTGTTTTGCTGTTAGATGCTATCATCCTGAGGAAAACTAATTTACATGTAGGAGTGAACATGGTCTGCAAGGATAGATGCATACTTGTGTTAATCCACCATGCTTTCTACAATAAGTGAACCCAGAGAATACCATGGAAATCCTCTCCAGAACATAATGCTCCCTCCTTCAGCTTGGACCCTTCCAGCAAATGTGATAGGGTATTTATTTTCAGATGTTTCAAGCTGTATATGCCAACGTGCATCAGTCTGATGGAGCATAAAATGTGATTCATCGTAAAAAGCTGCCTGTCTCCACTCAGTAGAAGTCCACTAGTGGTAGTGGCAAGCAAATTTCAGCCCTTTTCACTGATGAATAGCAATCAGCATAGATGCATTAACCAGGCATAAGCTGTGGAGGCCCATATGAAATACATTCACTGAACCGTCATTGTGGAGACACTGTTGGTAGCCCCTTGGTTAATCTGAGCAGTCAGTTGCTCTACAGTTGTACATTTATTCACTCATATGCAGTTGTTGCTCAGCTCTGTTATCTATGGCCCATGGTGTACCACATTTCCCATGTCACTGATTTTGGACAGTGCCATTTTGCCATGCATGGTATACTTTTACCATAACAGTCTGAAAGTAGTTTACAAAATTAGATGACGGAAATGCCTCCACCTTTTCGGATGTCAGATAAATAGCTACATTTCTGAAAGAAATGAAATGTTTTATGAATGACTGCAACAAACTTGCTGATGACATGTCCTTCAGTGATTGGTTATTTAACATTGACTTCAAAAGTAAGCAGTGGTCACATTAATATGACTGAACTGTGTATATGATGTAAGGTGGAAAATTTTATTTTTCCCCCTCTCAACTACATAAATTTTCAGATCAGAATTATCCAGGCTTTATTAAAAGAAATAATTCTGGCAATTTAAGAAAACATTTTTTTCCCCCCAGAGTAAAATTTAATTATTTCAAATGCTTTTTTTATATCTTTAAAAGATATAACATTTCACTATTTTAATAGAGGTGATTCAATTTAATTTTCTTGTTTGAATTTTATTTCATATATACCTCTGACTGGATATTCATTGTTCCCCTAGAAAAAAAATTTGTTGCGATATCAGCTTCCTTTGTCACAGTCTGCTACAACTTGTCCTATTGTTTTGGGTTTTTTTTTTAAATTTAAATCTTTAATGTGATAATTCATGGTTTATCAGTTAATTTCAGAAGAAATGATGCCATATTCTGATAAACACCTCAGTTATTCATAGAATGATGCCCATTTGAATTTAACTTTTTGTTCATCTAATCACTTTATGAGTTGTGTGGATTATTTTGCATGGATCCTTTTCTTATAACACTTTTAACCATTTCTATGTTATATAGTGTTCCCAAGAAATTTTCAAGGTAGGATTCAAGTATTTTACACTAATTGTAGAGGAGAGTTAGTATATAATCAATATTTTTTTATAAACTTACAACATTTTAATCCATTTATGCATGTCCCTTTTTTAAGGACATTGAAAAAACAGTTTTGATCTTTGTTGAAGAAGCCCAAAGAATTTCATATTGCGATGTCTTTCTATGGGACAGCTTGCTTGAGTAATGAATTTGGTAATATGTATTTGACACATACTAAGAATGTTCAAAAAGAATTATTTAATAATATCATAATGCCTTTTCCTAAACAGGCCCAAAACTCTTCAAAACTGGTGATCGGGCTACTATTGACCAGAATCATTCATATCCAGGTCTTATGTTCTTAAAACACCCTATGAAAATTTGTAGAAATAACTTTTGTCTCATCACCTGCTTTTACAATATTATAAACAAAACTATTTAAATCATTTTCTTCTTGTGATTATAGGATTTCACATACAAAATTTGCATAATGTACATTTAATTGATGTTCTGCAATTATAAAAACTCATTCAGATTTGTTAGAATTTAATTTCATCCTTCTGCAGTGTATTTTTTTAATATTGTACTTTTCTATTGTTTAATCTTTTTATCTTTCAGGAATTGTGCCGAAACATGCAAGCAAAATTGTGAAAAGTTAATTAAATACAATTTGTAGAATGACTAATAATTTATTTGAATTTATTTTGATACAAATAGCAACCAAACTAAGATGTGAATGTTGTATCAAATATGTATGCTTATCTTTATTTTACATAATGAATTAAAAAAGAGGAAAAAAATGAAGCATGATAATGACCTACACACAATTATAACAAAACTGCACAAAGATGGCAAACACTTCACCTGCAAAAAGGATCCAGGATTTCACATTCAGCATTGCTACAAAATAAAAATAAAAAAAGTTATTAAGCACCATGTTTTTATATTACAAAAATTATTAAAACCAGACAATTATAATTTTATCTAAAATTCTACTCTTAATAATCCTCATTCTGTATCCTATGATTTCATCGCTTACATCTAAATCAATAAGTGTTTTTTTTTTTCTTTGAAACAAATAATGCATGGTTTGTTCATAACATTTAGCAAAAGCATAAGTATGAATAGTTTATACAAAATTTGCATTAAGTATGAAAAGTTAAAATTTGGCATTAATCTTTAATGAATTTAAAAACTATTTTATACAATGTTATTGCAAACCAGCATTAATTTGTGGCATGGAATAGGTGGATAAACACAAAGGTGTCACTAGAGCCCACCTCTATAGTTGCCAACAGGATATCTTCATGGGCACTTCTGTAAACTTGAGGAGACCAACAACTAGCATCTGGCAGCTTATCCTACATTAAGATGTTACTTCACAAAATCATAAATATCCTAATAATGCGGTATAATGAACAGAAAAATCTTTGAAGTTTATATTTAATTAGAATAATAGTAATAAAAGTAAATTTCAACTGAATTACTGGAAGAAATAAATAGTTCATTGCAGATGTTTTATAAAAATACAGAACTTTCACTGATCATGAAATCTGTAAATATCAATCAAAAACTTATTTAAATGACTTGATGAAATTATTAATTCAGCTGTTATAATTAGAAAGCCTCATGTATTATGACATATATATGATGCTTATATGAAGTTATAAATTATACATATTGTGTTTGGTTAGGATCAGTATGGTCTATTTTTTTATAATGAGGCTAGGACTTACTGCATATAGCCAATTCTTAAAAGATACAAACAGTAATGATATTAAACCCCCCAAAATATGACACTGGAGGAATATGGTTTTGGTGATTTAAATTCATCCGTATAATTTTGTCTTTAAAGTAATAAATGTACTTTTAAGATAACAGCCATTGATGACTTCATAAGATAAATTACATATGCACTCATGATTACACACACTATAGCTGAAGCATATATTTTTAAGTATGAACTTTGAAACAAATCAGCCATCTATTTTTGAAAAAACAGGCAATGAACTTTTTACTCTACCAGCAAATATCTAAAATTAATATACATTAAAAGTACAAAGATAAAAAGGATTACTTGAAAATAACATAATAAAAGACAGTGGAAAGGAGAAATTTATGCAATGAGTTGTTTGTTGCAGATATTATAAAAATTTTTCCATTTAAGTTTGAAATAAGAAAATTTTAGAACTTTCATTCTTTGCCCATCTTGGGAAGTGGGGGAAGGAGGGGTGAAAGAGAAGATAAAATTTAAGAAATTATGAAATAGAATATACTGGTAATATCATTATAAAAATAAAAAATAGTATGATTGATTTGGAAATTTATATTTGTTAATAACTGTTTTAAAAATGCATTGCAAGATAACTATTATAATCAAAATTGTCTTTATTAGATTAAATGACAAGAAAATTTCCATATTTGTATAAAGGAAGGTAGAGATTTACAATAAAGAATGTAATATTTATTATAAAAGTATTTTTCATTCACCCCAATGAGAGAAAAACAGTCACCTGTATCCACATAATGAAAGAAAAGGAACTCAGCAAAAATGATGTATTTTTCAGATTCTGGTTACAGCATAAGAATCAGAATATAGTATAGCAAACAATAAATTGAAACATGGAAAAAAATACATATATATATGACTCCCACAAATCTAATTTTATAACTGAAACAAATTGTTCTGGCACTGATTGCATAGTTATACTACTTTTGATTTGAGTTTCCTATCAAATTTTCTTCTATTATACATTTAGTTTACTTATACAAAAAGGATCAAAAGTATAATTTGCATGAAACTATGTTTTCACATTAAAATTTGACTATATTTTTTTTAAATTTATGATCTAGATGTGGTATCTAATATACTATTTTAATATCTAAGTATCATAATTTATGCTTTATTTTAATTAATAAATTAAATAATGAAATCAAACTACTATAGATTTCAACCGTAAGCTCTTTATTTGAATGATAAATCAGTCTAAACGAGGCAGTCACATTTAAAGGTCGCAAATACCTGCAAAAAACCGCAAGAGCAGCTATTCAATATCTTGCTTTAGAATCCAATCTTCTGAAACACCTATGCATAACAGAAAGATGCAGGCAATCAGCTTCAGTGTCAAGGCACAAAATAGTAAGGAAGTTTTACTTACCTGCAACTGTAAACCAGACATTACGATCAGAGCTCAATCACCTGATGAATGGTGTCCTTTACTGTTTTCTTCTATCCTTGAATTTTTTTCAGAAGATTCTCCATTTTCATCTATGGAAAAAATTAAAAGTTTTGTTTGAAAATTGTTTAAAAAGGGTGAGTGAGAGAGAGCAGGAGGGAAATGCTTTTACATGGAAAGAGTAACTCTTCTAACATATTTTTCTTTATTTCATAAGAAAATAAAGTGTTTCAAATTTTTGATACTAAAACATCATCTAAAATCTCTCAATTTTATTCAATTTAAATCAAACTACAAATTTTTGATAATTTCTAAGTAGCTATTTGTAAACTATTGTTTTTTTAAAATACATATATAAAAAGAAAAAAAGGATGAAGTTTAGTACTGATATTGTAAATTACAAATTGTGAATAAATGTTTTTCAAATTACATAGGCTGCCAACTTATCAACTTTGAAAATTTTACAATAGCAAAAAATCTAGACACAAGTTACTTTAACAATTTCTTCTCAATGAAAACTGCTTAAGAACTATGTGTAAAGTACATATAAAGTTTTAATTTTTATGCAATTAGTTATATTATTACATGCTTACTCTTCTTTTTCTCTAAAAAGATGAAAGAATTATCAATGAAGAACTGTTTTTAAATCTTATTTAACTAAAAAAATACAAAGTAGTAAAACTATCAACCTATAACTTTGTTGAACTTAAAGTAAATTCTTAGAAAAATTCCAAAATATGTCATTCCAACAGAAAAATATAAAAACTCTTATGTCACTTGTTTTTGTCATTTCTATGTGTAAAATACATAGTTCTAAAGCAATGTTTTTATCATTAGATTTTTCATCATCTGCAATACTATTTATGTAATTCATTTATTACATTATTTAATTGTAAATGGTCTTTTGGAAACATAATTTAGAATCCGTTTAATTTGACATTGTAAAGAGTGTGTACTGAATACTTTTTTTTTTTTTTTTGTGTGTGTGTGTGTGTGTGTGTGTGCAAAATAGCTTGGCTACATTTCTCCCGTGTCAAGTGTGTTTTACACTTGAGTGTTTGGAATATCACATCTGGGTAATTCCACATCAATCAATAACCCAAAAGTAATGGCTTTAGAATTTGTTGATTTTTGTCTAAACTTTTAATAAACATTTAGTCCAAAGATATGAATTTTGTAATGTCTTTTAAATTTCAGCTGGTTGTAACTGAGAATTATTTGACCTAGCAAAATGAAATTAAAGTCATTGACTTCAGTTTTTCATAAAATATATAGCTTAGCCAAATTACTAAAACTTTTTTTTTCTAGGGGAGGGGGGGGAGATTTTTAAAAAGTTTGAAAAATAAACTATATTTGATCTTTTTTTCAGCAACATTTATGTCTACTTTTAAGGTATCATACCAATTTTTTTTTCTTTCTAGTTCAATGATTGAGTAATTTCTTTAAAATAATTGCATTGAGTGATTTTAAGTAATTTGAGTGTAAAAGTGACCTACTTGAGTTTAAAATATCCATTTTCCATTCATGCAAATCAAATGTAACTTGATAGATTTTATTATGGGAATTAAAATCTTAATGATCAAGATAGCTAATTTTGGGTGCAAGTGAGAAATTAGTTAATAAAAATATAAATGATACAATAATATTATGACATTTGATAATGGTACTCCTACAGTGCCATAAAGAAAAAAAAAAAAAGGATTTCAGAATATTAAGTTCAGTTAAAAAGAAAAATTATGAACATTTTACAAAAAACTCTTACTTATACAGAAACAATATAGGGAAAATATGTTTTATGAAAGCTAAACAATCAATTTTGTATTAATAACAAACATATTAATTTAAATTTCTAATGTAAACAAAAATCAAAAATTTCAATTTTAAAATAAAAAAAAAATTAAAAAAAACTTGGTCATGTTATATATTTTATGAAATAGCATAAAACAACGAAATTCTCAAATTGCAGCCACTTAAGTTTTTTTAAACTTCAAGAGGCTGCAACTTGATTCCATTTGAAATTATCCATCCACCAATAAAGAAGTAAAAATAGATTGTAAAATGTAGGCTGAGATATTTGTACAGCAGTTAAAATGACTAAATCAGCTTTTCAAAGAATACACACTTATAGCTTTGATAATAAAGAGAACAAATAAATATTTTTTAATTGCATCATTTTTAATAATAATTAGGAATAAGGATAAACAAGGGAGATATCAGAGTTTGAAATTAATTTGTGATCAAATATATTATGAATAGTGTTTTTACTACTTCATTTGCTTAATGTGAACAATATTATTTACACATGACTATGATATATAATTTTTTAAATCTCTCCTCTTCAGTTAACTGTTCACATCTTTTCATTGTTTAAAAACAAACTATAATCAGTTTTTAAAGCACTTATTTAAATAAATGAAAGAGAAAATACTATGGATTTAATGTCAGATAAAAGGAAAATTCTGAAAAGAAGAAGATTTCCCAGAAATTTTATGTCAAAATGATATAAATCAACCAACCCAATATATCTTTCAAAAGGTATTATTCTTTTGGTTTCAACAAAAGAAAGTAGATTTTACAATTAATGAGCCAATGTTACAAGAGAAAAAAAAATTTTGATTGGAAGGGAGAAGGAAACTTAACAACAGTTTTTCTAGGCTCTATGGCATAGTTTCAAAATTTTAATGCAAGGTATGGGATAACTGATCAAACAATGTGGTGAGTCAACAAGTGTTGACATTAATTCTGCAACACATTCAAAAGGAAATGAAGAGGAAGAAAATTTTCAGCCATTTGGTTGGATTTCAAAAAGGTTTAACAAACATTTACTAAAATCTGTTTAGTTTAATAAATCATTTTGGTAAATTTAATATAAAGCAGTATAGAGGGTTAAATTTTATGAAGTCTACAGAACATTAAATTAATTTAAACGGGGGAAAAAAGAAACTGTGGAAGATTTTCTATTTCTTAAGAAATAAATTTCTTTTATATAAACAAAAAATAAAAAAGGCGAGGAGGACTTTTTGAATTTATACTTACACGATGAACGCCTGTGTTCTTTGGATTTATCTTTATCTTTTTTATCTCTACGTTCTCGCCTGAGTTCTGATGACCTGGATCTTGAACGGTGGGAATGATGTCCACTGTCACGAGATCTTGATCGACCCCTTTTACGTTCTGAACTTTTACTTCTTTTATGACTCCTGAAGAATAAATAACTGTAAACTACATGAAATACAAGACTGTACGAATAATTGTGAAAAATTATAGAACTAAAAGAACAAAGTGTACTGCCAAAAAGTTGGTAGAAATTTTAAAAAAGCACACCTGAAAAAGGGAATATCCCATTTCAACCTAGATGTCTCAAAAAGCTATTCAAAATAAAAGTTAAATACTTATGAAATGAAAATTTAACACAATCTTTTAGGTTAGAGGATTTAATATGGGGCTGTTTTCTCCCATGAAACTAAAATCATGCTCACCTTTCTTTATCTTTACTCTTACTATGAGAATGCCTGTCTTTACTTCTACTTCTATGAGAGTGACGACTTGATGTCCTATCTCTACTTCTACTTCTCCTACGAGATCTATCTCTTTGTTTTTCCAATTCTCTACGGCGGTCATCTTCAATTCTTTTTCGCCTTTCTTCTCTTTTCCTATCTTCTTCCTCTTTTGCTCTACGCCTTTCTTCCCTTTCTTTATCTCTCAATTTTTCTCGATCACTTCTTTCTTTTTCTCGAGAATTCTAGTTAAGTTAAAGTTATTGTATGCATATTTAAATAGAAAAACTTAAATTTTAATCAAAAATGAAATATATATGGATTTGAAAACAAGAAAACTAAAGTATTTTATTCAATTGAACAAAAGTTAAAAATATAATATAGAGATTATTATTCCCCTTTTGTGTTGACATTTTTACAAGCAGTTGAAGGAAATGCGACTAGTACTGTTACTTCAGGTAGAGTAGCAGAACTTGATAATTCACTAAATCCCTTCAGTAGGTAGATAAACTGAGGACCAAGCATGCTTGGGAACTAAACATTGGGGTTTCTACATTACAATGGTCACCTAACTGGAATATATGCTACATCAATCAAATTAAAATAAAAATGTATCCAAAAAAGCCCTGAGAAGTGGATTGTGTAGAAAAATATGACACAAAGATAATTACCATTCTTCATACTATCAAGATTGTCATAAGGTAAGGGTTAAAAACTCAGTGTTATGATGTGGTCTAATCTTGGTCATAGACATGGTATACTTTCACATCATAAATATAACCATGAGGCTGGAGCAACACAAGAGAGTACTAGAATAGCTTCAACTTGAAGAATGGTTTCATAGTGACAAAGAGTATATACTTGTAAACAATTTGGCACTATCTTACAAAGTCAATGTTGTTACTGTGTCTCTGGCCACAAAAAATTTCAACCTTTTTGCCTCGGCCAGGGAACTTACCTGGCATGAAAGCCAGTAAGAACATGTGGATGCTCACCAAATGGCCAACTGCCAAGGAAATAATCACCATCAATAATATACTCTTATAAAGTTATAAAAAATAACTACCAAAGCTAAAACCCAAACTATTTGTTAAAAAAAATTCAGTTGCATCGAAAAATACAAAAATTTAAATGTCTCCAATAATTTGGCCACCTACTGCACAATGTATACTCTTCATCTTAAATTTAATGGAGCCCAATATTTAGTTAAACATGTCTGACTGAAGATTCACACACTAAAACAATTTTGTCTGATATATATTTCAGACTGTGAAGAAGTACAGAGATTAATGGATTATAGAAAAAGCATTCTATCAGCAACAAAATAATCTTTTGATTATGAAACCTTAGAATTTTATGTATAAACATCAGTAACAATTAATATTTCAAATAAAATTTTTCATGAATGTCAGTCACTTAGTATGTACAGGCTACATTTATTGAGAAACATTAACAAAACATTTTAAGATTTCTAAAAAATAAACATACCAAAATTTCATCCACAGCTTCTTTTAGCCGTGCATAACCAACATGTTGTTTCCCCATTAAGTGATCATCTACGCGTTGTTGAGCATCTCCAACAATTAAGAATGCACCACACACTTCACATACTTCCATTTGCTTTTCCTGGGCTGCAGCAATTTCTGCTGTCTGGAAAAAGTGAAATGTTAAATCACAAGTTAAAAAAAAAAAAAAAAAAAAAAAAAAAAAAATTCTTTAAAAATTGATGAATTATTTGAAAACATTTTAATACCTGAAACCAATGATTTGCCTCTGAAGCTTTTCTAAGAGCTTCCCTTTCTTTTTCCAGCTGTTCACAGAGTTTCATAATTCCTTGTGCTTCTTCTACTTTGCCTTCATAGCCAAGATTTTCAACCTAAAATATATTTTATATTAATTTTCAAATTCAATAGCAATTACTGAATTTAACACATTGTTATCAACTATATAAACAAATTTATAAAGTTGTGAAGAGTACAAAATATACTATTCCTAGGTACTTCATGTCTAACAATTCAACTTTGATCCATTTATCGTTTGTATATTAGATATAAATATATATATATTTACCTGAACTAATAAGCCATCTATCCGTTCAGTTAAAACATTAACTTTTTCATCATTATTCTTCACAGGTGTAGGTTGAGAAACCTATATATATACAAATTTAAACCATTATAACTAGAAGAGAAAACTATATTATGCAAGAAAAAAAGAAAAAATAGTTACATTAGATTCTTTGCTGCTAAGGGCTAATCTTTGTCTAGCACGTCTAATTCTTTTATCAACATCAGAAAGCATACTTTGACAAAACCTTAAAAAATCCTCTTCATACCCCATTTGTTGAAATCTGGAGCTTTTCTCATACCTAAAGAATATCATTACAGGTAAAAATTAAATTATTTCAAATTTATCTACAAAAATCTGAGCCAGAAATTTTATTGATAGCACTTCTTGTATGTAACTATTAAATACATACATGTAATATGTAATTAATTTCCTAAATTGAAATTGAATATTCCAATGCTCTATAGAACATTAACAAATAAAAAAGATATCCAGATAATCTTAACACACTGATAGTGATAAAAAGATTTTTTTGTAATATATGACAATCATTTATTTAGATATATCATACTCTTCAGGTAATTAAATTTTTTTAAAAAACAGGCACATTTTCAAAATTTGATAAGCGTCACACTAGTGATCTGTTATAAAGTAGATAACTTTTTTGTTAGCAATATCCACAAGTGAGATATTTTAATTTCCTTTCTGAATTGTTCTATGAGAAAAACAAACTTTTAGAAGATCTGGATTACATTACTCTGATCTTTGTTTTTATGAGTTCAGTGGTGAAAAAAAATTTCATTCACTGAAACATTTATTTTCTTGGAATAAACCTACCCTTGGAAGAACATGCATTGTAAGCAGATTATAGGTGGACAAATTAATAGTAAAGGGAAATATTATTTAGTTCTCGACACTGTAATTCTAGTGAAAAAGTTTATAATTTATAATATAGTCTATTAAGATTCATTATGTTTTTATAGTTAGTAAATGAAATTTAGATGACTTTTCTAAAATTTATAAAATTGTGATCTGTACAAAAACAGGCGATTAAGGATTAGTATTCTTTTGGCTCCTATACTCTGACAAATTAGTGCGACAGTTCATCAATAAACAAATTCTTAACTTTATCATGACTTCTGAAAAGATTTGTGAAGTTGAGAGAATTGTTGGAATTGAAGAGTCATAGTTTAAGGAAAGGAAATATTATAGCAGAAGGCATAAAGTTGATAGGTAGTGATTTCTTTCTTTTATTTTTAAGTATTGGGGAAGGGTTAAGCGAGATGGGCCAAATTGTTTCTTCTGGTAATTATTGACAGAACATAGACACTTTACATGGATTAAGAAAAGGATTGAGCTCAGCACAATTATTCATTCTGAAAGTTAGAGACTACAAGTGTCTAGGAACAGAAGGTTACAACCACTTTTCTGTTAATGATAAACTAGCTTATGTGGGTCCAATCACAGAATGCCATTGAGTAATACTATTGAGAGTATAATAGAGGGACATGAAGAGTATGTTGTCAATACACAATTTGGAAGGAGACCATTTATTTAAACCTTTGCGGTATTATCCAGTTATTTTAATTCATTATTTTTTTGTCTTTTTAATTTATTTAAGACATTGGGCACTTCAATAAAGTATTACCTTTTTAAAAATTTGAACATTTATTATTTCATTTGTTGCTCACTTAATACAAGTATCTTTTTTACTTTGATTCTTTTGTTTTCCACATTTTAATTTGGAGTAACTTCTCTAACTCTCTCCTCCTTTTTTTTGTGACAACCACAAATCAATGTGCTTTCTCCAAAAATTTTATTTTATTACCCCACAAAGTGTCATCATCTAAATCAGAACAGATACTATCAAAGTGGGGGCCCAGTACCAATTTTCCTGTCGTTATTACATCTACCTCTATCCACACTTCAAAATAAATTTTTCAAATTGCATACATGCATAGATGCTATAGATTCAGTTTACTTAACTGTTGAACTTTTAAATTTTAATAACAGTTTTAGCACTTTCAAATGTGTAGACACTTTTTTAAATTATTGCAAAATCTTTATGGGTAAGAACAGGATAAGTAATCCTATCTGGAAGTATATAATTGCAGGACAAGAACACTTGTTTTACTGTCAAAGACAAGTAGATATCAGCAGTCTGTACAAAACATTGTCCTAAGTTGGGTAGGCTGGGGCTACATACAATCCCTTCATAAGGTAAGGAACGAGAGAGAGAATAAAGCTTGTTTTTCAAATTTTTTTTTTTATTAGATACAAAATTTTTCAAGAAGCTTAAAATTTTGAAAATCATTTTCCTATACCCCCTAAAATCCTGGACTCAGGTACTAGGGTACTGGTATTTCCAAGATGGCAACCTTAATCTTAATAATTCAGAATTTTAAAAATAATCACATATATAAGGTAGAATTCATTCAATTTATTTTTCAATCAGTATTTTTCTCAGTTCAAACATTTAAAAATTTCCTTCATCTTTTGACATGATATACATTTTATTTATGTCATTTTAATATCCCATGTATTTATGCTGTCATTTTGCAGTTCGAAAATAAGTCACCAATCAGGAGTTATGCATTGCTTCACAAAACCATGTTATCTGACCTATACATTTTTAAAATTTCAAATTCAAATAAACATTTTGAGAAGATACAAAAACTTCAATTTAGAACAAAGACCATTACTATATAGTATTTTTTAAATGAAGAAACTTGCTGTTTGTTAATTGTAAGAATATCGCAAAATGATTTAAACTTTAGAAAACTGTTCTAAACAAAAAGATATAATGGTGATGGATATAGTTTAAATTAAAAGCTTTCAAAAACCAGATAAATGTATAAAAGTACATTTTTGCTTTAAAATATTGTTCTTAAATATTTCTTAGCTATTATGACGTCACAAATATACATCCTCGATATTCCTGATACAAATTAACTCTAGCTTATCATACTTATTAAAATTAGAATACATCCCAATATAGTATAATTTTAATTCAAGAAAGAAAAAAGTGAAACAACTGAAATTAAAATATTTTGCTGAATAATAGAGCATATATCAAGAACAAGAAACTAATAAATAATATAATGAAACTAAATAACTAATAGTAGTTTTAAGAAAAGTACTCACTCTTTTTTAAGTCTTTCATCATGAATTTTTGGGCACGCTCCTAAATCAGCTTTAGTATTCACAAATAAATCATTTGGACAAAACTTCACCAAAAAATGTTTACATACCTAAGATATATAATTATAAAGCTAATATAAATATTACATCATGTAAGCCTATGAATCAATGAAACAGATACAAATATATCATTGAAATATGAAAATATTAAATCCAGTAAAAGATACCTGAATACATTTTTAAGTTGAGTTTTTATACATAGAAATAAAAATTTAAGATATCTTTTTAAGTACGTAGTGACAACCAGGTATTAAAGCAACAAATCTTTAAAGTTTTAAATTTAAAAAAAAAAAAAAAATACCCCTAGCATTTAAAAGTAAACTGATCCTACTTAAAAGAAAAAAAAATTTTTTTTTCTTAAAAACACTTAAAGTTTATAGTGTTTAGATATATGACAGCATTGAACTCTAAACAGTGTTAAACAAACTGATTGATGTTTTTTAATACTACTTAAGTAATTCATTATTGAGACAGGCTAAATCACAACACATCAATTACAGAATTACTGAGAAAAAAAAAAAAAAACTAGTAAAAAGCAATAAGCAATTACTTCAAATTCCATAAGAGTAAACTTTTGGAAAGGCTAAATCAAATACATTGCACTATCACTGTTGTGATACCTATTCATCCCCTATATAATAATAGCCTAAGGTGTCTGTCGGCAAATTTTTGAAGCGGTTGTACCTGGAACGGATACAGGCATCCATATTGAATGTTTTATGAGTTAGGGTTAGCAAAATTCAAAGCGTGTTCAAAATCTAAGCCATCCCCCCCTTTTTTAGCATTTAATGCTATTATTTCAAGCCTTATTCTCCCTCCGTTAAAAGCAGGCGATTAAATTTATCATTTTTGATACCATTCATATATACCACCAAATAATCACTGTCAATATTAAAACCTCTGCTCTCCATCCTATTATGTAATATGACAAGATAAACTAAAGCTGGCAACTAACATACGGTCGGTAAATAGAAAGAGTTCTCACCAGTTCATGTTTAAAGTAAAAGCAAATGAATTTCTATATTAAAATCATTCTTAATAAGATGATAAGAACGGAGCGTAATATTTAAGTTTATATACTCTTTTAGTTTGAGATATGCTTTAATTAGTATACGCTTTATGTGAAAGCGTGGCATGATGGTTAGAGTGCCTGCCCGTTTTATTTTCGTAACAGTCGACTTGAAGGTTCCGTCCCCGGAGCAACCAAGTTTTTCTATATGTCTAATTCATTTTATATTTTTTGCTTTTTCTTTTAAATTCTTTTTCCTAAAGCTGTTTTATTATTTTTAAAGTTCTTTTATTATTTTTAACAATATTTTAATTTAATTTTCTATTTTCACCTTTTTTTATATTTTTTTTGCTTGAATTTTAAATTTTTAAATTTCATTTTTGTTACTTTTTGTCGGTTTAAGTTTATAAAATTAATTTTAGCTAAGAAATGAGCTTTAGAATGTTTGCTTCATTTCTAATATTTTATTTACATTTTTGACAATTTTTAAAATTAATTTTTACTTTTACTTTAATTTTTTTTTATTTTCATCTTTTTTTTAAAGTTTTTAAAATTAATGTTTTCTATTATAAACTTTATACCTGCAGAAATATTACCTAATTTGTTTTGTACATATGCCTGGCCTTCTGCAAATTCAGAGGTACTGGGAAAAACTTAAAAGCTTCTTCTAAAACTGTACTCATTTTCTTTATTTTCTGGTTCTTATTTTGTATTCATTGCTTCATTTAAAAGAAATTGGGCCACGGCATGGATAACATGGATTGTCAACAAACTCATAAGCATGGATGTTATTTTCAAATCCTTTATAATTAACAATATCTTTCTGCAATGTTACATGATTACTTAAATTTTTAAAATCATCACAAAAGGATGGTGGAAGGAATGGGAAATATTTTTATTATAAAGATGACCTTTTTTAGTTAATATATTAGTGAATAGATGGCGCCAACGAACCAAGTAATTTTTTCCTGATACTGTAGCGCCGAAATTTGAATGTAAAGAGACTGTGGTAACACAGACTCAATGATTTATTTTTAGTTTAAAAATCGTTTGCAGTTTGTTACAAGTTTATTGTTTGCATGTTTTGGTTTTTGATATAAAGTTTTGATAAAAATTAGTATGGAATAAAAAGTTGTTGTTCTAATAAGACTGGAAAATGTTTCGTTTCTTTTTATTGGATTATTATGCCTGATTAAGGGATAAGAATATAATATAGCTCAAACTAAGTGTATAATTAATTTAATATCGTAGTAATACGCGATAAGACATTCATTTTGAACTCTTGATCAATCAGGGTTAGGAAAATTCAAAGTGAGTAAAGTTTTATACGAATAATTTTTAGTCAGCCTGATTGTAAAATGGAACAACATTTATCCCCTATATAATAATAGCCTAAGTTGTCTGTCCGCGAATTTATGAAGCGGTTGTACCTGGAATATATACAGGCATCCATATTGGATTTTTTATGAGTTAGGGTTAGTGAAATTTAAAGCGAGTTCGAAATCCACCTCATCCCCTACTTTTCGAGCATTTAATGCTATTATTTCAAGCCTTATTCTATACTAAATTCATTATTATAGGATGGCGAGGGCGGAGTGCAATATTTAAATTTCTGGACTGTTTTTACTTGACCTTTATATATTCTAACGATTTCCTTCACCACGTGTAAGCTGGCCCATGGGATAGAGTGTCTGCCCATTTGATCGTCATACTTCTCAGATTAATGGTTCTGCCCCCGACGTAACCGAATTTATCTAAATGTCTAATTAATTTAATAATTTCTGCTTTTTCTTTTGAATTCTTATTCCTAAAGTTGTTTTATTATTTTTAATTTTTTACGATTTTTTTTATTAAATTCAAGTATTACCATTATTATATCAAGCTCCAATTTAAGAGCAGGTGATAAAATGTATTGATTTATCACATAATAAATAGGTAAAAATAAAAACAATTTTCTAGCATTATGACATCATTCCTTTAATCATTTATTTTAGATTATTTAAATATCTTCAGCATTATTTCCATACGTTTTATCACTAAACTTAGATATTACGTAAATAATTTTCTTAAGGTAATATTTTGTTGTAAAATAATTCTCAGCCAAACAACAAACCATTTTTTTTTACTTGCCTTAAAGGGTACTTTACAATTCTGGAATATTGAAAATTTTATTGATCCCGTCATATGACGGGCTATATGCTAGTTGCTGTATGAGAATTAATTGTACATACATAACTCTGACCTCATACATACCTAATGTTAATGAAACTCACCTACTTATCCCTACCACCACAGCCTCTTTGAGATAAAATAAAAGCAACTCGTTATATAAGAGTCCAAACTGTTATAGGTGGGAAACATGAGACATATGTGAGTTTCTGGTACAGCCGTATCCCAGTTAACTGAGCACGGGTGATATTGCCAAATTCTAGAACCCAGTTTCCTGGATACCCTCGCTCTTCTTTTCGGACTCTCCAGCCACCACCGAATAAAAGGCTGGGTAGCAATAAGTAACTTTATTTTAGAGTACTGGGAGAAATGAACATGATATGAATATCTTACTATTATTGGTTCTTGTAACATAGTCCATGACTGCTGAATTTGTATTTTCTAGCGTTCTTTTTGCATCTTTGTCTATTTTGATTGTGCTCTTGTAGTAAATTTTTTATATACAATTTCAAAGCATATTTTTTACAACTAAAATAGGGGGGGCTTAAAATGTTGCTAATACAAATACAAATTTGAATTTTTAACATATTTAACCCTTTCACGCCTAACAGGACACATACGTCCCAAGTAAATTTCAAAAAATTCTTTTGGGACAGAAACGCTTCTTTGTCTAAATGGGAGATTTTCCCCACCAGTTCTGCGAATATTTTTGAAGGTATTTTCATCCACAGAACATAGATGGCACTACCATACATAATGAAATTCCCACGTTTTTGAAGTGTTATAGCAGCTCATTCCATATTGTACGTACGCAAATAGTTTAGTTTTGGAAAATACCACCTATTTTCGATTAAATTTTAATTGATACATAAATCTAAAGCCTGATAAGTTACTCACGGAGTGGATTATCTCTAATAAACTGGTAAGTGCTAAAGTTTTACTTCTGTTTTTATTATTGGTACATATGCGTCCCTCTTGTCTTGGATAGTGGGAATATATTATCCCAACAGTCCTATGAGATCATTTCTCTTGATATTACATTTTTCGGTTACTTTTGAAATAGTTGCTTATTATTTTAAATTTAGGAAGAAATTAATTCAATCTAAAATGACTAGACGCCGGGGACTTACTAATGAAGAAATCAAAAAAACTTTAGAAGGTCAGATGACGAATATATTGATTTGAATGATGAAATAGATGATCCAGATTTTTAAGATCCAGCATACAA
Source organism: Pardosa pseudoannulata (assembly GCA_032207245.1). Taxonomy (NCBI): domain Eukaryota; kingdom Metazoa; phylum Arthropoda; class Arachnida; order Araneae; family Lycosidae; genus Pardosa; species Pardosa pseudoannulata. The sequence continues at coordinate 125,989,854 of CM063504.1, forward strand.
TTTGCAGTACTCATCCAATTCAGACAAGTGTGAAATGGATATCGATCCTAATACCACTCCCCAATACACAAAGAACATCGATGCTTTGAGTAATACTGATACGGCATCACTTTCATCAGTTGATAAGATACCATCAGCTAATGCTTCAGGTTGCAGACCAATCTTATGATTTCATGCAGATTCAACTTTTCAACCTTGAATGACAATTCCAGCAGAGTCATCACCTAGTTTGTTATTTAATTTAAATCGTTCAGCTACCGAATTGGACATGTTTCTCAAGATATGTCCAAAAAGTCTTATGATTTGGATATCTCAATGCACAAACCAACGAAAAGTTAGGACAAACAATTCACCCTACAGACCCCTCTGAAATTATGCTTGTGCTTGGATGCATGCTTGTCATGTCTTACACCGCGTTTACACGAGTCAAGTAGACGATCAAGTCAAGTAACTCCGCGCATGCGTAGTTTTTCTTAGTTTACTTGACTCACCTACAGCTTGAATGCATGCGTTTACACGTAGTCAAGTTGCGAGTCAAGTAACTTGCCTTTAAACAAGAACTATTGCAGACTATTAACAGAATATTTTCGTGATTTCAAATTTTTGCGAAAATATTCTGTAATGATATATGGAAATTTTATAACAGTTTCCAGAGTATCTAATTAATTCTATTTTTTTTAATTAATTTGGTATTTATAGAATTTAAAATGCAATTTTCACATACTATTTTAGCTTTATTTGAATATTCATTCTCCTCTTGTAAAATATATATTTTTTTATTAGGCAGATGTTCAGTTTAGCAGATGTAGATTTTAGCAGGTGTTTTGTGCGTGGAATGTTTAGGAAAGAATATGGCAGATATCATTAAATTGATTGTTTAGAGAGGGTGAATTTTAAGATAGTAAAGTCAGTAACGCGTTTAGCAGGAAATAATTTTTCCGTTAAAGGGGAAATTTAATAAATAAGATGTAAAAGGGAAAATTTTCGGAGAAAGTGTACATGATTTTTAGAATCTTTAGACACCCAAATAAACAAAATTCGACAAAATAAAAAAGCAATAATAATAAGCATGAAAAATATGCAATATAAAGCTATGTATCAATCCATGCTTCCATAAATTGCATACGCACATTAGAATCATTCTAATATTCCCTTCTTTAAAACTAAATTTTATGATAAATTATGTAAGAATCTCTGTGAATATTTATCAGTGTTTCTGTATTTTTTTTATTCTTCTTATTAACAGTTAAAAATAAGTAATATTTTATTTTATATTATTTTAAGCATTTGTTCAGCGGATAACGTGTCAGCGAAATTTTAAAAATAAGTACTTTACAAAAAAAAAATTATTTCTTCTAAATAAACAAAGTAAACTTAAGAAAATGTTTAACGTAGTATATAGATCAAATGTTGAAAATTTCAAGCAATTTAAGATAATAAAACAAAGTTTGGTAAGCCGAAAAGCAACAAAATTCTTCCATTTGTATCTCCTTAAAACTAATAACAATACTTAACATAATAAAAAAGTATTACATACACTTTTATTATAAGAATAAACTTTATTTGTGAAAGAGTTATTTTGTTTTGAGTTACCTTAATTATCAGTTGTAGGGTTATCTATAATTTCATCCATTAATTGGAACAGTTTGAAAAGATGGAAAATTTATGTTCCATTCTTTACCTCTAGTTTAAATCCTATTTTTTTTTCATTTTCTAATATCTTTCGCGTACTGAAACAAAAATAAAGTCCATGTACTAAAAACAAGCGACTGCTACCAATAGCAAAATGATACAGAATTTACACATCAGTGGCGCCCTCTACCTCACTTGATTCATTTGAGTCAAGTTACTTGTAAACCGTGAAGAACTACTTGACTTGTCTCACTACTTGACTCAAGTAGCTACTTGACTTGACCAGAACCGTTTACACGAGTCAAGTAGTACTTTCAACTTGACTGACCTACTTGAGCGTCTACTTGCCTCGTGTAAACGCGGTGTTACAATAAGGTGCTGAAATTCTCTCATTATTGGTCATCTAATCCTTCTTTGGGAAATGTAGCAATAAAAAATGCTATTTCAAGAGAGAGATGTAAAACGTTGTTGAAACTATATTTTGCTGAACCAGAAAAGCCAGAAAATGCAAGTAAAACATATTACATTGATAAGGTTGTTTTGTGCCTGAAACAAACCTTCAAACAGTGCCAAGTGAAAGCTCATATCAATCTATTGATGAATCAATAGCAAAAGACAAGAGACGTTTATCCCTCAAACAATATATGCCGATGAAACCTGTGAAAACTGGGATAAAAATTTGGCAGCGATGCGATTCAAAAATAGGATATGTATACAACATGAACATTTATGAAAAGAAAGGTGTGAAGTTTAAGGCACACTCAGGGAACAGGTAGTATCAAAGCTAACAGAGACAATCTGAGGAAAAGATATGATGCTTGCATTCGACTAATTTTTTACAAGCATGCACCTGATGGAAACCTTGAAATTTCCTGCTGTTCGTACATGTATCAAGATGTACAAAGATGTTCCTAATTTTACAGCAAAACTAAGCAAAAGGGGTGAGGCTGAGTTTCTCGTAACTAGAAATGGAACAATGTGTGCCAGGTGGCTTGATTCAAAGAAAGTGATGATACTAAGTAATTGCCATGAAGCTAAATACGCAAAAGTAAATAGCACCATGAAAGATGGAAGCAAAGAAGAATTTGAGTGCCCTGTGGCAATCAAATTCTACAACAAAATCATGGGAGGTGTTGACCTTGCAGACCAAATAGCAAATGTCTATGAATTAGATTGAAAATCTTGCAAGTGGTGGAAAAAAGTATTTTTTCGCCAATTGATGAGAGCACTGGTCAACTCATGGATTGTGTACTGCAAACTCAAACATCGAAAACACCCACTTCTTAATTTCATTGTACCTCTTGCAGAAGCCTTGATGGCGCCTGGAAAGCTCAACATCACGAAGCTTACTCAATGTTGGTAACCATCTGCCAGTAACAACAAAAACATGACGGCAGTGCCATAAATGTGCACAACATAAGAAGGAATCGCACACTAAAATAATGTGCATGATGTGTAATGTCCCATTGTGCATTGATTGTTTTCAACCATACCATTCATAATTAAATTTTTATGACTAGAAAATAATTTGTTTTCTTCACAAAATTACTCACTGAAGACTACTCGCAAACATTTGTCCCAGTCATCATGACTGATAGGACATATATGTCCTGGTCCTAAATCAATGTTTAAAATTTTCCTAAAAATATAACATCTTAGTTTTAGCATTCTAATGTGCCCTACTCATTGTTTATGCTACCAAAAATTTTTTTTTTAAATATGTAACAAAAAAAAAAAAAAAAAAAAGAGAGAGAGAGAGAAAGAGAAGTTACAAATGGGTTAAACATGCTTTTGTAATATCAAATATTAATAAATAAATTGTATCCTCCGAAAATATGGTATACCTAAATTAGATAAGTGCAATGTTGTTATATTCCACATTTATATTTTTCAAATCTTTTTATTCAAAATTATGTCTAATTTAATATAAAACAAAGCAGAAATATTTTTAAATATTTTATAGTATAATAGATTACTTATTAAATTATATTAGTTCAACGATTATTAAAAGTGATACCACAGGGGTGCAAAAAATGTTTCAGGACCTAATACTTCCCCAGAATATAATTTGTTTTGGGTCAAATTTTCTCCAAAATTGTTCCAGTTTAAGCAACTATTATAGTATAATATTGATGATAAAAACTCTCAAGAATATTGTTTCAAAACAAACAAAAAAAAAACTATTTGTTTTGCTTCTTTTCTCGTCAAAATAAAATCTACCCATATTATTGCATATGTCTGGTTTCAAATGATTAGTAGTAACATCACCAGGGTTCATACACATCAGGAAAGAATAAAGAATTCTTCAACAAAAATTCAATCATAGTAGTTACATAAAAGAAAAATCCTAGATTAATTCTCTTAAAATTTATTAACAAAATTTAATGAAATAATTGGCTTAAGAAATAGAATTTAAAATGCTAGTTTTTGAACGTATTAGTTAACATTACGTACTATGTTAGCTACCGATTTCAAATACTCTAAGATAGATATATATAAAGTATGATGCAAAGTACATAAAGAAAAATTGTAATCATCAAAAATTTTAATTTTGATATCTTTAAGCACATACTGCAAAAACTGTGGAAAATATGAAATATTTAAACCAAAATGCTAGAACAAATGAACTAACCTAGAAAACTGCTAAGTGAAAGCAACTTCTTTGATCGAAGATGTTATTCTTCAATCAAAAACATCATAAATAATTCCCTGCCATAATGCTGTCACTTTGTCTTGGGTGACTTTAGAAGCCAACATTTGAGGAAACAAAAGTTGACGAAATAGATTGATTATTTTTGTACTGCTGAAACTTCTTCAAGAAGTATTATCCTTTTTCAAATACTTTGAAGCAACTTGAATATATATATATATATATTATTCCCTGGCTTTTAAAGAATGTTTAAACCCTGCAATTGTGACTGGATGACTCCAACAGTTAATATGTGCTCAACAATGTCTAGTGTCTTCCATTTGGGAGAAAACCTGCTTCTTAGATCAAATTCAGAAAAGTTTGAAATGAAACCATTTCAAAATTTACTACACTGCAAATAAAAGGAAACAGGGAAGAGAGCATACATACAGTTGCTAACTAAAATATTTGTGTGATGACAACTGAATTTGTAGCTTTTTTAAAAAATAAATTTCCAAAATTTCTCCAGAACCTTGTTCATAAGTTCAGACATATTCTGTATCTACTAATATAAATATGTAATTTGTACATTTATAAAATTTTTTATATTTTTTCAATCTTTTCGCTTCATTAAATGTATACTCAACTTTTATCAAAATTTTAGCACAACATGCTTAAAGGTCAAGGTCAAGGTAATTGGGTTTAACAGAGTACCTCGCAAAGTGTAAGGTCTTCACTTTAACCCCCGAACATAAGCAGAACAAAACATAAATTTAGGCCTCTAGGCAAAAAGTGATCCAAACAAAAATTTAATACACTCCAGCTCACAAGGCAGCTAGGAGGTGAGTACGTTCTCATAAAAAAATTATGAGTAACCAACGCAATGTCTAATTAGGGGATAATTAGACTGTAACCTTGACAATCACCAGTAGGTATGGTTAACAGCAATGCATGGATTCAACAACATGAAACTCAGAAATAATAAAAAGTAGTACAATAAAAATATTAGGGACAATAAGAAAAGTTGCAACTTGGTACAGTAATTAAAAATAAACAAAAAGTGACAACACTAACAAAAAGATATATTTTTGAGTTTTATAAAATTTTAAAATTTTTATTAAGCATTTTTTGTTTTTTTAAATTTTTATAAACATAAAACAGGGCAATACATTACGCAAAGTAGAAAATAAATGAGAGCAAAGTAGCGGAATGATACGATACCAAAAATATTGATTTGGTTTTGGTTTTGGAGCGCTACGGTCTACTTTTTGCAATTTGATGGCTAATGAGACAAGGACCTACTGCTTAATACCTATTCCGAACATCCATGCCATAGTAGGACCCAAAATATTGGAAAATGTAAAATTAAAAGAAAAATAGCCCAAAAAGTACAGAAAACGGTACTTCCACAACATGCTTAGTCAAATTGTATCACTATAATTTTCAAATGTGAAAGTTTTTTTTTTTTTTTTTTTTTTTTTTTGGGGGGGGGGGGGGGCTTTTTTTCTCACTATGAAGTGGAAGAGTGAAAAATTTCTTACTGAAAAGGTTAAATGATAAATTTGGGTTTAGAATAATTCAAAATAAAATATAGTTATTATAACAATGTTCTAATAACTGAGTATTTACGACATAACAAGCAAGACTGATAGAAAATCACACTGTTATTACATACAGAAATCACATTGACTATTTAGATGTTCAAACAATTTTAGTCTTACCGATTTTACATTAATTTGCATTAAATGTTAGACTCAAAATACAGTTACTTCATTTAATGCGGCCGACTGAGACAAAAAATATATCTTTTTTGTATGCTATAACTAAACTAAAAGCACATAGTGGAGAGGTATTACAATTACAGGTCGGAAACGAATGGGCATCATATGAAGTCGGTAGTAAAAAAAACCAAGTAATTCTAAGCACCATTTGTATAGGTAATCCATAACGTATATTCTTAAAATTTTTAAATCAGAAAGCATAGTAGGAACGAATCTTTAAGTCGGTAGAATCATCAGAATATAAAGAAACTTTATTTGATAGAATTCTAGATATATTTAGGCTTAAACTTCACTTACATCAGGCCCGTCCCATGTAAAATCATTTTTTCTTTCTTCAACTCCTAGATCTCTATCTCGACCCATCAATTCATCTAACAATTGCTTAGCTGATAATAAAGCCATCGTTAAAACCTAATTAATACTCAATTACTCCATACAGCAATACAAGCAGTTCTACTCGCCTTCTACGACCGGCAGCCACAAAGAATCTCATAAACTAAGTAATCATAATCGTTTGTGATAAATAACAAGAACAAAATACGGAAAAAATATCCAAAATAAATATAATTTAAATATGCGTGTTAAAACCAATCAAAAATTTAAAGTTTTTAAAAAAAAATAATCTTTTAGTGTATTTTATTTGTAAAATACACCAAGAGTTCAAGAAAAGAAATGAGATAAGCGCAGTGCGGTTTCACAAAGTGCGAAATTCTGGACTGGAGACGGCCACGCGGATCGTGAAGCTCTACTGCACCTCATTGGCCGTAGTTGCTGTATTAGTATTATTTCGTGAATTTTAATATTGTTAATTATGGACCAGAAACCGGACGATCAAGGAACCCCAGATTCTTGGGAACAACATTCTGACGGTGGTCCTGATAATGGTGAGGAAGACAACGATAATTTATCGAAGCCTTTTTTAGGACTGAACGTGGATGCACCGCCATTCGTTCCTTCTTTTGCGACTTTAGCAGCAGCTCAAGCTCAAGCCCCTATAGAAAACTCGGATTCTAATACAGAAACTGAAAAACAACCCGCGCCTGGTAAATATTACATTTTTATATCAGTTATAATTTTCGTGGTATGTCCCCAGTTATCAGCCGGTATGTTGACATAGGTTGTTTTCGATATTTTAGTACATTGCATGCAACCTGTATTTAAATTTCTATTCGTGTAGCACGTGTAAACCTCGTAACGTTTCCTTTATTTCAGACTATGAATGGTTACATAATATATTAATCTGCAAGCAGAGAGGCATCAATGCATTTGCCAATTCAGTATATAGTAGTTAATCTTTTATTAATAACAGTTGGATTAAGGTTATAGGATACCAACAAGTCGTAATTATTAAGGCAGGAACCAGTATGTGCTAATATTTAGTATGAGCTAAAATAATTGGCATATAATTGCGTTTAGTTTTAATATATTGTTTTAATTAACTTTTATATGTTCTGAATGAGATGTTATGCAGTTCTGTTTACATATATATTTTATAGCTTGACTTAAAGAGACATATTTCTAGATCCCCCTCCTTTAGCAATGGAAATTGATATAAAACCCAGTGGAGATGGAGATGCTGCTAGTGATGATTCACCTGCAGGTAGTTACAACTTTTCCTTTTAATATACTTGTTTTAACAAATTAACTAAATACAGTATATTTAATGTGTGATATCTAGTTTTTGTTATCCATATGGATTCTTTTTAAATGGAATACCTCTGAGAAGTCAATATTTTTTTAATGGGAAATTAGCACAATTTGATGATTTTTAACATTTATATATTAAAGCTTATTATTAATCAATGAATTTAATAAGTTACTCAACCTCACTATCTAGATAGGATTCATAAAATTGCCAAGGATAAATTAGCTTATAGATTTACTATTTGTATAAAGTAATATTCCATGATCAGTTAGGGTAAAGAATAAATTAAATTTTGTCAGCTAGTTAACACAGCTGTGATATTATTCTATAATAATTGCTTAGTTGCATGTTATCCAAATTTAGCATTTATGAGTTCTTATTTAAGAAAAATTTTGAAAGTTTAGTATATTTTGTTAATCATAATACTTCTTAGTTTTAAATAGCATATTTAAAAAAAAAATGCTAATGTGGTATAAAATATATGGTATTCAGCTATGCATGATTTAAAAATTAAGAATTTAATTATTAACCTTTTATACGTAGTATATGCTTACCATCAAAATATATTGAAGAAAATAGGATTAATCATGAGTATTAGTCACTTTAATTTATTATGCAATGTATTGTCCTTTCTAAAAGAGTTGTGACATTTAAATTTTATTATAAAATAATTATAAAAACTTATTTATCTCTTAGATGTTTTAATTCTGTTTTATTTTTATTCATCTTTTTACATATTTGTAAGGTTCTTAAACATTCCCCCACCCCTTTTTTTTTGCTTCCGTATAGATTTTTGGAAGAAAAAGTTGTGAGAAATATATTAATATTTCTGAATGATATTTTGGATCTTTGTTCCTAGTAAATTATTTGATGAATAATATTAGAGGATTTTAATATTTGCATTTGTGTTCATGTGAGTAAGAATATGTCCAACTTAATATTCTGGGGTGTCAAATACAATTCTTCTATTTTACTGTTATTTATTTGTGCAAGTGGAATAATAAGCAAGTTTAGTACTCAAAGTCAGGTCATTTGATACAGGTTCTACCTTATCATCTATTGTTGATGGGAGAACATAATTTTATGGTTTTCATAGAATTTTTTTTTATTTAAGATTGGGAAAATGTGGATATTGAAAACAATCACATTGTTGCTGATGATGAAATTGCTGAAGTTGAAGAAATTGAAATAGTTTCTAAAAGTAAAAAGAAAGTATTACAAGAAGAAGAGGAGGGTACCAGGAAGGAACATGTTAATGTTGTCTTTATTGGTCATGTTGGTATGTCTGAATGAAATTATTTATGTAGAAGGTGCAATCATAGCCATTTTTTTTACTGTTACTGAAAAATTGTTCTTGCTTAAAATGATATCATTTTAATGAGAGCATTTATATGTTTATATGTATTCTATTTATTTAAATTTTGATAAAATCTAGTACTGCTGCTATAAATCCTTTTCTACCTTTGGATACTTATCTAAATACTTTCTTACAAATATTGAAAATCTCTGTAAAATAAAATTAGATTAATAGCTTTTACAATAAAATCAATATGTAATATGCATAAAGATATAAAATAAATTTAAATGTCAAAATTAATATAACTTAAATCTTTTTTATTGGTTTTATTGTAACAGATTCATGTTGCCAAAAAGAAATTAATCTATATTAATGAAATAGCCATACTATAGTGATATATACCAGTTTAGTGGGTATTATACCTAATTATTGGTAATAACAGATTTCTATCGTTCTAGAAACTGTTTTTCTTATTTTTGAAAGTTAAAACTAGCTTGCATTTCAACTTTTTTCAGTGAATATATTGTGAAAGTAGTATGTAAATATAATTTCTGATAGTGTTTACTTGATTGGTTTATTGATGTTCAGGGCTCTTACATTTATTTCCTATAGCTTTACTCTGAATTTCTGTGGATGTTATTAATTCATATTTATTTGGGTGTGATTTTTTTTAACACTTCCATAATTTTTAATTATAAATAGAATTTAAGTTCATATGTTTATAAACAGTTTATTAGAATCCTAAAAAGGAGGGGGATTAGCTCTCCAGTTTGGGCATTAATATTTTGTACTTTTCTGTATTTGTAATTTATCTAAGGTACTTTTAAATTACTCCAAGCATGATTAAAATAGAATTTATTATTGCATAGTGTTCATGTTGCTGCCAAAATGTTGCCAATTGGCTTTCTGAATTAAGATGTACTTTTTCTTCTGAGTTTTCAATGTTTCTAAATGATGTGAAATGTTTGTATTAATGTTTTATCTCTTCTCTTCTGTATATAATAAATTGTATATCGAAATCAGTTTTTCATTTATAATTTAAAATTATCTTTTTGCAGATGCTGGCAAGTCAACAATTGGAGGTCAGCTTTTGTAAGTAATTTTACTACTCATATTAGAGTATTTTAAAATTTTCATTGTGATATCCAAGATATGGAATTTTGATCTTACTATAAAGAAACTTCTCTACATTAGTATTATAGACTAAAAAGTATTTATATGTAAAAGTATATACTAATATGGAATTACTATTAGATAACATACATAATACACCATTTTCTACAATACTGTTCTGTACTATATTTTAAAAACTGGTTTTAATTATTCAGTGTACCTCTTTAAGATAAGGGTCTCTAAAGATAATTTCTTTTAATCCTAGGAAATGCAAAAATTAGTAACTAGTAATCATGTGAGACACTCCTGATTTACAAAGAGAGGTCAACTAAGAAATGAAATGTAGTTGCTTTAATTTTTAGCTTTGTTTTAACCATGCTGTGAATTGTTTTTAACACCAAAAAAAAAGTTATTTGTTAGGCATTTAACAGTGTATACTTTTGTAAATAATTGAACATAATTATTTACAAAAGCATACACTCTTAAATGGACATTGATGACATCTGTGCATATTAATGATACACTGGTGTTCAAAATTCAGAGAATTTTCATATTTGGTTATATCTAAAACCCCTGAACAGATTTTTTTTAATAAAATTTGGTTCAAACATAGTTTGGGATAATACAACAGAAAAGTATACATTGAACATTTAAAATACATATGTTCTTGTGTAACATATCTTGCACTGCAATTTCTTACGGAAATGAGACTGTGTGAGTTCCTGTAGCAATTCAACCTTCTGGTTCACCAACTATTTCAGTACCTGAACTGTTCTAAAAAGTGTGTTGCAAGTTGAAACTGACCTCCCTAGAATGTCTCAGACATTTTCTATGACAGTTGTCAAGTAACCATGGAAATTTGACTTCATTTTTCTAGTTTCAAACTAAGAGCATGCCTTGCTGTGATGGAAAAATAGTGGGCTTTTTGGCTGTTGTGGCTTTTGGATAACCTTTTTCAGATTTTCTCTCAATGGATCCTATTTTGAAAGTATTTCTATGAATTGAACGTAACATTGAGTTTTGCATTGAAACCTACCAATCTGGTCTGCTTTGAATCTTCACATGATTCGTCACTTTGCTTCACAATCTAAATGTTGGAAGTTTTCAATTTTTTGCTGGATGAATTAATCGATTGCTACAATAAAATACTGAGATATTTCCATTTCTCTTTATTTAACCACTGTTTTATACCTTTAGACTCCTGTATTATACCTGTTCAATGGGGTCATTTATGTGTGTGTTTATGTATGTATATACATGTGTATGGGGAAAGTAAACTAAACGTGCAAACAAATGTATATATTTGTATAAAAACATCAACTATGTCTCCTTGAGGAATATAGTTTCAGCAATCATCTCATAACCTGATACATAAGATACATAAAGATAGTGAAGCAAATTTATAGCCAAGAATCCTCATTAGAAGTCCAGAAAATTCCGAGGTTTTTAAATCTATGGTCAGGAACAAAAAACATATTTGTCCCTGCTTTTCTCTCTTAACCCTTACTCTAAACTGTCCCCTGGGGCTACAGTTCGCACCCTGAGGCAAGAGGTCTAACCAATTAAAACTTATTGGTTGCCCTAGTGGGCAGTTTAAGAAATTCCAAACAAAGAGGGGATGCACATTGTTGACAGATTTTCAGAGATTTGTCTTAGATTTTCTTAGTTTAGATTCTTTGTGTTCGATTACCTTGCAATTCATCTTGTCACTACACATCTGATTGAGTATAAATATGAATATTATATGTATATACATATATACTATAGATGCATGCACCTACAGTGAAACTAAGTTTCATTATAATCTGTCCATTAGTCCTGTAGATAATTGACCAAATACACCAGTGTATTTATAAAAACCATCTTAAGGATGGAATGGAAGAACAGTGTAAAATATATTTATGTTCAAAGAATCTGAAATTACATATATAATCAGCATATGTTGCAAATATTATATAAAAAATTTCAAAAGTAGCTATTTCTTGTGCTGAAACTTTTTAGCAACATTGTAATTGTCTTTAGTTTTATATCTGATGATTCAGTAGAATAAATAACCTACCTTTTAAGATACTTTTATTAATCCTTCTTTTCAGTAAATAAACTTTTATAATCAGTAAAGCAGAATCTTGAAGAAATTGATCAGAAGATAATATAAAAATATTTTTTACATTTAAGGAAACAAGGCTCTATCAAATTTTTACAGTAAAGAAGTTTCAGATTCAAATTCTTGTGACATAGTGGCCTGTTTAGAATTACTGTATTTAACTAGTAAAATTAGTTCATTTTTGTTAATTTAATTTTATTTCATAGGTACCTGACTGGAATGGTTGATAAGCGTACTTTAGAAAAATATGAACGTGAAGCTAAAGAAAAAAATAGAGAGTCATGGTATCTTTCATGGGCTCTTGATACAAATCAGGTACATTTTTCTGTTTGTTAAGATACATATGAGTAGGACTGATATTGTTTGAATTATAAATTATGCCATATTGACACATTTGCGAGCATTAAATTGTATCATTTTTTAGTTAAAGCTTTAAAATAATTTGACTTTTGATGGGTTTTTTTAATTTTCATATTTAAAGTCATATTTACCAGTCATGATCTATAGTGAACCATTTTAATAATTAATCGCAATGTATCAGAAAATTTTAATGTTTTTATTAAATATTATCTTTATTAAAAATATCAGGATTCTGGTTCTTGAATAACATAGAAGTAGTTTTCTCTTCTGATTATTTTTCTGTTCTAAACAAAATTAAAATATATTTCTGTAAAAATCAAATTTTTTAATATTGCTTTATTTTTATTATTATTATTATTATTTTTTTTTAATTGAAGAATGTAAAATTTTTTTCTCTTATGTATGAATCTGGATTAGGAAGTTTATACTGAATTCTTTTGAGGAATTCCTTTGGTCATGGGACTGGGTTCCTTTGGTCTGACTGAGTGAAGTTAGTTTGAATAGTACTGTATTAATATTGGTAATCCCCCCCCCTCCTTTTTTTGTGTGTTCATGCAGAAAAAAAGGATATGGGAGATAGGCTCTGGGATTGGTTCTGTGAATTGGAGAATGAATAACTGTTTCAATAATTGTAAAAATTCTAAAACAGTTCCTAAATATTTTACTGTCTCCACAGAAAACAAGAGTTTTTCAGCTTCTCGCTGGGTTTTACTTTTTAATAGATATAATAATAGGCGTATAATAAATACTAAAATCTTTCTTACAGAAACTTAAAGGTATAATTAATAGAATTACAGCAAGATTAAGATATAGGATGTAGGTACATGCATATTCATTTTATGATCTATTCTTTTAAAAAATATTGTTAATAAGAGACATTGCGATTTAATTCATTTGATTTATAGTTACAATTAAAAGTATAAAACAAAGTCTAACAGGGGCATCTATGCTATTGTATATTATGAAAATCAATACATATTGATGATGTGATTTGAAAGCACAATTTGAAGACTAAGTTATTGGGATGTTAACATATTTTAGTGCCTCCTATATCAGTAGCTTATACTTCCCAGGTTGGTTTCTAAATTATCAAGTCTTTATTCTACTTATATATGCATCATATTCATGAAAAATTTACTTTTCTAGGAAGAGCGTGACAAAGGTAAAACAGTTGAGGTTGGTAGAGCTTTCTTTGAAACTGAAAATAAACATTTCACACTCTTAGATGCTCCAGGTCATAGAAGTTTTGTACCAAACATGATTGGAGGAGCTTGCCAAGCTGATCTAGCTGTGTTGGTAAGTAATCTAAGAGATTCAAACTTGTATTTCATGATTAACAACTTATATTTCATGATAAAACTCATATTGGTTATGGTTCAGTTTGCTAGCTTAGCAGCATAAAGTTGCATGATGTGTCAATTATATTTATAACAAGCTGCTAAATGCCCAGTCTTCAGTGTGAGTAGTTTGAGATACCAAATAAAGTTTATATTTCAAGGTTGTTGCTAGATTTTATATTAAATTAGTAATATAAAAAATTGCAGAAATAAAATACTGACAATACTTCATACTGATGTGGCAGTAAAGTTTATCACAGCTTGACACTCTGAAACATAATTGAAGTATGGCTGGAATACAATGCAACACTGTACCTGAATTTCATAGACTTCAGCAAAGCATTTGATTCCAACAACAGGGATATATTATGACAAGTTTTGGACATTTATGGCATTCCTCAAAAATTTATAAATATCATTAAAGAATTACACAGCAATATCCAAGCATCAGTTGAAATAGAGGGGAAATTAACTGATTTCTTGTTGAAACAGGTATCAGACAAGGCTGTATCAGGTTTTGTCTTATTATAATTGATTAGATAATGAGAGATGCAATCATGGGTAAAAGATAGGCATAAGGTAAAATTTTTCTTCCTCTTGCTGAGGATATTGTATTATTATCCAGACTTAACTTGCATCAAAAACAGATAATCTGGCAACATATACTAAGAAAATGTGATTACATATCAATAAATCAAAAATCCTGAGAATAAATGGTTGAACAAGCAATGAATGGAGAGCGAAATTGAAGATCTTGTATGCCTCTGGACATGAAAAAGAATTTAATAATACAAATGTTTTAAATATTTTTTTATTCGTTTATTTGTGTAATTTGTGTTAAATTTAAAAATTGAATGCAAGTAACAGGTTTTGCAGTTGAATCTAAATTTAGCAGATTCGTAATTTATTTTGGATTATTCCAAACTTAGAAAATTATAAATTTTTGTGTTGTAGAGGTGGCAGAACATATTATTAAATTTAATGGGAACTCATGCAACTCTTGTTTTATGTGTATAACTGTAACTGGTTTTTAAAGTTACAAATGCATGGTTCATTTATAAATTTCTAACATTTTTATTGTAAAAGCATATTTTGTGAATCATCATAATAAACTTGTCAGTGTATTGTTTTTCTAACTGCACAGTTCTATTATTAAATTAACTTTAATTGCAAATATTTATATCAAAACTCTTAAAAAACCATTTTTAGCATTTTAGACTAGCTTTTGACGGAACTACTTTTAACCAATGTCCTGGTCAAAGGATTGGCAATCTATTAAGATTTGTACAAACATTTTAATGCCTTATGTATAGCTTTCCATCTAAGCTCCTATTTATATTTTTGCTGATAGGTCATTTCTGCAAGAAAAGGAGAATTTGAAACAGGGTTTGAAAGAGGTGGTCAAACAAGAGAACATGCTATGTTAGCAAAAACAGCTGGAGTCAAACATTTAGTTATTTTGGTGAATAAAATGGATGATCCTACTGTGGAATGGTCTGAAGATAGGTAAAACATATTCAAAATAAATATCAACATAGCTTGATTAAAATATTTTATATGGATTAGTTTAACTGAATGTGTGTGTATAAAATGTGTGTTCTAATGTTAGTTTTAGCTACACTATTTTATGTATTAAGCTAAAAAAATAATTTGTTGTGATTAGTATATATGTATTTCAGATATAACGAATGTAAAGACAAGCTTATACCATACTTAAAAAAATGTGGCTTTAATCCTAAAGTAGATGTGGCATTCATGCCATGCTCAGGACTAACAGGAGCTTTTTTAAAATATGTTCCCGATGAAAGCGTATGCCCTTGGTACAGGTATGTTTTTATCCCTTTTTATCTTCTAGATTTTTTTTTCTCTCAGCTTTATTTGAATTGCTTATTTTATAAGGCTTAAGAAACATAAAAACCTTAGTCATTTAAAAATAAGTATCTGTTTGGTACTGATAATGTTATCCAAATAGAGCATTTAAATTATTTAACTAATTATTTATTTATCTTTTATTACTGTCTTAAATATGTAAGGTAGATATAAATATTTATGTAAGTATATATAGCATTTTGTTTTGTGGCTATACTAAAGTTTAGCTGAAAACTTCTGTATAGTAATGGGTTATATATAAAGTATTAATAAATTTTCAGAATTAGGAAAAATTGCCTGTTAAAGTAATTTGAGTAGTTTCCACATCTTTCAAATTCATGAATTTTACTTTAAACCTATGCTGCCATGTGTTTGGCACAATATGTTCCTTAAAAATCCAGTGCCATTAAACTTCAGCCAACCAAACCTATACTAACAGCTAACAATTTCATTTTGGTACCAAACATACCAGTTCAATACTTAAGTTCTTATTGTATATCTTTATTTATGAAATGAATTCATATAACTCATGAATGTAGTGCCTTGAGTACACATAATCTGGCCTTGAAATTCTGTGCATTTTTACAAAAAGGCAATTTTGATGGGGAAAGAACTTTTAAAAGTTCACCATTTATCTGCAAAGAGGATACAAGTATAACGAAAAAAAAACCCACTATCAACTGCCTTTTTAAAGAATTTACAACTTTGTGAATTCTCTGCAAAATTAAGAATCTTTCTCCCTTCCAAAAACTTTTTGCTAGTCTTTTGTTGTGGTTAAAGCTTTTAGTAAGAAATTGTGGTCGCCAACTAAGATTTACATCAAAAATTCTGACCATCTGGTTGATAAATTCTTCAATTAATATTTATATGTGAGCAAGAAATTTTATAAGCCATGTTTAAAGGGTAATCATGTACAGATAAATTGCTTTTCTTTTAATTGATATGTTTTAATTTATCAAGATGCTATTTTGCTATTTATTTGTCAATTGTAAAATTTTTGTACTTGTCCAACAAAATAAGCCTTTTCTTGAAAAATAAACTTCTATATTTTAGGTTAAATTTTACTTTTATTTATTTTGAATGTAAATGGTTACAAATTAGGCAATCTGAAAGTTCAAAATTAATATATTAATTACATAAGAAATAGAAATAAATTGATAATTTAAAAAGTAATATTTGAAACAGTTTTTTTATTTATTGCATATTTTTTATATTAAAGAATTGTTTTTACTTTACAGGGGACCTGCATTTTTAGAATATATTGATACTTTACCTTCTTTAAAAAGGCCAACAGAAGGTCCATTTATAATGCCTGTTGTAGACAAATATAAGGTTAGGATACCTTAACATTTCTCTTTTTCCTCAATTCTTTATTTGTATTCCTGTTTATTAAATATTTATTAAGCAGGTCTCTGCACAAATCGCTTTTAGTTACTATATTTGACCTTTTGTTGCTTCTTTAACCATATAAATTGTTCTTGTTGAATAGTCAAACAGTTTTCTGAAAAACTAAACAAAAAAAAATGTATGTGTGTGTATATAGTTATGATTTCAAAGAAATTTCCAGTCAAAGTTTTTAGAAAGACTTAGTTAACCAATTTATATCTAGATTTCTGTGTAACGTTCAAAAATCAGTTTAGTGAAACAACTTTCTTAAAGGAGGATGTCCCTTGGTTTCAAAGCTATTAATATTTTTAGGAATTTTCTTGGGATAAATATATTTTAGCCCAGGTTTCTTATGTCATGTATTGATGCTTAGAAAAGCTTCATTGATTTTAGTGCAAAAGACCCCCCCCACACACACACACACAGTTTCCTTCTATAATGGAGAGTATATGTGTGCATCATATACCTCTGACAGTCATTTTTTTTTCCACAACTAGCTATGAAAACACATTTTGTCACATTATGAAAATGTTTAGAGCTTTTACCAATATTTACTGTAAAATGTTTGACATTAGGAAGAGTTTTTCCCCCCAGTTTGGTGCACAGCCATGAAAACAATTCATTAATGTAACTCGTGTACATGGTATACTCATATGTGTGGTATAAGTTCCAGTCATAATAAAACTTTATGAAAAGGAAATAGACCAAAATATGCTCTTAAACTTTTACATCATTACAGACATGCCCACTACTCCATAGTTGCTCCGGGTAATAACAAAACTTTTGAACAGCTAAAAGATTGATTCAGTAATTAAATACAAAGATTTGGCAAAAAATAATGCTGCATGTTACTCTTTTCATGCAGTAATGCTGCATGTTAAGTTTTTTGCACTGTGTGGAAAAAACTGAATTTAGATTTGAGTAGACTAACTCTAGAAATATTTTAATCAGGGTCAATGTTGGTTTAAGAAACACTGTTCTGAAAAATAAGTTGAAAATTAATTTAAAAGTTACTTTTCTCATTCAACATAAAAGCATAGTGATTTGTCCACAGTGTAAAATAATTTGAGTAGTGGTCACATAGTTTTTAAAAAGGTGCAGGGGGACTTGTCAAAAGGGCACTTACTAGAATGCAAAGGTATGTTTCATGTAAAAATGCACTTTCTTAGTTTTTAATTGATTTCAGAATTTATATAAATTTGAAAAAGAAAAAAGGAGTGTGTCAGCATTAGATAACAAAAGGGCAGGGTGACGGGTCTTTCAAGAACTGCGAAATGTGAACACTAAATTTGAGACTAAACAGGGGCATAGGGAGCCAGTCAATACAGTGTTATGGCACCTAAAAGAAAATTTTTAAAGGATTTGAATGTTATAAAATTGGTCTTGGTAATAAATTTAATCTACACCAGGTATAGAGGAGTGTTAGACAAAATATTTTGAGAGGAAATTTAGTCCTTAGACTATGTAAACACACATTCAAAGATTTGGAAGAAGCAAAATATATTTCAAGAAGCTTAAAAAATGGCTGAAATCAGAGGTACAAAATAAGGACATTAAGGAAAAAAATCAACTAAAGCAATGTTACAAGATGTTGCATCTGAATGATAGCGGGAATAAAATTCCTTTTTTGTTGTTAAAATAGCAATGAGTTATTTATCAGTTTAATGTGTTGTTATTTAAAAGGAAAATTAACTACTCTTTTTATTAATCTGGTAGCTGTGAGCTCTACTGAGCCCAGATTAATTAGTATATGAAAACTTTCCTCTATCTTACTGAAGGTTTTTTCCCCTTAATTTTTGGCTAGGACATGGGCACAGTTGTGCTGGGTAAAGTAGAAGCTGGAAATGCTAAGAGAGGACAGCAGTTACTTTTAATGCCAAACCGAGTAAGTAGTAGATATTTAAATTTGATACTTCTTTGTTTTTAAATTTTGAAGTGTTATGTTATATATTTATTTCCAAGGTAACATTATTTAATAAAGCATCAAAGTTCCACCTCTTCTTAACAATTTTAGAATCCATCCAACTTTTTGGATCACTGGTAATAAGATCTTGTTTTAAAAATGCACAGTAATCCATAAGAGATAACTAAGAGAACTTGGGGTGCATTTAAAGGGAATAGCTTCAATTCTGATTTATCATTTTTCATGAAATAGAGCAGTAGATTGATAGGTATGACTTATGGCCTTATCCTGGTGGAACTTAATGCAGTGAAGTTGGTTTGGTTAAAGATATAGATATTTATTAAAAATAGATATTAAAATATTTTTTATAGTAATTTAAGTTAATTTTGACTTTTTTTATCGTTTTTATTTTAAGATTAATGTTATAAGATGATCCCAAAATAGCCATAAAATCTAGTAAAATTTTGTTTTCTTTCAGCCAATATTTTGTCTTTTTCTTCTTTTTCCTCCTAAAAAATCCTTTTCTATTGCAGTCCAACAATAATCCAAGTCTCATCAATTGTAACTATTTTTATTTTATACATGCTAAAAATGATCATACAGTAATCTATGCAGTCTTAATGTTTTTGTGTTAGGCAATGAACAACACATTTATCATTATTAAAAAAGAAAAAAATGCTTCAAATCAGATTTTATAATTTTGTTCATAGTTCCTACAGCGATATCTGGAGGTTTTGTGATAGCTTTTTGGGGGGCTGGGGGATTTTCTCTTACAATATGAGATGCTACTTTATATTTATTTAAAATGTTTATGTACCTTTTCTTGAGTATGCATCTTTTGCCTTTTCCTTAGTCAGATGTAAACTGACTTTTTTTTTTCTTTTTATTATGTCAGTTATTTTAGGTGTTGAAATATCCAAACCATGGTTTCCACATCTTTTTGATAAAAGCTTCTTGAAAGTACAATAGATATAGCCTTCAATCCATTGTTTCTTTTCCAGTTGCATTTTAAAGCATGTAATATTGTTGATGGGCATAAGATATTTAAACCCTGTTACAACTTGATGACTTTTTTTTTTTCTTTTTATTATGTCAGTTATTTTAGGTGTTGAAATATCCAAACCATGGTTTCCACATCTTTTTGATAAAAGCTTCTTGAAAGTACAATAGATATAGCCTTCAATCCATTGTTTCTTTTCCAGTTGCATTTTAAAGCATGTAATATTGTTGATGGGCATAAGATATTTAAACCCTGTTACAACTTGATGCCATTCACTTTTTTTTCTTTTTTTTAACATTTAAATTTAAATTCTTAGATAAAGTCAAAATTGTTACAATAATTTGTGAACACTGTATTTATAGATATTTTACAGTATGTAGGGTTTTACTATACATTTGAGATGTATTTTATAATACTATGTGTTTGTACTGTTATTTTGCTTAATTGAAATATTTTTCATTCAATTTCATATTTTTTTCCCTCTCAAATTTATAAATGTTTTGTTTTGTAGAAAGCTGTAGAAGTTCTGCAGTTATGGTCTGATGAAGAGGAAGTTGTGTCAGTGATGTCAGGAGAAAATGTTAAAATTAAATTAAAAGGTGTTGAAGAGGAGGTAAGCAGTTGAACATTTTCCTATTCTTAAAAATCTTTATGATAATTTATTAATCTGAATAATACATATTTAACTCTTTCTCTGGTGCTAATTTGCTGATATTTTCTAGGAAGTTTCTTCTGGCTTTGTATTATGTGATTTTAACACACCATGTAGGACTGGTAAAGTTTTTGATGCTCAGGTAATGTTAAAGTTATTATTAATGTTGTTTACAAAAAAATCAAAGTTCATAGTAAAATTTTCATGGAATTTGAAATTACTTGAACATTAATATATTTCTATTAACTTTTTAGGTTGTTATCCTTGAACATAAATCCATAATCTGTCCAGGCTATAGTGCTGTATTACATATTCATGCTGCTATTGAAGAAGTTTCAGTAAAAGTAGGTTTTTATTTTTTCAATGAAACAATTTTAGAATTGTATACATAAAATTATTTATTGTTACAAATATAAATTGGGATACCCTTACTGTCAAAGAAAAACCTGTTTTCTTATTTTTAAAAAAATTTTATCACAGAAAAAATACCTATGAATAAGGTCTGCAAAATCATCAATTTTGCTATAGATCTGTAGATACTTATGTCATAAACCTATGTTTTTAATTTTTAGGCCCTGATTTGTCTAGTTGACAAAAAGACAGGAGAAAAGGGTAAGACGCGTCCAAGGTTTGTCAAACAAGATCAAATTGCTATAATGAGACTAGAATGTGCTGGTGTAATTTGCCTTGAACCGTTTAAAGATTTTCCACAAATGGGACGTTTTACACTACGAGATGAAGGTATTTGACTTCTATTTATAATGCATATATAACATTGTTTATTATCTAATTAGTTTTAAGCATTGTTATAATTTATTATGTAAAACAGATATTTAATTTTGTGATTGAAAGAAATTTAGACAAGGTATTCCTGAAAATTTCATTTAATATGAATTTCATTCAAAATTTGTAGGTATTATTTTTAGTGAAGAGTTAATGTTTCTTTAAATGTTATGAAATGACCCTGCCAAGCAGCATACTGCATTTTCTCCAATGACACATTAATGTGTCTATTGTCATTTTTGCATAGTAAAAGACCATTCTACAGATGTTTTGCTAGCCAAAATTTAATACCAAATTTATGTTTTACAGCATATGTTGTTTAAATTAAAAGTGTAAGCAGAAACATATTTGATATAAATATTAAATGTATGGCAGCCAGGGTCATCTTTGAGTAAGTTATGCAAACAACTGTCCATATTCTGTAAGACAAGATGATCTCATGTTAATTCTCTTCTGTATTTGCTTTGGTATAATTAAAGAATTTATGATTAACATTTGGACCATCCTTAGAAATTTATATCATAACAAATATATTTAAATATAAGATGCAATTTTAGGTTGGCATCTATTGTTGACTGTTTTAGAAATGCTGATGTAAAATGAGTACATTGTCCTTCTCATAACAACAGAATCTTGCATTGTCCATTTAGGTCTTTAGGTTTTTGAATGCTTGTGCCTCTTTTTTTTTTTTTTTTTTTTTTTTCCCCTTTATAGCTGTTACTTTGAACTCATACCATAATCTTCAATTCTAAAATATTTTACTGCTAATTTCTGTGATTCTTTTATGTAAATCAACTACTGTACAGAAAATGTCTCTTCTGTCAGTTAAAACAGTAAAAATAAACTGTGAAGAAAACATATGATTTAAATAAATGAATAATACTCACTTTTTTTTGGGGGGGGGGACTTATTTCATTGGGTATAGTTCATTATTTATATATATATATATATATATATATATATCACTCTTGTCAGCCTTAGATAAATGGAGAATGTTGCATGGCGAGATTTTGCTTTATTATAGGAAGGTATAAAAAAATACTTAAATTCCATATTTTTCATTGGTTTCCAAAGACTAATTTTTATCAGGAATTATTGCACACAATCTGTGATAGTTTGTATCTGTGCATTATCATTATTACAGCATCTACATTTCTCTATAGGATCAAAATATTTTTCACCTCCCAAAAAAAAAAAACAAAAAAAAAAAAAAAAAAAAAAAAAAAAAAAACTAGATAACCAGGATAAAATCAGAATGCACAGAAATGAAAGGTTGCATATGAAAGGTTTTTTTTTTTTTTTTTTCTCTACAATTTGGAATTGTGTTCAGCTAAGTTATTTTAGCATTTTATATTCAACTAATGGTTTACTCAATTATTTTAGCAAAAAATTTTCTGAAAAAGTTGTTAAAGCTTTAAAAAAAAAAAAAAAAAAAAAAAAAAGCTACTTATATATTAAATGCATAAATTTTAACTTACCCTTTATAATTTACTACTGTGTGTTTAGAAACCAATAAAATATGTAATTATGCTTAATTTTTTGGATTATTTTGTTTTATTTATTTATATATATTGCATATGTGTGTACTTTGTGGGTATGTTGTTGAATTTTAAATCTCTGCTGTTGCTCCTGACAGACATACCTAAATGTTAGCATATCCAAATACATTATTGAAAACTGTTGCATGTAAAAATTAACTTATTTCTACTTGAATAGATCTTCCCCTATAACTGAATCTACCAGACTCTTTCCAGTTAAGTTCAGATGTTTATGAGATAATGTATAACATCTTGCCTTGCAGAACAAGTATTCTAATCTAACTATACAGATATTTATGATTAGATTACAACAAATATACTTGACAACTTTTACAGATAATCTGTTACATTTCTGGTATTTTGTTTAATGCTATGGACAGATATACCAAGAATTTTGATTTTGTGTATAGTGAAAATGACAAATAATTTAATTAAAAGAACGACAAATTTTTCACTTTAGTAAGTGAAAATTAAAAATTAATTTAATTTTAGAAGTTTTCATATCTGATATAAGGCTATTAGATAAAAAAATGTATAAATATTCATGGTATTAGCCACTGCCAAATACAAGATTATTTCGTTATGTGTCTTGAAATAAACGTTGCTATCTCTGGACAACAAGTTATAGGAGATATCAGTTTTGTAAATATGACTTTTCAAAAATTTAAAATATTGTAAAAAATATTTTTTGATTAAAGCTTAGTACAGGTTGATAGTTTTAACGTCTTGTTTTATTGATTTTGATAAATAAGTACTCAGTTTGAAATGAAGGTAGGTTTTGTGTTATTCTAGAATCAAAGTTAATTTAAAACAATTAGGCAATATATTTTCTTATATGTAATGGATGCATAGAGATTTTATTAGTTATAATTATTTGTGCCACTAAAAGTCAGTCAACCAACTAATTTTTTGTAGAAAGTTTAATTGATGTTAACTCTTTAAAAGTTAGCATTTGTGCATTCATGAATATGCTGAGAGGGCTGTGATATTCTTTTGTGAGTAATTTTAAACTAAATATAAATATACTTGCTACTGATCCTGTGCCAATGCAGAATGAAAGTAAAAGATGCTTTTGTAATAATACATTCAGTCTGGAGTAAAAGTGTCTAAACAGTTTGAATGTATGTATTTATTCTCTTTCAGGTATGTGTTACTAATTATGTTTTTGTTTTTTGCAGGTAGGACAATCGCAATTGGAAAAGTTCTTAGGGTTATGGAATGAATTTTTTTAACAAATGACATAAAAAACAGTATCCTCCAGCTGCAAAATGAGAACTTAGTTTTGCATCTATATTCTTTTATGCTTCCATGTTTTGTATCCAATATATAAAGACTTATCTATATCCTGAAAGTTTGCAATAAAAATTGAATTCATAATAAAAAAAAAATTTTGTTGGAGTGCCGTTTTAAGTACTGAGCTGTATCAGCTGCATTATAACTAGTTGATTGTATTGTATGAGATGAAAGGAAACGCTATACAATTGTGCTGTAAATTATGTAAAGTAATATGTTACTTGAATTGGCATTCCATATTTAAAACCTGTTTATGGTTAAGGTGCTATATGTAAACATTTCATTCCTTAATTTTTTCTGCTTTTATTTTTACTTTCTTTGAAGAAAATGTCTTATCTGTACTAATATTAGCTTGGTCTTATGAAAAGATTAAGTTAGCGAGTTTCTTTGAACAAAATGCATTTAAATTGATACTTTTTTTACTGAGTTTTCTCTTCTGTCAAATCTTTTTGAGCACCATTCTTTTGTTAATACTTCAACAAAAATGTAAATTTTAGATTTTCTTAGTTTGGTGACCAGCTTCTGATAAAATAATCACTTATCAACAAAGCATTAAGTAAAAATAAGTCTTAATTTGATTTATATATATATTTATATATGTATATGTGTGTATATATATCCATATATATACACATATATATAATCATATTTCTTATGGTTAGTCAGTAAATTCCTTTTACTTCAAGCTTACCAAACTTCATCTCTTCCCCAGAATTTAAAGATTAATAATGTAATATTGGCTTTATATACTTAATTTAACATTTGTTATCTCTAATCTATAAATGCAAATTTATAAAATGAAGTTGGTTATTATTCAGTGGCTTGATACTGATGTAATTATTTATATAAATGAAGTTTTTTTTTTCTTAGCATATAGAAATTTTTTGTAAACAAACAATCAGTGCCTGTTTCTATATTTCATTTGACATGAATTCTGTAACCATACTGTCAGCTTAATAAGGTTGCATTGTCCTGACCTCAGGATATTGATTCTGTTAACTCCTAAGGATTGTAAAATAAGACTTGCCGTAAGGCTCATTTGTTACTGAGATCTGGGAATAAAATTTTGTGGACTTTTTAAGTATTTCTTTTATTATAATTATACTGTATTTTATTCTATTTTATTATTTAAAAATAATTACTTAAATTTACAAAAAGAAAAAAGTTAAATCCAAAAAACAATAAGATCTAGGCTTAGAATTTGAGGAAACAATGCAATTGTAACAATCTTGTATATCACAATAGTGATATCTAATAAGGGTAATGTTTCACTTCTAACCAAAGATCTATATAATCCTATATCAAATATCTTCTAATCAAAAATTGGAATTGTTAAATTATAGAAGGTAAAAATATTAATACTTACTAAAAATTACAGCTTAATATAGATGACTTATTTTCTTGTGCCATACATTTTATTTGATTATATTAACTTTTTAGGGAGGAATCTTCAATCATATATTACTACAATCTTTAGTTAAAATCTTTTGAACATGTGCACCTCATTTTTTAAGTTTTTAACACTTAAAAATGGTCGAACAATGGCCAATTGGTGCTGGCCTTCAGTTCGTGGGCTCAAATCCCACTGTGGCATGGATGTTTGTAGCCGTTCGGAATCGGCTTTAAGCTGTAGGTCCTAGTCTCATTAGCCCTTGTGTTGCAAAATGTAGACCATAGCAAACAATCTCCAAACCAAACCAAACATTTAAAAATGGTAATAATTTTTCATTATGTACTATTTTGTTATTCATCTATTAACTATACATTATTCATTAACCAATCTATTACCCTATTTAGCTATAAGACCTGTCAAATTTCATCTTAGTGGTAGCAGGTAGATCGCATGTATATAGCTATCCCAGCTGGATAAATGCTTTGTACTATCCCATTAATCAAATATCCATGCAACAAGCACAGAATGTAGTTAACTAAAGTAGAGTATTATCTGGAAAGAATTTGAAAACTATGCTAAGCACTCTAAAAACGAGGGTGTTTACAAACACGGGAGTGTCCGATGTTTCACACCAACCACCTCCAAATTTGGGGAGAAATAAAATTACAAATTTCTTGTTGATACTTTTTGGTTACTTTGAAAATGAACTAAATTATACACTATGTTCTCTGACTTTAACGTCTTCTGTGATAGTCTACTAGATTCCAGATCTTAACAGGCTCAAACATGGTAAGCTGATCAGAAAACACTGTGGGAGGGTAATGAGAAAGGCAAAGGTAGTTTACAATTTTCTTCTTACTGCATTTGGATGCCATCTCAGTCAGTTTACACCATTTGATTTACTCAACACTATATTTTTTTCATAATTCCCAAGACCTTCAACCATTCTTCCACTTTTATCCAACTCATTCTCTATCTTCCTCTTTCCGTCTGGAGTTTCAAGAGTTATTTTTTTTTAACAGGCTTTTCATTGCTATATAGAAATATACAAGTTCTAGCCACCTTATTTTGGAAGCCTTGACTGTTTTTATATTCTCTATATTTTGATTATATTTCATGGCATTTACAATTTTAAGAGGTAGAATTGTATTAGTATGAGAATCATGGAGTCTGTGACACCACTTAGTACACATTTTTAGGACATGCAACAATTGAAGACTGATAGTAAAGAATATGGAAAACTAGGAAAATCATGAAATGATTGTACAGCTGTACAGAATATTTATTTTACAATAATGCAGCACATCACATATATATAATATTCATTATCTCAAGTTACGCATCTCGGAAAATCTCAATGTTCGACAGCTCTCTGGAGCATCTCCTTTCAAGCCTCGCAAACGACTGTCCCTCTCTCTTCTCTCTCTCTCTCATCAGCTGATCCATACTCATTTCCGGCTTTGACCCCTATACTGATACTTTTAGTTTTGGCAGTAAAAGATATTGCACTTAAAAACATTATAGGGGTGACCATGGATGGGCCAGGTCTAAATCCAAAACTAATTTAGATGTTGCAAAATAACATACAATATGAAAATCAAAAAACATTAGATAAAAACTTATGTAGACTGCATATCATATGCCACACAAGAGGGCTTTTTCAGCGGAATGGAATATTCATCATTTCTCAAATGTTTATGTGGGGGGGGGGGTAGTATTGGAGATATATTTGAGCAATCAGCAGAAAGAAGGGATAAACTTTTGGGGGGAATTTTTCTGAATATATGCGATGGGATTGGTTAATTTCTGTTTGAGGAGAAATGTAATGAGTTGAAAATTCATAACAATTATTTGATCATTCTTTAAGAAATGATATGAATATATTATTTTAATTATAATTAAGAAAGAAAAACTGGGATTAAATATAACCTTTTTTTTTCTTTCTTATTTTTGTAGTACAGACTCAGTGCTCTTTTACCCTAGAATTCTCTCTGTTTCTTATTTTATGGCATTCCTTTTTTTTCTTTTTCAACCTTTACAAAGTTATGTGACGGTGGAATGGAATTCACTCATAGTCTTTCCTATATCTTACAAAAGTTTGTAGGCTATTTATTGGTGTTTGAAAGTTATCGGCGAATAACTGTTAGTAAGTGTCAAAACTAGAGAGGGTCCCAAAGTTTGTTTACTGTAACATTAGGAAGTTATGCGTTTAACCTCAGAGTGGATAAGGAGCATTACTCTGGGTCTGCGTGTTCAAAAATGAACAGTCATATCCAGGACCAAATTCTTTTTAAGATTAGACCTAACTCTTAAAAAATTACATTTCTCTGGAATAACACTTATTAAAGCTTTAATTCACTGAATCAAATGAAATGTAGGATTGTTATTTGTTAAATGATGTTTAACATTTCCCATGAAATAGTACCTATGTATTTACATAAAGAGGAGTGTTTGTAAACATGATGTACCGAAACTGGGAAGCTATATGCATGAAATTTGATACAAGGTCCTTTTCATGATACCGTACAAAACTTCTTGGAGCTCATTTTCATACATCTGCCGTAAGTATCAAACGGGTTACAACATGTCATAGCTTAAAAAATTTTCTTTTCAGGAAAACATATTTGAAAATTTGTAAAAACAATGCTGTAATATGATGCAAAGAGAAGACTTGCATCATATTGATAAAATCTGTCGCTTGTTTCTGTGTAAAACACATCACATTAAAAAAATAATCACTATTTGGTTCTCTGGTCTACAAATCTGTTTTTTCCTGTTCAACTGCACATGTTTGTGTGTATAAACGAGTTAGTCTTGAGAACTCATAGGAGAATTGCTAGGGCAGTTGATTCCTTTATGCCCTTCAAGTCTGCGGGTGTCAATGGAATCATTCCAGTTCTTCTTCAGAAGGGAAGTGATATAATCATACCCTCTCAGAGCAGGATCTTTAGGTCCTGCCTGGTATATGGTTATATACCTATTGCCTGGTGCACATGTAAATTGATATTTATACCTAAGCCAGGTAAATTTTTGTATGATGATGCTAAGGCCTTTGGGCCAATAAGCCTCACTTCTTTTCTCGTAAAAACTTTATAGAAACTAATTGATAGGCATATTAGGGATAAGGCCTTGAGTGCCTTCCCTCTCTCTAGCCACCAGCATGCATACATGCCTAGTAGGTCTACCGATACATCCTTCCGAGAATTGAGATACAGTTAAAAATATAAAAGCACAGTGAAAAATTAAATGACTCCAGGTATAATTTAATAACATATAATAACAAAAAGATATTTTTATTTGCTTTAATAAATAATTAAGATTTTTAGTTAGTTTTCCAGGTTTTTATAATTTTTTTGGATTTTTATATTTTTAATAAGATAAGACAGGACAACACACAATTAAGATAAATTAATTACGTTCAAGATAGCTGAATGATGCGAAACCCAAAAAATACTGGAAGCATAAATAAGTTAAAATTTTTCGATGAAGATTAAAATTTTTCAATTTAGAAAAAAGCCCATCATCGAGGACATAACGCGGGATCCCGAGCTCACGAGCTAAAGTAGGTGGTCACTCTACTGACTAGGCTACGCCCACTCAGTCCAAGAGGTTTTAAAATCAGTAGTAACAAAATTCAAGGCGGGCCCTGAAAACTGTGCTTCATTTTCCCCTCCTCCGTTTTGATGGAGGAAAGGACATATCAGAACTGTAAATAAGTGCTGTGGGCCTTTTGGCAGAGCTTGGAACAGCTAGATTGTAAACAGGAATGTTGTGAAGCACAGGATTCGGAATAGAATCAATGCTGTGATGAAACGAAAGGCTAAACGTTTAAATTCTGGAAGAACAGGCCGAATTCTAAGATCATAATGAATCGCATCGTACCAAGGAGCAGAAATACATAATTTTAGGGCATAATTTTGAACAATTTAAAGATTCTTAAGATGTTTAAGTGAGACAGTTCCCCAAATAGGATAACCATACGCCATAATGGGTCTGTTGATTTTATACAATAACTCCGTTTTAGTATGCAGGCGACTTCGGGAGCTTAAATAGGGACGAAGAGTAGAAAATGCAGCCTTCATTTTTCATACAACGTTCTCAATATGAAGCCTCCAAGTTAATTTGGAATCTAGGTACTTATAAGAAACTACCAGGGTCCCAGAAGACCATAGAGTATGCGCGCTTTGCCGCAGTACCTATGGCTCCCAACGGAACATGTGACAAGCCCACATTCACCGATTTCCTCAAAGAATCAAGGATGAATGTCACCATGAATCCACACCAGACAGTGACCTTTGGAGACTGTAGAGGATTTCAGTGTGGATCCGAAGATTTTCCTTAGCCCAAATGCGGTAATTCTGTGTGTTGACTATCCCATTTAGGTAAAAATGAGTCTCGTCGCTCTACAGGATATTCCAAGGCCATGACAGATCATGAGTCATTCTGTTGAGAAACGTTGAGGTTCCATTGTGGCTTGTCCTTATCAAGCAGCTCCCGAGTATGGTGTATCTTGTATAGGAAGTAGTGCACTATGTTTCTAAGTAATTTTCGGACGGTGCTGTAAGAATAGACTGTTTGTCGAGAAACTGTACATGTGCCACTGCTCCCAAACTCTGATGTCTGTGACTGCAACAACAAGTACCGGTATGATACCTTTACGGCCTCTTCCAAGTTAAACTCCTCATTTCCCTGTCTTTTCATTTCTATCAATCATGACCAGGATACCTTTAGCATAAATTGGTCCACTCCCGTAGGCTACTACAAAATTCATGAACTGAAGCAGAATCAATCCCCTTATTTTCGTAAAACAGCTTCACTAATAATCACGTTCAACTATAGAGACCATCATTAGTACTGTTGGAAATATCGACTTAAACATGCTAACATCTGAACGTTTTATACCCTAACTTGTTTTGCATAAACCTTCCTCTTCTTTCCAAGCATGCAAATTTTGATATTTTTCTCCTACAACTGACAGCTTTTCCAAGTTTTTGATTTTATTACTCAAGATTCTTGTTCTGGATTGTTAATATTGTTACTATATTACATTTTGATTGTTTGTGGTGTAAAATGTTTTCCTAAAAGGTCTTTCTGGTGGACAGTTGGAAATAATTGTTTTTATGAAATTCCGTGAGCGCATCTGGTGTATAGCCCATATTCAAAAAATTTCGTTGCATTCTGTTTACCCGTTTGCGCCGTAGAATGTCGTTTGTAGAAAAAGTTTAATCATAACCACCCTGTATATATATATATATATATATATATATATATATATGTATGTGTATGTGTGTGTGTGTGTATACTAATAAATCAGATATGATAATGCACATAAACTTTGGTTGAATGCAGCGTGTTTGAAACATTGACTCAAGTAAAATTCTGAACTATGATATAAATCTATCATTTTAATTTTATTATAACACATGCTAAAAAGTAAGCAATGCTTATTCCTTTACTTAATGTTATTTTGAAAATTTTCCTTTTAAATCCATAATATTTTTAACGATAATTGTTGACTAGCATTCCTGATTTTGATTTCTAATGTTTAATTAATATAAAGTATGTTCTAGACTTTCCATGTTCTATAAATTTAATGAAAATGTAAATAAACAGAAACTATACAATAATGCAATTTGTCGCAACGTTACGAACTACCATAATGCCTTTCCCATTCATTTTCATGTTTACAATAGCCAATAGACAAACAAAAACTGCCCTTCCGTTTGAAATTAAAGCCAGAATTGTCATAATTTGAGAATTTGCCCTACTGCGTGAAATCGCCTTATGTGTTAAACTTAATATATCGTATTAAAAAATGATTTTTTCCCACTGTCGACATTAAGTTAAAATAAGCATAATATTTCTCCTTCTGCTTACAAAAGTATTAAAAGTTAAATTTTTACACTTATTTCAATTTAGATTTATTTAGAACAATTTGAAAATCGACACAGTTTGAATCTATATTCAAATTATAAACATAACAGGTTACGCCCATACTCCAATCAGAGAACGAATGCGTATTGTCTCTCGGTAGATTCTAGTAGTAATAGCAGTCTTTGAATCGACCTGTAAATGAAAATGATGAATAGTACTTTTTTACTCATTTTACAGATTCCGAATATACACGCAACATTCGATTTCTTTTAGCTGAATCCAACGTACAATTGCTTCTGTGACAATAACGTGGGGAAACATTAATTTTCATTTAGGGTACATTTTATTAACAAAAGTTTGTGTATTTATTTAGTCTAAAACGAGTATCACAAAATACTTATAAATTTGCACAATCTTGTTAAACACTACAGAAAAAAAAAAAAAAAAAGATTATGAAATCTTAAGATAAAAGAAATCTTTACTGATAACACGTTCCGATATTTTGATAAGAATTAACCAGAAGCAGTTTTATTGTACTTTTACATCGGCTGACCTGACGATCGGTGGGATTTGGCGCATTATAGTTATACTATAAGAAATATAATATAAATATACCAAAAGTAAATTTTTACTCAAAACTTTTTCTACTCTAAAATACATTTTATCCGCCTATTGTGTCTTAATTTTTCCTACTGTTGTCTTTGAACTATTTCTTCATTCCATAACTTTTTTCTCTGTTATAAACTGTTAAGTTTATTTTCATTTATTAAGTGTATATATCATTTATACTTGTTTGTGTGAATGTTAAAATGGGAGGGGTAAACTGTTGGTTCAAGATCTTTATAGTTTTATAGATTTTATTAATGTAATTTCTTATAATATTTATGTTAATAACTAATACTATACTATATATTTATTGCTATAAATTCTACTGATGTTTATTTCTTTAAAATCCTAAGACCTATACTTTTAGTTCCTATAAATAGAATATTTCTATTACTGATAAATGCTGTGATAAAATATTTAATTTGAGATTTAATACTTCTTGGTAGTTATAATTATTTTGCAGTTTTAAAGGGAATCTATTAGTACTATCTATTTACAAAATATGCATTGATTATATTAGAATCAACTTATATCAATTTAATAATGAAGAAAGGTAAATGATTTTAGAACATTAAACGAGTTTTTAATATTTGGAATGAATTGAATATAACCATGAAAAATGGTAACTTGTTTAACTCCTTTGAATGTTTAAAGTGCCCATTTGTTTTTTAAGTGTTTAGGAATTAGAAGAAAAGTCTGCAATTATCATTTATGGAAATGTAATTTCTTTTTTCAATAAGAATAATGAACTAGTAGTGAAGTTAGGAACAATTTCTTTATTAGAATGATTTTACCCTTTAATTTTATAAAGAAAATATTCTTTAATTTAAAAGTTGTTAGTGACAAATAAAACCAACAGGACTTTTTTAATATACAGTGAAACTTCTCCGAGCTGCCAACCCTGTATAGCGGTTACCCTTCTAAATGACCATTTTTCATGGCACGTATTTTCCGACTTGTAGACCTAATAGTAAAATAACCTTTATTAGCAGCCACCAGACCCTAAACGGTCACCGAGTGGGATTGCCCATTTCATTTTTCAGGAAATTCTACTCACTCAATGCTTTAATTTTGAGCAGAAAAACTCAAGGTTAGTTTTATGGTTGGGTATAAAATCCAGGAATAATTTGCGAAGTCAATTCCCGCGGTCCCCCCTTTCTCAGAAACATTAAATCTGTTATATCTTTTGTATTCTTCCCACACCCTTCAGATAGGGAATCCCTATTGCACTATCCATAAAAACTGAGGGAGGAACTGGACAATCAGGCAGGGCCGTAGCCAGAAATTATTTTCAGAGGGGGACCAAGGGAGAAAGATATCTATATTTCTAAATGATACTTCAGTTGATGGAAGGAAAAGTACTATATTTCCCGAATACAGTCCTGTACATACAGTGGACAACGTGGGACAATGTCTATCCTAAAAAGGCTCTTTCAAAATTTTTTTTTTGGGGGGGGGGGGTAAGGGACGGACCAGTCCCCCAAATCCCTCCCCCTGACTACGGCCTTGGCATCAGATATCCTATGGTCTTTGTTTGGAATTCCAATAGGTACAGTAAAGGAATAATTGCACCTCTGTCAGCAAAAATGTCATCCATAACAGTTTCATTTCATTAGTTTGTTTTGAGTTGCAACTATGTGGAAACGTGTTTTCCTAAATCTCGAGCAGCACATTGAAGTTCTGCTTGAATATGAAAATGGCAAATCGGCAAGAAAGTTAGTTGAATTATCTAACTGCAGAAGAACACAAATCAACGAAATCATTAAAGAAAAAAATTTGATTTTGAAGGAATAAGAAGACTTTAATTTTCTGCTTTTAAAGTAAAAAAGTGAAGTTAAAAAATGGTTGTTATAGAGAAAAGTAAAAACTTAAAACACAAATTGTAGCCTTAAAAAAAAAAAAAAAATGCAAGAGCTTGAAATAAAGTAGTATTTTCTCTTTAGATAAGTTTTGAATTTCAATTTAAATAATGAAATATATCAGATATGTTTATGTTACGCATTATAGCAATTATCTTATAATAAAACCCTTCAGAGCAGTGACCCCCTCTGAATGTCCAAATATTCTCGGAACGGTGGGGTGGCTGCTCAGAGAGGTTTCACTGTATATTATAGGTTCTTTTTATATCACAAGGTATGTTTCAATTTATATTGTGAATACTTTTAGATACAAAGTATTCTAGTAAAAAATATAATTTGTTTTTAATTAAATATATTCAGGTTTTTTTCTACTAGTCTCCAAAATATTGTTATTAATTGTTTGATCATTCTTAATGTTTTTTTTTTTTTTTTTTTTTTTTTTTTTTTTAATATCAGCTTACCATAATGACACTGGAAGCTATCAAGTATGAAAAGGGGAAATTGCTTGTATTAAACCAACTTCTTTTACCCTTTGAAACAAGTTATGATAATATTTCATCAGTTGAAGATGGATGGGAATCAATAAAATCAATGAAGGTAATCTATTACATTTAAAATGCGAATGCAGTGAAATAAATGAATGAAAAGTGCAAAATAATTTTAAAAGTATCATTTTGTAAGTTAATGTTTCTGTGTTTTACTCTACAATTGGCAAATTTTTAATATAAATTTGGTTTTAAATTGAAATGAGTTTTTAATTGTTATTTCACAAAAATTCTTTTACTTAGTATGTTTATTTTGAGTAAACTGTCATTCATATAAATCATAATGAAGATGTAGGGTTATATTATTATAAATCTAGCTGCTGTTTTTAATTTAAAAGTTATTGTCTTCATTTTTGACAAGATTTATTCCTTTCTTTAAAAAAAAAAAAAAAAAAAGAATAACAATGTTTATGACAGTATATCAGATAATAGATTTTATGTGATTCATAATGTAAGAATATATATAATCTATTAAACTTTAATGTAGTTTTTGTTAAAACTGGTTAATCATGCATAATTTTTATTTATTTTTTATATTTTTATTAGGTTAGGGGAGCTCCTGCTATATCTATTGTTGCTGCATTAAGTTTATCTGTACATTTAAATGCCGAAAATTTTGATTCAAAAGATCAAATTCATACATTTGTTTGTGACAAATTAAATTACTTAGCAACATCTCGTCCTACTGCTGTAAACCTTCGTCAGGTTGTGAAATTACTTACTGATCAGTCTGAATTATATTTAAAAAATGAATCTATCACTGTTGATAATATGAAAGATAGGTAAGAAAAATCAGTACTGTACATGAAAGTATTATCAAGTTTACTGTTTAACAAGCAACTAATAACTACATATATAGAATTTATGTTGTTACCATTTAGACATGTCTAAATATTCATTGAAAGTAATCTGATTATATCATTATATCTAATGGAAATGTACTAGATTTTTAATATTTTTTAATGATATGACCTCCCTCCTTTTTTCCCCTTTGTAACTCATAGTGATTGATAAAAGTTTTATTTATAAAACATTATATAAAGTATTTTTTTTTAATACAGTTAATACATATTATAAAAAGTTAGAAACTTTAACACTTCTAATATGTCCTGTTTTCTGAAAATTGCAAATTATATATTAGTGAAAACATATACATAGTGCTTATAGAAATAATGCCATTTCAGATTATTACATGATGCTGAAAACCTTCTAAAGAGTGATATAAAAATAAATAAACTAATAGGAGAATATGGGAGTAGAGATATATTACAAAAATGTAAAAGGCCTATTTCAATTTTAACACACTGTAATACTGGTAGCTTGGCTACAGCAGGATATGGCACAGCATTAGGTAAGTACAGAAATATTGCTGCAAAGCATTATATTGAAACTTATATATGCCTTTAGATACAGCTAACTTTATTATTGTTCAATTTATTACTAAAAAAATAAAATAGACTACTATATATTTCTGAATATAAGCCGAGAGTATGATTTTCCTTCCAAAATTTGCCCAAAGTTCAAAACCTGTATGTAAGCCAAAGTGAAAAACCAATTTAGAAAACTTTCAGATATGTCGCCAAGAAGCTGAAAATATCGCCAAGCAGAGTAAAGCAGGAGAAATATTTCCCAATTAAATTGCTTTAAATTAAAACGCTAGACCAACATTTCTCAAAATTTTTTTTGCCACAGCATCCATTATAAATATCACGTAGCTGGAGGATCGGTCGCACCTTGAGATAAGTACAAGGACATATCTTAGCATGTTTCGAAAGTGGCAAGGAAAAACAACTTACATTTTAAATTCTAATTAACTTCATGTCTCTTAGTTAATTTCACATTTTACACTAACTGATCTAGATTACCAGACATGCCAACATTCAGGCACTTGTGTCCGGAGCAACAGTGTGGTATGAAATTTTAGCATGCAAATTACAGATTATACATAAGTACATATCTTATTGGTTTCTAAATTAGATTTAAAATAATTACACAGTAGTAAATTAAAATTTATGCATTTAAAAATGTATGAGTAGCTTTTTTAGCTTTAATAACTTATTTTTCAGAACAGTATTTCTTATACAGGGTATCTGCCAAAATAACATTTTTCAAATCCACGACTTTTCATGACCTTCCCTGATTTAGCAGATCATTTTCCATGACTTTAAAAAGCTTTCGTTAAAGTATATATGAATAAAACTTCTGATGTACATATATATAAAATATATGCTTTTAGCAAAATTACAGGAATTTTATCATAAAAAAACTATAAACTTACTTTATAAGTGTTAATAAACTCACATACATAAAAATAAATTGTTGTATCTACATACATAAGTTGAATCATGTAGCAATTTTTCAATCAAAATGTTTCCAATTTGAATTCAGGGTACTTTGGTATTATCCAGGTGACCATGAATAATAGCCAAATATAACCTTATAATGTTTATATACAATATCCCTAGAGATAAAC
This sequence comes from Pardosa pseudoannulata, assembly GCA_032207245.1. Classification (NCBI taxonomy): domain Eukaryota; kingdom Metazoa; phylum Arthropoda; class Arachnida; order Araneae; family Lycosidae; genus Pardosa; species Pardosa pseudoannulata. Next base: position 126,026,926 of record CM063504.1, read on the forward strand.
TTATATTTTGTGCAAAAATCTTAACTAATTATTATTATATTAATAAAATTTTAATCTATAATTTAAGAAAAAACCAGAATAATATACATTTACCCACCCATTAAACTTTCTTGCTTTGAGTTTCCTTGGTGAACAAATTTTACTTGGCAATAGGGTCAATAGGATAATACATAAATACCAAACTCAGTAACTTCAGCCAAATGACAAGTAAAAATAGAATTAAACAATTCAATGCATTTTTTTTAATCGGTAGTTTAGCAGATCCATGACTTTTACTCATTTTACTTGAAAAATCAAGACTTTCCATGACAAAATTAATCCATTGTCTAAATCCATGATTTTCCATGACTTTCCAGGTGCGCAGAAACCATGCTTATACCAATATTGATCTTGATTAAAATATTTCCATTTTTCTATCATCAGGGTTCTAGAGTTTGTCTACCAAAATTTGACCTAAATTCAGTTTGGTTCTTCTACACAGTACTGAAAACTATTTAACATGCAGCATTACTGTGTGGAATAATACTCAGCAGTATTTTTTGCAAAATTTTGTATTTAATGGCTGAATTGTAATCTTTTAGCTGTTCAAAAGTTTTGTTCTTTTCTGGAGCAATTTGAGGAGTTTCTGGAGTTATCAAATTTTTTCATTTCTTCGGAGCAACTCCGGAGTAATTGGCATGTCTGGATTACTGCTGCAGAGCATTGTTTGACATTGCGGTGCTAGACCCTGCGGCCAATGGTATTTTTACTTAGATGCTAATGACATGTTTCAATTCTTGTACTTATATAAAGAAAACTTTTTCATAAATTTAAGCAGGATAAGCTTAGGGGAAAAAAAAAAGATGCTATGTTTGGTAATTCATTGATTTCTTCCGGGTTACATAGAATTGTGTTGATTAGAAGATTAGCCGATCCGCTACTGTTATAGTACTGATATTTTGTCGCAATTATAATACAGGTAAGAGTTGTTTTAAATATATTTTTCTATTTTGTTATTTCAAAAATTTTTACATGCTTTATTTACTTTTCTCTGTTATGCATTTTATTTTTTGTTCTTTACTTTTATTTTAACTGTTTTGTGACTTTTTGTTGCCAACAACAAAAAATGTCACAAATATTACACCTATTCCATGGACCCGTATACAAGCCGAACCCCCCTCACTTATGTCTTTAAAAATACACAAATATTCTCGGCTTATACATGGAAATATACAGTAATTTTCAAGCATTTTAAAAATAGAAAAGTGAGTGTGTATATGTATATATAAGCTTGTAATACTATTTTGTAAAAATTCATGCAAATAAAATAAACATCTGATAACAATCTGAAATTCCACTAATGTTAAAATTATATTTTTTATGTTTGTAACAAATAAAATAGTCCTCTAGCACCTATAGACAAAAATATTCAGTCAGCCTCTAGCCATCAGAGATGTAGCATTTGAATGTTTTCCGGAGTTCGTGGGTTCGAATCCCACTGAGGCATGGTTGTTCGTAGCCGTTCGGAATCGGCTTTAAGCTGTAGGTCCCGGTCTCATTAGCCCTCGTGTTGCAAAAAGTAGCACTCTAAACCAATTGAATGTTTTTGACTATAGCTGCTAGAGGGCTATCCTTCTATTTGTTACATGTTTACAATATGATTTCATTATAAATTAAAAGTTTGTATTAAAAAAAAATTTGTTTTCATGTATACATTTTAAATACAATTATTTTGTATTATACCTTTATAATAACCTAATCTTTACTGAAACAAATAGTATGTTAAAAAAGATATGCCCTGATTAAACTAATTGTATGAGAACCTACTTAATATAGATGTTATTAATATACTTTCTTAATATACTACAACTCATTTATTCATCACAAACTATAATGTATTCATAAATTTATGCTATATATAGTTAAACCAACCACTTCATTCTGAGCTTTTGGTCTAGATATATATATTAGTGATATCAACTGGTCTTTTGAAAACAATTTTGCAGGCTATTAAAATTTTAGATATAGTGTGATATATAAACATTATTTCTTTAGTAATTTATTCTTGTACTTGCCTATTGAAAAAGTACATGTTTTTTTTAGTATATTAATCACATAAATACAACCTAAGCAAGATGTGAAATAGTGAGAAGAATAAGGGCACAAAAAAGGGAATAATTAGAAAGAATTTGGCATACCAACTAATTTTCCATTTAAGCAGATAATTTGGCACAATTTTCATCATACAGGACTTTAAAAATGTCTAATAACATCTTTATAAACAGATATTTCAAAACGTAAATAATTTTATTTTTAAAGAAATTACTACCTGCTAAGTTACAAAATAGCTAATTTTAACACAGTAAAGTACAATTTGCATGTATTACCATGTCTTCAAACAACAATGTGGTTATCCATTATAATATCCTACCATGTGATACAAGATGCAAGTGATCAGATGCTTAAAAAAAATTACAAATGATGTAGGAGAAGTGACTAAAATGACATATGAAGAGGAGAAAAATGACTAAAAAGTGACAAAAAAATCTTTTACATACAGTTTTAAAAATTATGCTAATACTGTAAAATGATGTATGTCAGTGGTTTTCAAGCATTTATATGTCATTTTTTTTTTTCTCAAATTTTTCCAGAGTGCTTTATGAGAGCATATAAATCTTTGATTTTCTCAAACTGTGGAATCACAGAGGGCATTGATACTGTCATTTCTTTTAGATATATTTATACTTGTAAATTATTTTAATTGCATTTTGTAGTATCAAGAGCATGTATGCATTTTATGGGAGTTTGATAATTTTTCATTTTTAACAGAATATAATTTTTCCCCCCTCTCCGCTAAAAAATAGTTTTAGATTTCCTGGTGTATCATGTCAGGTCTTGAGAAAATTATGATCTCAATAAGCAATGGTTTATTAAAATTTTATGACCATTCTGGACTAACAGTTTTACATTTATAAAGGGTTGAATAAAAATCAAATTATACCCAAAATACCATTTTTAGCTTTTTACTTTGATTTTTTGTGTTCATTTAGGCTAAATGTCTTGGTCTGTACAGGGTTGTTGCAGTCTGCATTTAAAAAAGCACTAATGTAATTGATTATGAAGATTTTGCAGTGCACTTAAGATGATTTAGTTTTCTGGGATGTTACAACTTATGCTTTTGATAATATATGTTGATTTTAAACTATACATAATTAATATATTTATTGCTTATAGTTAAAAAGATAAAAAGCAAATAGCTGTTTATGAAGTAAGAGCTTTTTACCCAATAAACTGTTAGAAACCTTATTTTGCAGTCTTAATGAAAATAATTTAATGTGAAATAAATGTATTAGTTGCAGAAACTAGTTGAATTCACACTTATATTTTCAATTCTTTTGCAATAAATATATTTTTGTACAGATAAATACAAAATGTCTTTGTAGGTGTAATTAGAAGGCTACATGAAAACGGTAATTTGGATCATGCATACTGTACTGAAACAAGACCGTATAATCAGGGAGCTAGACTTACAGCTTATGAGTTAATATATGAGAAGATACCATCAACTTTGATTTGTGATAGCATGGTTGCCTCTTTAATGAAGTTAGGAAAAGTATCTGCAGTTATTGTTGGAGCAGATAGAGTTGCAGCAAATGGAGACACAGCTAACAAAATTGGTACATACCAAATAGCAATCTCAGCAAAGCATCATAATATTCCTTTCTATGTTGCTTGCCCAAGAAGTTCTTTTGACCTGTCTCTGAGTTCTGGTGATAAAATACCAATAGAAGAAAGACCATGTCATGAGATGACAACTATAAATTCTATTCCAATTGCTGCTAAAGGTAAGATTATATTTATATTTTTTGTACATAAAATATATATTTATTATTGTTTCTTTTTTTAAATTTTCTATGTGGCAAAAAATAAAATAGAATTTTATTATTTATTACATTTCAGTGAATGAGCCCATGTTTTTATGCACTATTATCCATTCAAATGAATTAATAATCTTTATCAGTATAAAAAAGGCTTATGTAATATTAAATTTACTTTTAGGCATAAATTGTTGGAATCCAGCTTTTGATGTAACCCCAGCAGATCTGATAACTGGTGGTATAATAACCGAGATTGGAGTATTTTCTCCAGGAAGTCTTAAAGAAAATTTTGATAAATTGTCATCATTTGATTTGTTGAACTAAATTTAGTAATTATAAAAAATATTTTTCATAAAATAAAAAAAAAATATGTATCACCTTAGTCTTTTAAAAGAAGCATGTACTTGTTTAAAATTTTTTTTTTTACTTTATTATTGTACCATATTGTCACGTAGGGACTTAATGTGGAACACAGTAACATATACAGGAAGTAGAGCTAATTTAATTTATTTACTCAACTCAAAGAGCGAAGCACAATTGCGAGCTCTGCACAACGCTATCTGAGGGATCTTTGGCTTTAATAACAACAGGGAAAGTTCCATAAATCTGTCTGGAAAGGCAATGAAAGTTTTATTGCTCAATGCAGAGAAATGGCAACTATTCCAGAATACTTTACTGGCAAACTAAAGACAGGCTCAGAATTTCCTGGAACATGAAATAAAGTAGACCATAAATAAAGGAATTAAATATTTACATGGATTTTATATCCTATCCTCGCTACCAGGGTTCGAACTCACAACCTCTTGCTTATGAGACTAGTGTGATGACTATTTAGCTATGGAGACTCTAATGCTTCTTTTCAATGCAGCAATATTTCAGAGAGTCTGATATGGTGAATAACATTAATTCTGACTGTTGAAGCCTAACTCAGGAAAGATCTATAAATTGTTTTATCTGTTATGTTAATAACTCTGATTCCCTCTCTGTGACTAAATGGAGGAAGATGTCCAAAAATAATAACAAAAATGTAATTCATTAGAATCCAGAATGAGTAATTGTAGACATATTACTTGAGCTCTTAGCAATATAAGCAAAATTTTGTGAAGCTGCAAATATATATATATATATATATATATATATATATATATATATATGGCTTCATACATTCATCAAATTTTGATGGATAATAAGTAATTTTATATATTTAATTAAAACATTTTTTTAAGTACACTTTTCAGCAAAACATTACAAATTTCTAAAATAAGTTTTTCTGGCTATAGAAGAAAGATTAATGCTGCTGCCCACAATATGCTGTATGTATATTTTTTATTTATACAAAATACTAAATTTGGGTACAGCCCCTCAAATATTTTAATCCTTTTGGGAACAAAGGATTTTCAGCTTATTCTATTGATTAAAGTTGCAGTATGCATTTAGCTAAAAAAGTATGAACTTTCTACTTTGATTTCATTCCTGTATGCAAATTGAACCTGCTCATCTTTCATCGAATATTTATTATTTTTTAAAAATTCTGATTGTAGGATATTGCATACATTGTCATTTGTCATGTTTCTTGTAAATAGCATTCTGTTACATTGAGAACGGTGCAAATTATAACAAAAACACTTAGTGAAATTTGGATGGTTTGTATAAAAATCTTTATGAGTTTACGGGATAACACATATCCCTATAAAAATTAACACAGATTATTACAAGATGCCTTCTAATTATGTGCTAAATTTTCAATGTTTTTTAGACATTGTTACATGGTTATCCAAAACATTCATTTTTCTTGGGGTTCATAGGATTTAGGTAAAACATCTCTGGTCAATATAGTGTAGTAAGAAGCCATTGCTGATGAACTGTGGTTTATGGATGATTCTAAAACATCATCTGGTTCTGGTGCTTTCTGTATTGTTAGGAAAATCAGGCTTTCCTTCTCCCTGGGTAAAATGGGCTCTGTTTTTCAGGCTGAGATTGCAGTAATTCTGGTCTATGTGAATAACTGCCTTGTTAGAAGGTTACCAATAAAACCATCTCTGACAGTCAAGCCACACTTTTGGCTTTACATAACTATAGCTTCTCATTCAAGTTAGTATGGGGAATGTTACAATACTATTGGCCATTTAGAAATGGCTAACAAGGTTATCCTTTTTTGGGTACCTGGGCACTGCAATATTTTTGACAATGAAGTTGCTGACAATCTTGCAAAGCATGGTTCTGAGAAGTCCTTTACTGGTCCTTTATTATTACCTGCACTTGATGTTCCTTACAATGTAGTAAGGAAGATTCTTAAGGACCTCTTAATGGTTGAGGCTTATAAGGCTTGGTTTAAAACTAATAATCAAAGGCAAGCTAAAGAGCTTAACCATAATCTTCCATGGTTACAGGCTAAGGAGGTACTTAAGATTAGTTTCAATGAGTTAAGGGTGGCTATTGGTCTATTGACTTGTCACTACTATTTCAAAAAGCATCTGAATATCATAGCCATCACTGATAGTCCAATTTGTAGAGAATGTCAAGCAGCAGAAGAGAGTTTGTGAATATTACTCTGCTAAGTGTTTTGAGTATCTTGGTTACCATCTCTTTGAACCGTAGAAGTTAACTTACCTCCCAGTTAAATTGCTGCTTAAATTTATTTCAGTTACCCGTCTATTTGAGACGTAATAAATTCTTTCCTGTTACTAACTGCTTGGATTCTTTAATCTCGGGGAAACAGGAGGCTTTCAGTACAATAGACCATAGGTCACAGTGCTGGTGCTCCCGTGAGCCACCCCAACTGAAATAATAAGTCATAAGTCATGTATAACTTTAAATAGAAAATTTCCATATGATCACAGATTATATCTTTAAGTTTGTAGGCCAAACAGTATCTTAATGATCACTACAATTGGTGTACTAATTCTGTAATATATTACTAAAAAGAATACTAAATGTCTTTGACAAAATACATTTTTTTTTAAATTTCACACTTTGATTCAGTGAATGTTTACCAAATTACTGATGATGGTTGTAATCTGAACCTTATCATGAATTTCTGTATGAAGAAATTACATTTAAAAGTTCAATCAGTTAAAAGCATATTATATAGTAGAAGAAAAAAATTTAGGCTAGGCATTTAAAGTTGTTCAATATGCTAGATTATAATTAGCAGCAATGAATTCAAGAGTAAAATATTAAAGATTTTATAGCATAAATATCAGTTTTAATATAAATAAATTGGCTGAAAAATTGTGAAACATCAATATAGCTTTTATGCTTATGAATGTCTCTCTGATACCATCAGTATCTTGTTTTATTGTCAGTTTTACTTTTCTCTCTTGGAAGTCTGCCAGCTATTGGGTTTAAGTAGTCCAGAATTTTATACATATATTTTAACAGACTTCCAAACAATAAATGTTTTCAAATGTATTACCCACATGGTTTAACTTGAACTGTCACCTAAAACTTTCTCATTTCTTGATTACTACTTCTGAGGCTCTGTGTAACTTAGACATTAAATATTAATGCAAATATATCTTTCATTTTTCTCATTTAAGCAGGAAAGAAAGGCAAAAGAAAAATCTCATAAAATACAAAAGTGATTTTGAAATTGACTGAATTTATTACAAAAATATGTACAACAAATAATAGTTTACTTCATATCTACTTGTTTCAGTAAACGGTGACATAAATCCACAAATTTAATACATAAATATGCATATAAAAATCAAAATACATTACCATTTGAACTTAATATACATTCAAAATAGGAGGATAGAGATTTTTTTAACCATCCTTCAATGTCCACATTAAAGTTTATAGAAAGGATGACTTCGTAATAAGGGCAAAATATTTTGATGAGGACGAGGATAGAATCTAGGTGGAGGTGGGTCAAAAGCTGAAAAAGAAAATATGTTCCAGTAAAATACTTTCAGATTATTAATAATTTTTATAACTTTGTGCAGATATTTTATAATGAATAAAAAAATGGATAGATAAGTATTATTAATAATTCAGAAATTAATTATTAAATTTAATTACATATAATGATGAAAATTAGCATAACCAGAAGTGAAATTTTATAAAATTGTTACTCTTACTTCCAATAACTCAACATATTCTTAAAACAGATTACTAGCCTTACTGATGATTATAAAATGACGACTTTATAAAAGTTTTGTTGTAAATAAATAAGTGAAAAAGAAAAAGTAGTCTCCTTCCACAACTTTAGTTTATTAATGATATCAATCAAATATTTCATCATTTCAAAAAGTTATCCAAAACCTTCCCCATTTCATTAAACTTTGATTTTATTACCTGGGTTTGCAACCAAATATTCTAAAGCATACCTCACAGTTGACTGATTCAATCCCAAAATTTGATATACTAACAATTTAATATCACATACAAATATAATGCATATTGCATTACAGACAGACACAATATCCAATAAACAATAAATATTATCAGGGAAAAAAAAGATATCAAATTATGTCAGTAAATTATGATTTTCCACTTACCACTATTTATCTAAGGACATTAAAGAAAATAAATCCATATGTGAGAATATCATTTAAAATTAAAAATTTAGTATAAGCATGTTATTTTTCTAAAGAATTCATTGATAAACAGACAATGAATTCTATAGAATTCATTGTCTGTTTGGCAACAATTCTTTTATATATTACTTTTTCATGTATATAAAAATATCCCCTTCAGCATAACGGAATTGCATTTCATAGCTACACAGTTTATGTACGGCATAACTCGTAAGATTCTTAACTTTAATCATGCCAATAGTAATTATGGCCACTGTAGCATTTGTTTTATTCCAGGTGTGTGCTCAATCTGTTTTCAAGTTCCATTTAAAAAAAATCAGCCAGTAAATTAATATTAAACATTTATTCACAACATGAAGTAATAATGATCATTCTAACATTAAAAATAATTCCATAGTCCAGATTCAGCATTTGACTGCCAAATTCACAATGGCACGCTTACATGCTGATCAATTAGTCTAATGCACGGAAGCTTATTGTTATGTTTATATAAGTGTTCCATATAATTAACTAGGAATCAAAGAATTAAAAAAAATATATAAATTATACATTTATTTTTAAGTTTAATAAAATGTAAATCCTACTACACAAAATGAACAAAGAGCAAACTCAAAAATTCCTTGCTCTCTTATTTACCTGTTCTGATAATTCTAAATTTTTACTTAACTAAATTAACTTTTTATTTACTTTACTAAATTCTAAGTTTATTTTCAACTGCTTATAATACTATCTAAAGAGATAGGAAAATAGTAGAGTTTAGTACCTGTAAGTGCACTGGATTTAAGCAATAACAACACAATTGTTTGCAATGCCATTTTTATTTGTTCCGTCGAAGACCATCGTTTATGGACTGTACATTACAATACAGAGAGGGATTGTGGGAATGCTTGGAAAGCACTTGGCGGCCCCGCGACACACTGGCGATTGCCAAAGTGAATTCCCAACATTCCAGCTCCCGTTGAAATACTAGATTTCAACTCACAATGTTTATTTTACAATTACAAATATGTTATGCATAAAAAAAGAAGTAAAAAGTTTACAAAAATCATTTTAGGATGCACACAAAGAAGACATTTCAGTTCTCTAAAGGTAATACACAAATTTTAGTTAGAGTTCTCTTGAAAATATCATTTTTGGTTTTTCACATCTACAACTCGTATTTTTCCATCAGCTCCTGGATACACCTTTACAATCCTACCCAATAGCCACTTACATACAGGCATGTTGTCTTCCTTTATGATCACTAAGCTACCTAACGTCACATTATTCTTTGATAACATCCATTTACTTCATTGTTGGAGATTACTTAAAATTGTATTTGACCACTCTTTCCAAATTAATTGTGTTAATTTTGTGACTCTTTGCCAATGGGAAAGCCGATTATAAGGGAGTAAGGAATGGTATTTATGGGACGATCTATTAGAAAATGTGCTGGCATTAGAACATCTAGATCTTCTGGATCTGACGATAAGGGAGTTATAGGGCGATTATTTAAAATTTCCTCAATTTGATTGGTGACAGTGATAAATTCTTCTATTGTCAATTCTGTATCACCAACAACCCTTTTCAAATAATATTTGAAGGACTTCAATCCAGTCTCCCATAAACCGCCGAAGTTAGGGGATCTAGGGTGAATGAAGGTCCACTGGATTCCTTCAGATGACAAGTATCCAGCTAATTTCTCATCTGGTGCTCTAACCATTTTGTGTAGTTTTTTTAATTCTGTGTGAGCCCCAACAAGCGTTTTTGCATTGCCTGAGAATAATTTAGAACTTTTTCCTCTCCTCGAAAAGAATCTCTTGAGTGTGGCAATAAAGGATTCTAAGGTGAGGTCAGTTACTGTCTCGAGATGTATAGCACGAGTAACAAGACATACAAATATACATACATAAATTTTATGGCATACTCCTTTCCTTTGATTTTTGTATCTTATCAGAAAGGGACCATAGAAACCAATCCCGGTACAATTGAAGACATAATTTTGATTGACTCGTTCATATGGCAAATCGCCTAAAAGATGTTCTGAAGGGATTGGCTTGGCTTTGAAGCACTTTATGCATCCGTGAACGATTTTTTTTGCTATATTATGACTGTTAATAGGCCAAAACCTTTGTCTTATACTGTGCAGAAAACCCGAAGGTCCTATGTGTAAATTTTTTAGATGATAGTAATGAAACATCAAATTAGTTAATTTGTTATTTGCTGGTAAAATTACAGGAAATTTAGATTTGAAATGCAAATTAGAATGCTTAAGTCTACCACCTACACGGAGAACTCCGTCCTTATCAAGAAAGGGATTTAGAAATCTTAACTTTTTGTAGAAACAGAAAGCCCTTTTCTGATGGAGTTTATTTCCTGTAAGAACTCACCTTTCTGGATTTCTCTAAAAATTACTGACTCTGCATCTTTGATTTCCTTTGCTGATAAGGAACCTATAAGGCTGTTATTGGGATATCTAACATTATGAATAAATATGAAAAGAAAACTAAATGTACAAATTAATTTAAGGTAATTGCATATCCTATCAATTATATTTTGGACCCAAGTAGTTTCAGAAGTAACTGCAGTAAAAACCGATTTCTGATCTGGTTTCATTTCACTTAAGAGAGCATCAGAGTTTACAGATAAGTCCGAGTCACAAGTCTAAAATTCTACTTGTTCAGTCAAAAAATATAGACCTTGCCACCAGAAAGAGTTTTGAACAATTTGATCTCCATAAAGACCTCTGGAGATTGCATCAGCTGGGTTGAGATCAGAGGAGATGTGGTTCCACTGGTCCTCTTTAGTTAAATCTTGAATGCTGGAAACTCTGTTGGCAACAAATGTCTTGACAAGACAAGGTGCTTTATGGATCCAGGTCAATGCAATTGTGGAGTCTGACCAAAGAAAAATTTTATCAATGCGCATACGTAATGCTGGAAGAATTTTCATTACAAGTTTAGCAAGAAGAAGACAAGCACACAACTCAAGTCTTGGTATTGAAATAAGTCAATGGGTGCTACTCGAGATTTGCTGCAAACTAACTTAGTAGAAATTTTGTTGTTCAGTGAGATGCACTGCAAATAGATTATGCAGCCGTATGCTAATGAACTGGCATCAGCAAATCCATGCAGAAATGCCCGTTACATCCCACATGTCTAGGAAGATGAATGTTTTGAATTGCAGGTAGAGCCTTTGCAAATTTTTTCCACTCATTTTTAACATCATCCAGAAGTATGTCATTCCAGTTCATTTTAAGACACCATAAACTTTGCATGAATATTTTAGCTTTAGTTGTCACAGGCCCAATTAAACCCATCGGATCAAAGATATGTGCTATGTATGATAACACATTTCATTTAGTGATAACATCATTTAGATTAAGTGAAACCTTGAATGAAAATGTGTCTGAACTCAGTGTTCAGAGCATGCCTAAAGCTTTGGCTGACGTGTCGTAAGAACCATGAAATGAGCATTCATTATTCACAGTCATGTCTTCGCACAATTCTTGACTATTGGAACACCATTTGTGAAGCACCATCTCATATTGCTGAAACATTTCAATTAGTTGCTCTTTTGTTTGTTTTGCAATAGATAGGTCATTACTTCCACTGCGAACATCGTCAACATAAAAATCAGATAGTACAACGGCAGACACGAGCGGAAACCGATTACCTTCATTGACTGCTAACTGCCTTAAAACTCTCGTTGCTAAAAATGAAGCACTGGTAGTACCGTACGTAACGGTTTGCAATTGGTATATCTTTATAGGACTATGAATATCCCTCTTTCACAAAATACGTTGACAATCTCTGTGCTGGGGGTGAACTAAGATCTTTCGGTACATTTTCTGTACTTCGGCTGTAAATACATATTTATGGGTTCGGAATCTAGAAATAATTGAAAACAGTTTGTCTTGAATAAACCCACCATTCAACAGAACATCCTTTAGAGAGAGACCATTAGAAGTAGGGGAAGAAGCGTTGAAAACCATTCGTAATTGTGTTGTCTACTTTTCCGGGCGGTAAACGCCATGATGTGACATATAATAACTTTTGATGTTAGAGTTATCATCATCAACAATTTGTTTCATGTGTCCGAGTTTTTCATTTTCGTCCATGTTACCTATGTATAATTTTTTCATTTTCGCATTAGAACTTAAATGATGCCAGAGAGAATTTAATCACTTTTCTGCAAAATTTTTGGACTCACCAAGAATATTATCTTCCTTCAGGGGCAATTGAACAACATACTGCCCTAACTTGTTTCGATAATGAGTGTCAGCGAAGTGTTTTTCGCAGAATTCTTCTTCAGGAGATAATATTCGAGAATTTTCTTCAACAGATTCAATTTTCCAAAATCGTAGCATATTTTCTTCTAATTCTACTAACCGTGTTGACAGTTTGCAGAACTGAATATTTGAGCTACAACTAACAGATCCACTTATGACGTAACCAAAAACCATATTATGAAAAGTGATTATTGTGATTTAATACACGGAATTTGCCATCCCTTAACAGGTCAAAGAATATTTTGTTGCCTATTTATAAATTGATTTTTCCAGGTCTAGAATCAGCTAACTTAATTTCTGCCGGTATAAGATTTGTGTCTATTTTTAAACATTTGGTTGGAGTAAGATCAGTTATTTTTGATAGAATGATAAATTCTAACAAAGTGCGATAAGTACTTGTATCATTCGAAATTGTTGTTTGTACTTTCGATTTCAATAATAATGGCAAACCATTAATGCCACTGACAGGAGCATATGTTTTTTGCTTCCTCAGCCCTAATTTATTAGCAAACTCCGAAGTCATAAAATTACACATGGATCCACTATCTAGAACACAACGTCCTGCAATATATTTCCCATAGCAACTTGAATCATTGCCATTGAAAGTAGAACTGTTTTTGTTTTTAAACAGTTAGTTGTTGTCGAAAGGGTTACATTTTCAATATTTGGAAAGAATGCTAGTCTATTATATGAATCAAAATTTGCTGAGTTTTCGGTTTGGCTCTGTGCAAAGTCAGAACACGTTGTGGGAATTTCCTGTTTGTTTTCCATCATACTCGAGTTAAGCTCTTGTTTAGGTTTATGAATCAAAGTATGATGAAACTTGTTGCAAGTAAAGCATTTACCTTTCGATTTGCATTTACTTAATTTATGGTCATTCAAGCAATTGTAACATAAATTACCTTTTCTCACTAATTCATAACGTTCATGAGCATTTATAATTAAGAATGTAGCACATTTGTGTAGAGCATGTTGCGAGTTTAAATTGCAAGCTATGCAACGCTTTTCAGATATGTTGTAATTAAGCATCAAAGCTTTAAAACAAGAATTTTGCTCGAATTGGAACTTTGGTTTAACAGATACGTTTCTGTTCAGACTTTCTAGAACTTGACATCTTTTTTCTAGGAATTGAATAAATGTTTGCCAAGTAGGAACTTCAATAGATTCAATGGAAAGTTCGAATTGTTTACGTGTTTCGCGATCAAGTTTTTGTAATATTATGTTTATTAAGAAAAATTATTGTTTTTGAATTTTAAAGTCTTTAATGCTCTATATGTTTAAGTAATTTATCGATTAAGTGCCTGAGATCTTTGGCAGATTCATGAGACATTTTCTCAACGTTAATCAATGCGTTTACATGCATGTCAACAATAATTCGTTTGTTTTCGTAGCGCTCCGTAAGTGCTTTTAGCAGCGTTTCATACGTATCATCTGATGTTTGTAATTGTTTAGCACTACCTTTAAGAGCTGCTTGCAAATATAGTTTTTGAGAATCATTCAGATTATTTTCAGAAACCAAACACATGAATTGTTCTTTAAAACAAACCATTCTTCATATTTACCATCAAAACTTGGTAAGGGAATATCTGGCAGTTTAATATTAGAATGTTCTTTCCCTTTACCGATATGAACATTAGAAACAGCATTAGGATCAGTCTTTAGAGAATTAATTAATATCTTAATTCTTACCTCTAAATTCTCCAAACGAAAGTAGAGGTCAATCAGCTGTTGTTCCTGGTCTTTGAATTCTTCGTCACTAAGAACCTTGTAGTATTTCTCCTTCAGATCATGTAGTTTGGCTTCTAAATCTTTTACGGAGTCAAGTTTTGATTTCAGCTCAATTGCATTCATAGTTCTGGTTTTGTCAGCAACATCGGCTTCGTACTTAGTTAATCTTGACTTTAGATTGCTTCGCTTTCGATTCAAAATCTTTGTATCTATTATATTTCGTGTGAAATCTTGCAGCTGAGAAGGACCAATTTTGTGTAAGTGCGCTGGATTTAAGCAATAACGACACGATTGTTTGCAATGCCGTTTTTATTTGTTCCGTCGAAGAACATAAATGGACTGTACATTCCAATACAGAGAGGGATTGTGGGAATGCTCGGAAAGCACTTGGCGGCTCCGCGACACATTGGCGATTGCCAAAGCAAATTCCCAACAGTATCAAATTTATACATAAGGTAGTTTGCTTTTCCTACAATTCTTTCTGGATTTTTTTAGGTGCATTGAAAATATATTAAGTATAAATTCCTTTTAAAATGAGTTAATACACTGCAAGTCAACCACTCTTTTAATTACAAAATATGTGAAGATGTATTTAATAAACACTAACCAAAATTTATAACAATTTTTCAGTAGATATTTTTACTAAATATTTAAAAAAAAAATTCTTTTTTCCTTTTTTTTTAAAAAAAAAACCCCATAGAACATTTTATCATTATATATTCTGTTGGCAACCCTACAAATTTGGCCACCTGGGTGCAAACACACACAGCCCACGTATTAGCCCTGTGTGCAAGTATGTATTTAAAATTTCTTAATTTTGGGAGAGATATGAGATATCCTGTATAAAAAAATAGTCCTTGTTACATAATATATTATAAACAAATAAAAAACATACCAAACTATGTGAATTTAAAATTTGTTAAAAATTAATATTATTTACAGTACAGTATATACTTAAAAATAAAAATTATTCTTACTAAAATCAAGATCTGTATCAAAATCAGGGCCAATAGTGAAAATAGGGGGCAAACGAAAACGAGGCATCAAAAATGTTCTTCCATCTGCTTTTCTATTCTTTTTCCTAAACTTTTTAATGTACATCTGTAAATGATAAAGAAATATAAAACAGATTTTTTTCTTAGGTCAGTTGTTCAAGATAAGATAATGAATTGGAATTAAAAAATAGCTATTATTTTCTGAAAAACAAAAGAAAGTTCAATAGTCATGATTAGTTTAGGATTTATAATAAATTTACACTTCTAAGTAAGCACAAAACATTGGCATTTTCAGTAATTTATAACAACCCCTCCTCCTTTCCAAAGCATAGAGGATTAAAAGTTACTGTCTTTCAATGTGAAACTCTATACTGATAGGTTTAAATCTAAGTGCAATGTTCTTTTCCTCTTGTTATACAAATATGTCCTTACAATCAATACAAATCTTCCAAGAATATGGACATTCCACAAAAATGGGTGTAAAATGGATTATGGATTCTTCTGTTGTAACATACATATCAGAGAAGAAAATTAAGTTCCAACTTTTTGAGAAATTAGAAAAAAAATTATATCAATTATTCCCTATTGATTGATCACATTTAGTATTCTTGAAATGGTTGGTCTCAAAACTCCACTCTAGGGTCCTATAAACATATTCTAGGACTGTTGAAGCAATAATCAATAATGAAATATTCAGCCAAACAATCTCATTCATCACATTCAAGACAAATGGGCAATAGATGTTTTTTTCTTTCTATGGTAGTCAAGTTAATTAGTATGGGGTTGTGCCATGAATTTTTTTAACTTAATAAGGGTGGTATGGCAGAAAAAATTTGAGAACTGCTACTCTGTAAAGATGGCCTATATTTCTTCATCTCAGGAACTTATCTAAAAGTTTATAACTATAATGTCAAGAAGCATCACCAATATGTAGTTTATATATATATATATATATATATATATATATATATATATATATATATATATATATATATATATATATATATATATATATACAGGGTATCTGCCAAAATAAAATTTTTCAAATCCATGACTTTCTCTGATTTTAGCACATCATTTTCCATGACATTAAAAATCCTCTGTTAAAGTGTATATGAATAAAACTTCTGATGTACATACAAATAAAATGTATGCTTTTAGGATTACAGGAATTTATGATAAAAAATACTTTATAAATGTTTATAAATTCACATAAAAAATGAATTGTTTTATCTACAAACATTTTGTGTTTAATTATATAGACATTTTCTGAATTCAATCAAAAAGTTTCCAATTTGAATTCAGGATACTTAGGTATTATCAAGGTGACATGAATAATAGCCAAACATGATAACCCTATAATGGTTATATATAATAACCCTAAAGATAAACTTATATTTTGTACAAAAATCTTAACTAATTTTTATTAAATACTAATAATTATTATATTAATAAAAATTTAATCTATAATTTAAGAAAAAAAAACAGAATAATAAACTTAGACATTTACTGACTCATTCAGTTTGCTTGCTATGAGTTTCCTTGGCAAACAAGTTTTACTTGGCAATATGGTCAATGGGATAACACATAAGTACCAAACTAAGTAACATCAGCCAAATGACAAGTAAAAATTGAATTAATTCAATGCAATGATTTTGCCAAAATATTTAGTGCCTTACAATCAATAATAATTATTAACATTTCTATATAAATCTCAAAATTGAATGTCTCAAAGTAAAAATATCATATTTACTGAAACACCTAGTAACTTGTCACAGTACATATTTCCTCTTTTCCTCCAAAGTATGAATTTTTGAATGGCTATGATCATCCATGCCAGCAGTGGGATTCAAACCTACGAACTTCCATACTGAAGAGCAGCACCTTACCCATTTAGCCATAGCTTGGTCGAAAGGGTAGGGTGCTGTTCTTTGGTTGGCCTGATATTTGTTATGGCATTGCTACTATATAATCACTGTTAATGCTCCTTTACCATTCTAAAACCAGTCCTTCCATGCTTGACAAATTTATCCCTTTATGTTTTAAGTGAGCTAAATAAGCTATCATAACTTTTAATTGTAAATTAAAAGCAAAAATAATAGTTAAATTAATAATAACTGTATTAATTCTAAAATTTATTAGTATATCCCCTAAGTGCCCTGATTTTCTGTTTCCATACTTAAAAATTCAATTAAGTTGCTTTCTGGTAGTATATGTAAATATTAGCTTTCCATAATTATTAACCCCTTGAGGACCAGCACGTAAATGTCGTACGAATTAACCACTGTGAAAGCCATTGCCATTTAACGCCATCTAGTAATTAAATCTAGCATTTAAAAATTAAAATAGAACATTCCGATCCCCGATTATGCATATATGATGCTGGTCTCTCAATATCAACTGGAGACCATTGCGTGGGGGCGACGCTGAACTGATATGAGTGAAACCGCTGTGTTGCGTAACGAAACGTTGGTCATAAATGGGTTAATGTTTCTGGTGCTTGCTTAGTGTATCTTCAAGCATAACAAAAGAAAAAAAGATATATACCCATGATATATACTACATATTGTTAGTTTGAGAAAAAAAAATCCTTCCCAAAAAACCTCCCAGACTTTATACCGCCCCCCCCCCCAATCAGTGTATTTTTTAACACAACCTGCCTGGACTAAGATTTTAATACAAAAACCTAAATTTTTTTTACAACTCTGATCAGACTCTTGAGAACGAATGTGAAGGGGAGGGGGCAGCAGACCAAATATACGGGTGAGAGAGAAGCCTACCCTAGTTCTGCCTCATTAACACACAAGAAGAAAACAGATGACTGATCGAACTGCACTGCTGTGATAGAAAAATTCAACTCTTTCAGTGCAGTGTACTCTGCCTTAATGAGTGTTAGTTTTTCTATGCTCTTATCTTCAATGGCTACGCTTCTCACAATGAAATATACACATAACCACTGGCTCTGTCTAGGATGTTTCGAAATCATCCCCTTCCCTCCTACTCCTTTGCACATCACAGGCCAATGTGTATTTTTTTCCTTCTCAACAATTGGCAAATCATGCATAACGAGACTCTACACATCAGAGCACAAACAGTCCTGGTCACCCCATAGCTAAGCAGATAAGCCACCATAATATGTCACGTCGTACTAAAAATAGATGAATGAGAGTTCAACACTATGAATAAATGGAATACATATGCAGCTGCTTCCATTCAGAAAGAAAATTCAGTTGCAGAGGCATTTAAAAAAATTTTTTTTTTAATTGGTAGATTAGCTAATCCATGACTTTTACTCATTTTACTAGGAAAATCAAGACTTTCCATGACAAAATTAATCCCTCATCTAAATCCATGATTTTCCATGACTTTCCAGGTGCACAGGAACCATGTTTATATAATTCTTCTTGGCACTACATCCTAGAGTAAATCAAGGGTTGTCTCAAGAATTTTCAATTTTCTTTTCTGCAATTACCATTATAAAATAATTTTATTAAAGCTTCAATTAAGATTTTTAAATTGTATATACTTATACACATTGGTGCATAAACTTTTGAATTAGAAAATTTCTTCTTAATGTAATATAACTTTATCACCCATAGACAAAAGTGTATGTTCTTTCAAAGGACTGACGATATTTTTGTTTATTGACAATAATAATAATAATAATAATAAAGACATTTTCAGTTTTAACAAGTTTCAAGGTTAAGAGAAAATCAATACATACTTCCTTCCAGTTATTATTTGAAGAAGATGCAGTATCAGTATCAGGAACACCATCTATAAAATGCATATAAAAATGATTTTTTAAAATTAGCACAAGTATACAATCAGAGTAACTACTTGAAAAGAAATGAAAAAGTACCTGAAATAAACAGTTACAACTATTTGTCATGCATGATAATTTTTTGTTTTGGTTAATATCTTCTACTATTGAACTCTCCCAGTACTGAAATCAATTTCTTTTTAAGAACTTAAGTTTTTCTAAATTGATAGATCATTTTATTCTACATTCTCATCTTTTTTAGCAAAGTATTTTTTCTGTTTTTTCTTGGCAAGATTTTAATTTTTAATAATTATAAACTCACCATGTTACTTATTATCATGTTTTGTTATATAAAACTAGATTTGTATTTAAAACTTTAATACAATATTAAATAAATTAGCAGTTTTTCAATAAAGTTAAAACATACCATGTTCTATCACTTTTGTTTAAGCTTTATAGCTGCCATTTGTTAAATTGAAACTTATTATTGTCATAAATTTGTTAATGAAAAATTAATCATTACATTGTTTGAACTTTAATGTAAAAATTATCAATATGAAAATGACGTATTTATGTACAGGAAACAAGTTGTTTATCATCCAAAAATGCAGATTTAACAATTTTTGTGTCTTTTATCTAATAATATATTTTTGTACTATATTTTTATACAGTTTCTTTCTTACATTTACTTGGATAAAAGCTATCATAGTTTGTTAGCAATGTGTAAAATTTGGAAACTTTTAATTTAAAATTTCAATCTTACAAATTTAAAATTTAAGCATTATTAAAATATTTACTATTTGATTCTCAGATGCTGTGACTTGATCTTTTCTGCTCAGAGAATATTTTGCATAAGTCATGTCACCTCACTTTTCCTCTCCACATGAAAAGATTCAATTTTTGAGATAGTCTAAGCAATGCTGAGCTATGTAGCTAGTGTTTTAGAAAAAACACATATATCACATGAAAGTGATTTTGAAATATAATTTTCATTACAGATTTTTTTGATGGTCTTTTAAATTTTGTCCGTCCTATAATTATTTATGAATTTTCCTAACTTTTGATAAAGTTAAAAAAATTTGTATATTTTAAAACTTCAATATTGATATCTATTAACAAAAACTGCAAAGGATTGGGAGAAAAAATGCATTATAAAATGCAGTTCCTTAGAAAACTGCATAAAATAATGCAAGAAATACATGCATAAAATATTAAATAGATTTGTAGTTCCAGATCTCAATGATATTTCTATATTTTATCCTACTTTAAGAACTCATTGTGACTGGTTTATATGATATTGAGAGTTATTTGGGAAGGAAAAAAAAGGCTTTATTGAAAAGTAAAAAAAAATTAGTTACTATAAAAGGTCAAACCTCGTGAAAAATCTCTTTGATATAAATATTTCCAAAGATAAGAAGAATTTGCTAACTGGTTGAAATCTTTATTTACAGCTGACATTGATACAACGTCTTCAACTGGTAAAGATTGTAGTATATACATCTGGAAAATGAAAAACATAAGAATTATAGGTTTGGTATATTAGCATATCTAATACAATGTTCTATAATAACTAATTTCACATGCTTTTACACACTGTATTGGTCTGAAAAATATTCCAATAACACTCAATTTTTCTAAACATGCCCTGTCCACCCTCCAAACAAACAACCTTAACTATATTTACTTTACTGAATGATTACGAAATATTTTTGCTAGTAACTTATTTCTTTATGCTGTGGTTTTCAACATTATAAAATTAATTCAACTTGCCTGAGTTTAACATTACATCCTGATCAAATATATAGCATATGTAAACAAATAAATATTAGGAAAAAGAAGTACAATGATGAGTAGGTTTTGATAGAAATTTTAGTTTGGAGTTTAGAAAATGTTCACTTTTATTTGTGGTCCTTATAATATTTCATATTCTAATATTTTTTTACACATGCATTTTCAGATTAAATTTTTTAATTGTTCTAAGAACTTAATAAAAATAACTAATAAAAATTTGGAGGATACTTATGAACCCACTTCTATGGCTAAATAGCTTCCCTTAGAACTGAATTTATAAATATAAGGTATCAACCATCAGAATCTATGGCTATTTATTTAGTTAGGTCGTCTAAAACAAGCTAAAAATAAATTAGTGGAGACTGGTAAACATGTTGAAAATGATGAATATGGATACCAATAATGCATTTTCCCTGTAAATTTTCAAATATTGTGCAGCAACTATATCAGCTTGATGATTCTAAATCTACCCTTGAAAATATTAAGAATGCACTGATGGTCGAAGATGATAGGTTAAAGTGTGAAGGGGGGGTTAAATGAAGTTGGAAATAAGTTTAGTCAAAGTGTTTTAGTGGCTAAAAAGAGTAGTATTTTAGAACAGAGGTATAAGAAAAACAAAAAGAAACAAATTAAATGTTTCAAGTGTGGAAAGTGGGTCATTTTTCTAGTCAATATTATGAAGGTAAACTGTGCATGAAATCCTTTAGTGTTAACTTTAATGAGAAACAGGAATGTCATGCTAAAAGTAATAAGATGGAATGAATAATTGATTCCGCTACTTCTCACCACTTTATTTCAAGCAAACATTTAATTGAAAATTTTAAGGCATGTGATATGACTGTAGGCTGTGTAGGAGATAATGAAGTTAAAGTCCAAGGTTATGGCAATGTAAAATTAGACTTTACATTTCAAGGTAAAAAAGACTTTGTTACTTTGAAGGATGTGTATTGGGGCTCGAACTTAAAATGCAATTTAATTTCAGAAGCCAGATAAATAAGTATGGTTTTGGGTTAAAAATTAAAGATAGCAAATGCCAGGTCTCTACCCCTCAGAACATATTAGTGGCTGAAGCTTTTTTTTACGAATAATTTATATGTATGGAAAACAAATGTTTTGTTAAAAGATTTTTCTACTGAAGCTTATTCCATGGACAAAAAAAGTTGAAGAGTTAAACAAAGATGATAATGCAATTTGTCATAAGCGTTTTGCCCACCAACATGGTGACAGTCTAAAAATGTCTGAAAAAAAAAATTGATCTACAGACTGGACAGGGTAAAGGGTAATATTGAAAATTTTGATGTTTGTATTAAGTCAAAATTGTCATGAGCCCAGTTTTCTAGAATAGAAGTTAGAAGTTCAACAGAACCTTTACAACTATAGCATATGGACCTTTGGAGCAGTACATCTGGTCCTTCTTGTGGAGGTTCACTCTACCTATTTACCATAGTAGATGATTATTCTAGGTACACAATTTATCCCTTAAGAAAAAAAAATAGTTTTTTTCATATTTTAAAGAGTATGAAATACAAGAAGATAATGCACTACATAGCAGATTGAAAGTGTCCGTACAGACAATGGTCTTGAGTTTTGTTCCATAAATTTTGAAAATTTTTAGAAGTTTTTGCATACACATACAAATGTTTATAGTCCAGAGATGAATGGGGTAGCTGAGAGGCTTAATCGAACAATTTCTGAAGGGATACATGCCTTGAGAATTCCGTCTAACTTACCAAAAGGACTATCGGCAGAACTAGCTTGTACTTTTATTTATCTTATAGATTTCCGCACAAGGCTTTAGGTAATAAAATTCCTCACATTATGTGGTTTGGACGTAAATGTTCAATTCGCTATTTAAGGGTTATAGGATATCAAGAATACACCTACGTAGAAGCACATAAACATGATAAACTGGACCCTAAAGCAAAAACAGTCATCTAAATAAGATATGCTACAAGAACTAAAGGCTACAGGATGTGGTATTCAGATGAAAGTAAAATCATATAGACTAAAAATGTAAAATTCAACGAGTTCATTAATGGATACAACAGAAGACTATTGAACCTGAGACTGTAAATATTCCTTTAAGTGAAAATGAAGACTTTGAAAAAATCTATTGTAAAGATTTAAATAGGTACAAAAAGAGAATATTAGACAAAGTGGAAAAAGTCAAGGAAGAGTAGATATTTATTATTACCTACCAGAAACAAGACAGTCCAGATTTAGAAGTTTAAATGACATAGAAAAATATTGTATAAAAGAAGATATTATTTTTGATTTATCACTATTTAATTTTAGATCAACTCAGCAGAGTGCTCAGAAGGATGTGACAACAGGTAAAGATGATACATCTAAAGAGGAATTGAAAAATTACCATGCTGTGTTGATAAAACCAAAAACTTTTAAGGAAGCAATGTCGTGTCCAAATGCTGAAGACTGGAAATTAGCTATAGTTGATAAACATGCTTAAGGAGCAAAAAGCTTTCGAAATAGTATTTCATCCTCAAAACAAGAAGACGTTAAGATGTTGGTGGATTTTTAAACTGAAAAAAAAAAGACTTTCAAGAAGTGAAAATGTTTCATGCTAGGAGAGTAGCACATGGTTTTAGTCAAATTCCTGGAATTGATTACATAGAAACCTATTCACCTGTTGTTAATTACACTCTTATTATTCTTTTTATGTCTTTTTTAGGTATTGGAAGTGGTTGAGCACACCAACATGCAGATATAAAAGATGCATTTTTATATGGTCTTCTTAATAAGGAACGCTATATGAAAATACTGAAAGGTCATGAGTTTTTTTCTGAAAGTAATGCAAAAGTTATGTTATTAACTAAAGTTCTTTACAGTCTTTGCCAAGTTGGCCATGAATGGTATTTAGAATTAAATAAATCTCTCTTGGAATTGGGATTTAAAAAAATTATGACAGGAAATTGTATTTATGTATTAAATGAAGAGACCATTATATTAATTTATGTAATAATATAATTTTTTCAGAAACTCAAAAGGGTGTGGAATTAACTTTGAAATTGCTGAAATCTAAATTTGACATAAAGGATTTAGGATCTCTAAGGAAGGTTCTGGGCATAGAATTTGAGTTTATTGAAGGTAAATGGACTATGCATCAACATACATATATTCAGAAATTAAAAGAATTTAAGAATTTAATTCCTTTTTGAAAAAGTTTAATTCCATTACCCAGTGGTGTGATTATTCAAAAAGGTAGCGTAGAATCTTCTGTACAAAATAAGGTTCTTTACAGAAACCTGATTGGTAGTCTTTGTTTTTAGCTACTAGAACCAGACCTGACATTTTGTATTTAGTGAACTTATTGAGTCAGTATAATAACAGTCTGACCATCATTCACTGGAAATTGCTAAGTTTTGAATTATATTTTTACTACTGAAAATTATTCGTTAAGTTTAGATTATAATGATGCATCACAGTTATATGCATATACAAATGCA
Source organism: Pardosa pseudoannulata (assembly GCA_032207245.1). Classification (NCBI taxonomy): domain Eukaryota; kingdom Metazoa; phylum Arthropoda; class Arachnida; order Araneae; family Lycosidae; genus Pardosa; species Pardosa pseudoannulata. The sequence goes on from CM063504.1 coordinate 126,051,335, forward strand.
TCATGGACTTCTTACAGGGATGATAGGAAGTTATTTACAGGTTATATGATTTTTGAAGAAATATTCCAATTACATGGAAAAGTTCTAGACAGAAATATATTACTTTGTCTACAATGAAAGCAGAATATATAGCAATGTCTGAAACACTTAAAGAATTGTTGTGGTATCAGAACATTTTAAAAGAAGTTAATGTGTTAAAATATATTTTTTAAAATGCCCATCTCATATTGTGATTCACAGAGTGCAATATGTTATACAAACAATCCAGTAGAAACCATTCACACAAAACATATCTGATTTCATTTTGTTAAGGAATATTTATCTGAGAAAAGATTTAAATTGGAAAAAGTCCCTGGCAAAGAAAACATAGCACATATGTTAACCAAAGATTTGTCTGCTGAGAAAAACTTTTTATAATTTCTGTATTTTTTCGCAGATGTAAAAAAGGAGGCATTATTTTGTATAAATTCTCACACAAATTTAAAAAAAAAAAAAAAAAAAACTAAGTTTTCCCACCAGATGGTGTAGTAAATAATGTGCTAATTTCTGTGGAGCATAGCAGTTGGCCTTTGGAACAGGCAGTCAGCTACAGTCATCTACTTGTTGTTTCCTGTTTCTCTAGTGTTTCTCAAGTGCTGATACCTACAGAAATTACTGAAGGACAATATTAGGAAGATGCTTTTCTACAGTGGTTTGATTTTTTTTGGTTCTTATATGTTTATTCTAAGCCTGCTATTTTTTGCTTAAATCAGTAAAACTGTTGTTTTTTGGTACTTCAATACACATATGTTGAAAAAGAATGTTTTGTGTGTACAATTCAAGAAATAAACATTTTTTTTATCACAGTAGTTTATTTAGTTTTTGCCACCCACTTGTTCTTTTTACACTACTGACCAACTCTTAGGTCTTATACATGCAACCAATGGTATTTTTATTTAGATGCTAACAACAAGTTTCAATACTTGCAAAGTATAAAGATAACTTTTTCTTAAATTTAAGCAGTATAAGCTTAGAAAAAAAAAATTGCTATGTTTGGCAATTCATCCATTGCTTCTGGGTTACATAAAATTGTGTTTATTAGAAGATTAGCTAATCCGCTACCGTTATAGTACTGTTGTTTTGGAGCGATTATAACACAGATAAGAGTAATTTAAAATTTATTTTTAAATTTTTATGCTTTCTCTTTTCAGAATTTTTACAAGCTTTATTTACTTTTCGTTATTATGCATTTTCTTTATTGTTTTCTTTTCTTTTTTTTTTTTTTACTGTTTTGTTAATTTTTGTTGCACAAAATGTCACAAAAACATATGTATTACATCTTTTCCATAGACCTGCATACAAGCCGACCCATCCACTTTAGGTCTTTAAAAAACTCCAAACATTTTCGGCTTACACATTGAAATATATGGTATATATTTCTTATGTATAACGTAGGAAATAACAAACTACACTCACTTTCAAATATATATATAATTTTGACCTCATTAAACAGAAAAAAAAATTTCATACCTTTAATTCATCAATGAGGCCCCTTAAGCCAAACAGATGTCTATTGCCAGTGGCTATAAAACAAATATCAAAGTACTATATTAAAATATCAAATAAAAACATTGCAAAAAATAGCTTTGTTAATCTTGAAAATAGTTAAAATACATGCAAATTTTAATTTTCATTTAATCACATGAAATTTAAAGCTTTTCAATAACAGTAAACTTTATATAGATGAATTACACAAATGCATATACATTAATAATTATACTTACTTTCATGTAACAAATTAAGAAGAGGAAGGCAAAATTCATCTTTAAAATGCCTTGACAATACGTCTATATTTGAGAACGTGTTATGTAAACCTAAAAAAAAAAAAACCTTTTTATAGTGTTTGCAATTTTTATGATTCTCAAATTATAAAAATAAATCACAAAATTATACAGTCAACGCCCAAAACTTTTTGAAATGTTTTTATTACTACAAATAGAGGGGCAAAAAATCAGTAAGAATGTTTTCTATTACTTTAAGAGAAATATTCCTGTAAATATATATACAGTGAAACCCACTTAAAAAGTTCCTGTGAAAGAAGTTTTACAACTTATGGCATTCTATTTCTGGAGTCCCAATTATATTCATATATCTATAATAGTAAATTTCCTTGGTTAGGAAGTTTTACTTTTAAACATTCTCTTACTTAAGTTATTTCATCTAAAACTCATCATGAGACTTATTAATATTTCATTAAACAAATATATAAATATATATTTAAGGAATAATTGAAAGATGACAGAAACTGGCAATAAACTGAATTACTCTAGAGTAACAATTGCTAGAAGTTAGGAAATTCTGATACTTTGCTTTTAAGCTTTAAGAAGTACAACCTCTTACAAGCAAATTCAATTCAGTCCTGTTCACAAAACAGTCCAAACAGAGATGAAAGATAAGGATTATACTAGTAAAAAAATTTTTTTTTAATTAGGATTTTTTATATATCTGATTAATAGAAACTTATAAACCAAAAAATTAAAAATTTTCAAAGGTTGAGGTTTAGATTCAATGTTTATTTAACATGGAATGACTCATATAAATACTGTTCATATTGATTTATATTCAATTAATCTAAATACTGTCTTATTGTTATTAACTATCAAAACTTTTTCTTCTTTAAAAGGCATTTATTTTACTCACTCATTAATATTATTTCTATTTAGAAAGATTGTTTGGATGCAATTACACATTAATATATAAAAAAACGTACAATATCATTTTAAAAATAATAAACTGAACACTCATCAAAGGAATATATCCTTTTTTGAAAATTGCTTGAGCAGTTAGCAGAAATATAGCCTTGGTAATATAAGAATACCTTAGAGTCATCTAAAAATATTAACAAGAAAAAAGTTTAAATTACACCATGGTGTAAAAATGTTACCCTGGCCTAGTGTTTGAGAAAGAAGAAATCTAAACTCATTAAAAAACATATGGACAAATATACTGTTATTAAATGATTTTATACAATTAAATAAATGCCTAAGGAATACAACTGGAATCAACTTATCATTTGTAGATATTGAAGACTGCTCTCGAGTCGGCATTGGCCCTAAAAAACAATATGGCGATGATTTTCCTCTTTCTCATGTCAATTTAAAAAAAGTCTATTCCACAAGCTCTGGATGCCAGCAGCATTCCCCTCTTGTCTCTTCTGGTAACAACCTTGTCCGCTAAAAAAATCAGACTGCCATGTGGAGAAAAAACAGGGGTCCACTCCAGAACAGCAGGGGTCAGAATCTCCGAAACCAATAGACCCTTCTATTGGTTTGGAGAAGTCCGAAGTTTCTTTCTAGTTCAAACCGGTCATGTTCTGGTATGTCTTTGATGATGACTCAACGGAAGAGGTAAGAGTGGTAATACTTTGCCCCGGTCTAAGCCATCCAGATCTCACAGGAAGAGGTAAAAAAAAAAAAAAAAAAAGAAAAGAGCTGAACTTAATGTAACTTATTGTTATACATGGCAAGTCTTGTAAAGGCCTCACAGTATTCTTGTCTATAGTATAGTACCATAATATGCATTCATTTTTAATTTGGGTTCTGCACAGTTATGAAGCAAGCATAACTAGTTTCAGGAGCACAATATCTTTTAGGTACTCCTCCCACCCAAAACATAAAGTAACATAATATATGGGGAGTGCATAGTGCACCTACACGAGTGGCACCTACAGTAAAATATACCCTTTGCCCCCTCTAAATGTGTCACTGTCTGGGGTAGCAAAACTACCAGCCTTGATACAAATATATGTAAAAAAACACACACACATACATATCAACAGCTATATTAGTTTATATATATCAACCAATCTCTAACTGGATGAAAAAAAGAAACATACTGACATACAGATTTATTTTATTGTACAGTTATAAAAAATATTTTATAAATTAGTCATGTAACAAAATATTTTATAAATTAGTACATAAACCATCTACCATGTCCAAATCTTTTGTTTTTGAAAAGGTTTTTATAAATATCCTATACTTTTTAGTACATAAACCGTAGATGTACACATAGATGTTTAGTACACATAGATGCTATTCAATATTAGTAAAAACAAGTTGACCTGCACCTGCTAGTCATTTTTGTAGATAATTTATAAATAACATAATTAAAGAAGCCTTTTAAATGTTACAGATATACAACAACATTACAATGTTAGGAAAAGAAAGACATTTATAACTGCAAATCAAAAAGAAAATCTGTTTCTATACGTACTTGAGAAGTCTTTTTTTCCCTTCAGGTAATTATTTACATTCACTTTAATGCCAACAGTTTCTGAGCAATCAACATCACAAATAATTCCATGGGCACACATAGTATTATATAGAGGAACACAGGTCATGTAACAAGTGTATGATGGGCAGCAGAAATGGGTATATTTTATTTTATAAACTTCTTTTGCATTCCAGTTCTCAGGCATACACTCATATTTATCTTTAGCAGGAACATCCTAAAAATAATATATATTTCATATAAAATATGGCCAACTGCTTTTAAGTTAGCAATAGAAAAAGTAACTTGAGTTTATAACTTTATAATTTATTAAAGGAATTTGTGAGTTTATTATCAATGCTTTAAGAACATCCAAATGAAAGCATAATATATAGGGGAAATTAAGATTATTATTATTAAAGTAAGAATTACAAGTAACTAAGAGAGTTTTTATAAATATGTCCAAATCTCTTTTTTTTTTTAAAAAAAAAGGTTTTTATAAATGTCCTATACTTTTTTTAAAAGGTATTTCTCAAGTGGACATACTGCTGATGAAATTCATACTCTTGTCACGTAAACACCAAACTAATGGATTAATAGGAGTAGTACTTATGTTTGAGAATTACCACCATTAAATGTTGAATTAAGCTATAAAATAATTGGGTAACAAAATCCATGGTTCTCAAACTGGGTGAGCATATGATAGGGATGCTTCTATTATAATTGAAATCAAGTGATTTAAAGGTAAAATTTATTAAACTTCCAATAAGCATAAAAGAAATTAGAGAAAATTCATCCAGTTTCTTAAACTGTATTAAAGATAAATGAGCATTATGCACTGTTATTTATTCTTTTCATTGTGTTTAAAACCCTTTAAGAATTGCTATGCTATAAAATTTTATTTTAGCTAGACAAGAGTCCTTGGTGAAAAAAGTTTGATTAAAAGATTTCTGACCCTTCTTAGATATTATTACTTTATATTTAACATCAGTTGGTATTACATTGCGATGTACTACAGATAAAAACAAATTTTTGGCAAAATAATATAATACGTTTTTATACCAACATTAAATAAATAACAAAAATGATTCAATACTACAGAAAACTGAAAACATGTTACTTGCAGATTATTTTTCTGATATCCAAATTTGATATAGATTTTAATAACAGTGCAAAATGATCTTCTATACTATCCCCTGGTAATATTTTTAACAAAAATCATTGTCATTTAAGAATGTTACTTTTTTCCTTTATGCATTGTTTAGAAATTGTTAAACTGATTTCTTTATATAATTTATGACTGTTCTTTAAATCTGTTATGGTTAAGTTGTGATAAAAATCAATTACTATATTATGCAAATTTAAAATTTCTGGATTTTATACATAATTTTAATGTTAGAAATATGTTCCAATGTTGCAGATTATTCCTTGATCTATAATTTGTTTTTGTGGGATGTAATAATTGGTTCTGAAACTAAGTAATTTCAAATGTTATCCTCATTCCTTTTCAAAATTTTTATAATGCACTTTTGAAATATACTAATACTAAACTAAATTTAAAAGAAAAAAAAATTCAAGTTTCCTACCTGAGGAATGAACCCACTTTCCAACATAAAGCCATGAAAGAGGACTACTAGTGCATTGTTTACATCTTGTACAACTGCAGATTGATACAACTGTATAATACCATTTGATAAGGTGCAATCCTTGGAAGCTACACCTTTATCTGTATTTTCGGACATTTATTTAAAATTTCTTAATATCTATAAGCTCACATACTAAACTAAATTCGGATAAAAATTTGTTCCAAAAATACTTTTCCAAATAGACCAAGAGTGATTTTTATAATACAAAATAAATGAAATAATCTGTTACATGATAGAATTTTGATTTATAGAAATACTGAGCTCAGACTATGTGTGATAATTATTTCCTCGTGCGTGAATATTATGTAACAGAAAATTCTGCACGAACATCAAACTTAAAAGGGTTTTAAATAAATATAAGTTCTGACATATATAAGGAAGGTAAGAAAAATATATCAATTATAATATAATGTTGCTTAAATATTTTTAAGTGTAACACACAACTGATATGTTTACTATCGCAACATTGGGAAATATTTATGATTGCGTATATAACATTTCGTAACGTAGGAAGTCATAGAGTATACGTAATCTGTGATAGGAAGTAAACAATCAACCATGGATCATGGTATACAGCTGCTAATCTGAACGATCGGCGGATTCCTATCTTTTGACTGGATACGTCATTATGATGTAGCCACGGGGACTGAACCGAAAATTGCTACTCTGGGCGAAAATTTTCAACTTATCAATGTTGTTATGTAGATAATTTTCTGGTGAAGTAGGTACTCTAATTTCACCGAAAATCTATCACTAGAATCTGAATTGATGTCACTAGAAGTGCAATTTGGTACGTTGGGTTATGTCGAAGCGTTCTTTACCCTGGAGGGAATTTTTTACATAGCAGTTCGCGAAGAGATAGATTCTATACCTCCCATCTCTTCTCCGATATTAATTATTTATCCAAAGAAGGCGGTATTTCTCTTTTTCGCTGAGTTCACCAATCAAAAAATTCACTGTTTTCATGTGTCAGTCAATATCTAAGTTACATTTGAACCGATATCTTCCGAACCGATTGTTTCGATTCTATCATAAAGTACACAATCAGTGTTTATGTTTTGGAAACAGCGTGTTGGTTTAGCGCACATTTTGAATATGAAAAGTATATTGACAGATTTTTTTTTTGTTAAAAAATCCAATAAAAACCTAAATAATGAATTCTATTGCAATACAAAGTGTAGATGAGCTTATAATTTGTGGGGTTTTGCAATGTTGAATAAAAAATTATTAGTAATATTAAGCATTAAAGTATGTGTATTTTCTACTTAGTAGATTGATTGGCTACATTTATAAATAAACCGTTATGTTTCCAAATTGTATTGTGAAAAAGAAAATGTCTATCTTGTGAAAGGCGGCATTTTTTAAGGTCTAAGCAAATTTTAAATTAGTTTGCAATTAGAAAATGTTTTATACAAAAGTTTAATTTATTTATATGTAACTAAGTAAAATATATTTTGATCTTTTTTTTACTAAATTATTTAACTATGAGTTGTGTTGTTAAAATTGATCAAATCACTCATAATATTTATAAATTACATATTCTGTATTTGTAAAAGTTGCATTCCTCTTACAGTATATGAAGTGCCCTATTATACTTTAATAATCAAAAGTCAGCGAGAACTTTATAATTCTGGACTTTTACCCAGTTCGGGGGGCCCCGGAAACCAATTATACTTACCCATACCATCTTTAAAGTAGCTATTTTACTGTACTTTTATTATGTAGGGTTTATATTTTAAGCTTATTTCATCCCACTTTTAATAGTTTGCTTATTGAAACACAAAATAAACTATAATATACTGCAAGGATGATCATAATTTGAAAAAAAAAAAAAAAATGTCACATATCAATCTTTATTTAATTATCATCTGTCTGCTTATATTCTTTTACCATTTAACTTATATGTAAAATTTTATGTAATTGCAATTTTCAAAAATAAAGAGCTTAACAATGCAAAAAATATCTGAAATGTAATCTTGGACATATTACTGAAGTTCCCAATACACTCATGTTTGCTTAGTCTCATAACTATTTAAATTATATTTGTAAATTGTGATTCATACGTTTATTCTACTACTAGCATATAGCATCAGTAAAATTTTTAATTAAATTATAGGATCTATTAATTTAATTATAGGATCAGTAAAATTTTTAATTTTTCAAAGTTGTAAAGTACTCTATAAAGCAGGTAAAAAAAAAATGGTTTGTTTTTTGGCTGAGAATTATCTGGTACCCGCTCAACAATTTGTTATCTTCATAGTCCTCTAAAGTCTCCCGATACTGTGAATGCAGTTTAGAATCATGTTGAATTCATTTAGAAAGATAATTCAAAGTTTTCTTAGCTACGCTGAAATTATCGTTAAGTTCTTCCCAATTTTTTTTTTTTTTGCCACAGTAATTAATGGAAGTAAAGGAATGAAACTTTCATTTCTACTATACCCTGGAGGTAGATAGAATTTGTTGTTAATACCGGTGATAAAATTATCACTGCAACTAAATATAATTGATGATTAAAATTAAAATTATCACATATGTACCTAATCTATTATTTAAGCCAAATATAAAAGAAAATTATTGACGTAATATCTAAATTCAGTGATAAAATGCATGAAAATAATGCTGACAATATTCAATAATTTAAAATAAGAAAGGATTAAATGACATTGTTAAAGGAATGACTTCAAAATGCTAAAAAAATGTTATTTTCATCTATTTATAAAGTGATAAATTGATTAATTTAATCGCCTGCTCTTAACCCAGGAAAATAGGGCTTGAAATAATGATATTAAATGCTAGAAAAGGGGAAGGGATGGATTTCGAACGTTGCTAACTCTAACTCATTAAGAATCCAACATGGATGCCTCTGTCCATTCCAGGTACAACCGCTTCATAAATTCTAGGACAGATGGACAGATAACTTAGGCTATTATTATATAGGGGATATGTAAACAAACAGAATTTAAATGTACAGCATTCTGCATTTCTTTAATAATTTATAAACTTACTTACATTATAATATATATCTTGGAAATTACAATAATTTTCTCTATAAAATAAAGCAATGAATCAGTTTATCTTTTTCAATATACAGGTAATATGGAAGTAATAGCTAATATTAAAGACAATTTCTTTTTCTCTAGTATCATTAAAAAGGGAGAAGGCTGTATACTGACAAGCTTCTCCAATTGAGCATTTGAAGGAGGAAATAAAACAGTAGACTACAGCACTTAATAAAATTTTCATGTGCATTTAAAAGGTAGATAGAAGCTGTTCTAAGTTCCGATTTGAAACTTTAAAAAATATCATTTGTTAAAAATTAATAATTAGCCTCATTATTTGTTACTCTCTCAAAACTTTTTTACTGTTAATCTTTTAAACTTTTATTATAGATAGTTTAGATGTTATTTTTCAGATAACAATTACTCAGATCTTTTGTATGTAGTTTCCTTAAATTAAAATGATGTTCAAATTTAAAATTGTCATTAGGCAATAAATTGTTCTGTAATGTAAAAGGATTGTATGTATTTATAAACAGTATATTATTATTTAAACTGATTTGACTAAAAATGTTCAACTAAATGTTTAATGCTGTAAACTAAAACACAAAGTACTTATTATTAATGTAACATAATACTAATATAATTGTACTTCTCATGCTCTTACTTTATAATATACTATTACACTCCATACTTTTATTTTAAATTATACTGATATAATTAAACTCCAAACATTAAAATAAATCAGAAAACTATTTTCAATAAAATAAAATTTGTTTAATCACAATATATAAACAAGCATTATATAAACTAAAGGCTAGTCAATAACTTCTACAAATAATTCAATATTAATGTCAATAATAATGTCAATAACTCAATATAATGAAATGAGTGAAAAGTTTTAATCACCTCCTCTTTAAATAGATTTTCAGATTGTTTAAGCTAGATATTATTTGAAATGCATTAATTTAAAAAACAAACACATGCATTTATTGTATTTCCATCCAATAAGAGATAGATAAATGTTTGATGTTGAAACCTTCTTAAATGATGTAGGTATGGGGTTTTAAGAAATAGAGTAATTAGCCAAGAAGATATCCACAATCACTTGCAGTTTGAATATTTTGCATTTGAATTCTTGATTTTTTTCTATCCTTTAAACACACTCTTAGACAAAAAGAAAAATGAAGATGTAATGCAAATTGGACACTATTCAATATGCCTACAGGTTTTGATGGAAAATGTAAAATTTTAAAGTTTGGCAGCCAATGAATGAGCATGTGTCACTTCAGGATATCTTATCTGGGCAACTGGCAGGATATTTAAGAAAAGAAATTTTGATTCTGGGTCATAAATTCTCTGCAAATTTTATTCTGTGTACTCAGACAGTAACACTCCATTTTTGCAAGTCAAGTAGGTGAGTCAAGTCAAGTAAAAAGTACTACTTGACTCATGTAAATGGTTCTAGTCAAGTCAAGTACAGTATCATTTTTATCAAGAAAATGATTACAAATGGTAACTTTAAAATAAGGTAGTTATAACTTATTTCATTCTTCTCTTAGAGCTGCCACATTTGAAACATGCTGGTAAAAGTCTCCATTATGAGACAATAATTAATTCATTTGCAATTTTTTTAAAACATGACACATTTAATATGTTTGAATGATTCAGAAACTTATAATTCTATATTTTAAGAGTTTATTAAAATTATCAAAAAGCTGTTCATTTCTTATTTTTGCAATTTTATCCACTGTACTTTCAAATAAATGCATCATTTACATTTCTCAGGAATTTTGTATTTGTTGCTAAAATCAGAATCAACAATTTATAACAAAATGTATATTCAAAAGTATATAATATTTACTTCACAAAGCTAACCATAAAACTTATGCAAATTTATTAATTGATGCAGAAACCGGTTATTAAGTTAAAATGATTTAACTGGTTTAAAATCACAGTAAAGAAATCAAATATATTATGCATTGCACATTCAATCAGGTGAGTCCTTTTCAATTCCTCTAAAATTTTGGAGAATTATCTGATGATAGTGCAGCAACTATAGAAAAGTATGCCGTCAATAGCAAAATTTACAACTGGAAACCTCAATGCTTTATTCATTTATTTTTCTCGTGCAAGATTCTGATCATTTTGTAAAAAACCTAATATATTCCTGATACTATATAAAAAATATAACATATGCAGACTTTGGATAGTTTTATTTTACACTTGAAGAAGCTAAATAATATATATTTATGTTTATAAACTTTACCATAAAAAGGTAAATAATAAAATGATTCAAGCTATTACATGATAATTTAAAAAACAGTAAAATGTGCTTTGAAGATTCATGTAAAACAAATATCTTAAACTTTCATTAGAAAACTAATATTAATTAATGCACATACATATGTATATAATATTTATTTTTATATATACACAAGTACATAAACATATTGTGTGTATAAACATCTGATTTAAGAATTTGGCACTTTCACTGCTGTTTCATATGATATACCTGATGACTGACTATTGGCTCATTTGTGAAAATACATTATTTATTATTCATTTACTACTGATGATTGGTAAATACCAATAGTAAAAAAAAAAAGAAAAAAAAAATTAAAGCTATTAATGCATGATAATGTAAAAACAAAGTGAAATGCACATTGAAGATTCAAGTCAAACATATGTTCATTGAACTTTCATTAGAAAATTAAAATTAATTCATGTGCATGTATATATCTAATCCAGTGCAATTTAATCTACTGATTATATGAAAATGTAGCCTCTATTGTTTTTGTTTCCAGGCTTCTTGATAAGGAGAAGTCTTAACAACTAGATTACTAAAGTAAACAGTAGTGGCACATTGAAGAGAATTCCAAGTTCGTAAAAGAACTTAAACTTTTATTTTAAAACCATGAAAATAACAAGTTTCAGTATAAGGCAGATAACAGAATGATCATGAAACATTTTGCTTTTACCGAATTAGGTTTCACAATGAGACATATAGACAAATTCCTTCTTAGAGAAAGTAGCTTATTTAGCGACATTAACAGTACAAAGGAATTTAGGTCAGTAGAAAAAGTGAGCCGAGGTCAGCTGGAAAATATGATGACTGAACAGAAAACTAGCATCCTGTTCAGAGAAAGCTTTGGTAAATGGGTTTGAAGAATTCAAGTTGCAGACACTCCTTTTAATAATATATTTTGTGGCTGGGAAAATAGATTTGAAGGAATAAGAAGGGGAAAAAAAGATAATTTTTAAGAGATAATTTAAGTATAATAATTTTGATATATTACACACACACACATATATATACACAGATATGTGTATAAAATCTGACTTAGGCATGTGACACTTATTGTGCTCTTTCATATGATACATCTGATGACTGACCATTAACTTAATTATAAAAATGCATGATTTTCTACAGCTGATTGGTAATTACCAGTAATGAAAGAATTCAAAGCTTTTAATACATAATATACAAACAAACATAAATGTGCTTTGAAGATTCAAGTAAAAACAAATCTATATTAAACTTTCATTAGAAAATTTAATTCATATGCATACACATACACGTTTGTATGCATACATACATAAACACTCAAGAGCCCAAACATGACCACCCATACATTTTGCAATGAACTCGCCTGGATGACGTGGAAGGAACATGATCAGGTTGAAGTGGTATTTAACTGCTGTTGGAGAATCTGAAGAATCATTCTTTCATTTACTTCTGTGTATGATGGGAAAGGCTGAGGATCTAAGTGATTTTAATAGAGGGCAGATTGTAATGGCTCGAAGGCTCAGAACAAGTATTTCTGAAACTGCATGACTCGTGGGTTGTTCATGATCAACAATTGTTAGTACTTATGCAAAGTGGATGAATGATGGTGAAACCAGCAGTAGACAACATGGTGTTGGATGTCCACATGCCGTCACAGAAAATGGTCGTCGGACACTTTTTTGCATGCTGCAGCAAAACCAGAGCCAGGCAGTGACTCTGCTGACAACCCAATACAATGCAGGGCCAAGTAGAGTAGTATCGGAGCACACTGTTGGATATGGGGCTACACAGCAAACTTCCCACTTGTGTGCCTTTGCTGACCAAGCATCATCGCGAACTGCACCTAAGCTGGGCCCGGGAACATTGTGACTGGTCCATGGTTCAGTGGGAGAGAGTTTCATGGTCAGATGAATCACGGTTTGTCATTCATCATGCTGAAGGACATGTCAGGATATGCCATCTTCCAGGCGAACAGTTGCTTCTTCAATGTACAGTAGGTCATACACAGGCCGGTGGTGGCAGTATTATGCTTTGGGGGATGTTCTCTTGGGCGTCTCTGGGACTCGTGGTTGTGGTAGAGCAGACCATGAATGCTACAGGGTATCTGAACATCATTGCAGACCAGTTGCACCCTTACATGGCTTCTGTTTTCCTAGCTGGAAATGGACTGTTCTAACAGGACAACGCCCCATGTCACTGGGCTAAAATTGTGTTGGAGTGGTTCCAGGAACATGATACTGTTATACATGATCCAGTTAATGTCCTGGCCCCATAACTCACCAGATTTCAATCCAATAGAACACATTTGGGATGTCATGGGATGGCAGCTCAGAGTTCAAAGACTACCAATTCGCAATATCTCCGATTTGTGTAACCGTTGCTTAAACACCTGGCCATCTACCAAGGACTTGTGGCATGCATGTCAAGGTGGGTTGAAGCTGTGTTGCACGCCAAAGGTGGGCCAACTCATTATTGACAGGTGGTCATAATGTTTTGGCTCTTGAGTGTAGGTGTGTCTGCACATTGTGTACATATATATATGATTTATGTATCTGGCATGTACAGTGTTGTTTCTAAGATACATTTGATGACTGACCATTGGGACATTTATGAAAAGGCATCATTTACTACTAATTTACTACTGATGATTGGTTGCTTCCAATAGCAAAAAATTCAAAACTTTTTTTTACATGATAATGTAAAAAAGTAAAATGTTCTTTGAAGATACAAGTAAAAGAAATATCTATTAAAACTTTCACCAAAATTAATTTACAAAAAATTTTTGCAAGAAATGAAAGTAACCATAAATCATACAGTGAATTAAAAAAAAAAAATTCCGCATAAATTCAATGATGAGCATACTCTCACAAATTCAATTCTAAAAAAAAATATTTAAAACTGGCAATTTATTCAAATGTTTTATAAACCATACACATTTTTTTTTTTTAAATTTCATAACAAGATGAGAAATTCCAGTCACTACTGGATACTACTGATTCACTAACTAATGTCTTTTGTATCATTTTACTTTTTAATTGAAATTTTTTTAAAAGAACAATTCGCACACAAACAATTCAAAAAGATATATGTATATGAAGTATGAACATGTTATACTTATTTTTTGTTTAACCCAATAAAAAAATTACTAAAAGAATGTATTTATATAATTTAAAACTTGTATCCTTATGTTATGCTCTTTATTCTAACAAAATAAGTAATATTTTATCCAATAAAAGCATTAGTTGAAGTATGGAATCTGGCAAATCAAATATGGGTAATCTATTATTCAAATAATTCCTAGTAATTCTTTTATTTTCATTATGAAATACACACAGTACAAGCATTGCAGTGGTAGCCATTTTTATTTTTACTACCGAAATTAGAAAGCCTTTTTCGCTAACAAAAAATGGTCTATTTCACCAGATAATTATTTACACAACAACCAGGATAAGTAAAAAATATGCCCAGAATAGCCATTTTTGGTTGAGCTCCCTGGCCTATGTCATAATGTTGTAGCCAGTTGAAAATGTCGACTCTTGATCATTCAGAGTAGCAGCTGTAACTAAAAAATTATGCCACTTCCAACTGTAGTTTAATATTAAGGTGCTACATAATATTTTCTTAAAGATGTCTGATACATTTGATAAATACTTAAAATATGAATAACTATTTTGATATTTCATATTATTATTATAACATTACCTATTGTTAATAGATTTAAGTATTGTAATATGCATTATAGAATAAATACTACATACAAAACTTGTAAATATGATTTGTAATATTAAAATCCATTGCATGCATATATTTTTTTTAAACTGCACATAACTGTTAGGAATTATTTACCAGTATTTTGAATTGCAAAAGAATAAACGAAATAACCATTCAGTTATTTTTTATTTTTAAGATCTTAGATAAATTAGTTGTTATAGATTTTGTAATCATATTGAAATATATTTGCATAAAGAATATTTGTTTACACGAAGAGTAAAGTTTTTGGAGTTGTATAAATATATTATAATATACTTTTATACAAGCACTTTGCTTTCAATTTTATTTATTTTTTAATGTTTTTTTCTATTTAGGTGGGTGTTTTAATTAAAAGAGTAATCAATACTATTGTCAAATTTTTGGAAGTAATTAACTTCCCTTTCAAACCATAAAGTTTGTGCATGCTAAAAATATTGTTATATTTACAAGAAAATGGTTCTTAAAATATTTGAAACAATTTACTGTAATTTAGTTGTATGCTTTGTTTTATAAAATGGAATGTATAAATGTGAATAAAATATTAAACATATATATATATATATATATATATATATATATATATATATATATATATATATATATATATGGTGTTTTAAAAAATATCTTCATGATGATTTACAAAAGACTTTTTTAGAGTATAAGTCAATGCAAGTATTTTCAAATTTTCTTAAATTGTTATCACAAAGTTTTTAAAAGTTATAAAAAACTACCAATCATCTATTGTTCTAATGATTTTTTATTATAATTCAGTAATGTATTTTATGTAATGTTCAAGAAAAATTTATTAATATTGAAATTATTAATATTTAGTAATATTGAGGTGAAATACCAATATAATGAATAAAAAAATTAGAATTGTAAGTTTTTGACTATTAATTTTCAAGCTTGCAATTGGATTTGTATCAAACATTTGAAGAAATAATACATATTACATAAAAGAAATTTGTGATCTTTTTACATAATTCTGATTTTTGCTTTTATTTAACTGTTTCTTGAAAGTCCATTTATTTAGAGAATTAAATTTCATTAAATTTAGTAATACAATTTATTCTCCCATGAATTAAAAAACATTTTGCTTTATATAAATTCCTGAATCAACGTATCAGTTAATGTAACTAAAGTACTTACTATAGTATAGAGAAACAACTGACTAGAAGTTTGGTAAAATAAAAATTGACAAGCTGTTTATTTAGATCAAACAGAAAGAAGTGTCAAACCTATAGATACTTATGCCTTTTATAATTACAGTATCCATAAATTCATTAGTAACAGTAAAAAATTATACATTTCAAGCTAATATATTAACTTTAAACATGAAAGTTTTTATATTAAATAGATAAATAGCTAAATAGGAATTTGATGATGTGCAAATTATGTTTTCTTGTAACTAAAGTACTACAAAACTGAAGTATACTTAATATACTGTAAAGAAACAACTGGTTGTAGATGTCTAGTAAAAGAAAATTTTACAAGATGTTTATTTAGATCAAACAGAAAGGTATGTCAAATCTATAAACAATAGGCACTTATGAATTCATAAATTAATAAGTAACATGCAAAAATTTACAAATTTCAAGTTAATGTATAATGTATACATGGCTTAATTAAAAATTTATTTACATCAAATAGAAAGTTAATAAAGTGCAAATTTTGTCATTCTGTCCTAAATCTAGGAGTATAATAGATAATTTAATTTACTTAAATATTACTTTGGATGAACTAGGTATTTTTTAGAATTATAATACACCAAAATAAACTTAGTTTGGTTTTGAGCATTACAGTTAGTTTTTTTCAAAGTAAGAAAAGAAGGAATTGGAAAAAATATTAGCAAATCATCTCAGTTAACAACATGGAATAAATAAAGACAACAACAAAAATCAAAGAAAAAAAAGCTTTTTCAAATCATGGTTAATATAAAAAGTATAAAGAATCTATAAACACTTCTTTCCCAATATTAAATGAAAAAAAAAGGTAAAAATATGTATTTTCATTATTTGGATCACAAATAGGGAGTACTATGCTTTCTACGATATTATTATATTTAATATGCTTGAAGTTCATACTGTAATTTTACTAACAGTTTCAAATTCTATTCAGAATAGTCAAAACTAATCTGAGATTCTGTGTATTAATGAATTGTTGCATATTTTGAGTTATACTTGAAAGATACATTTCAAATACTCATTTATTAATTAGTTTTTCATATTTTTCTAATAATGTATCATATTAAGCAATTAAACTGTAAACTCGCTTGATCACTTCCTAATTATTTTTTCTTCTCTCTAAAACTTAAATACAAAGAAAAAAAAGTGTTAACTGTAAACAACTAACACCATCTTATAACAACTTAGATTCAATTAGTGCTTTGACACCCGCAGAATGTGATTATTTTGCAGATATGGGTACAGGAAAAGTCCTCTGAAGTTTGTCAAAGCTCAACAGCAATTTTTGTAGGGTAATGTCAAATAGGGAGGGGTTCATTTGTGAATCTCAAACAGTGAGAGAGGTTCCAGAGATCACTATTTCCTAGATCAATGATTCAGTGGACAGCAATTAGCAGAGGTGCTGTTTGAATCCCCTATTGGTCTTTACAAGGTCTCTGCACCATTCACTTTAAGAATCACTGGTGTTTTTATGAAAATTTTGCAATATTTCGTGGCGCTGCTCAGAAGATGTCTCAGCTTTGAGGTGTCGTAATACACACTCTGGGAATAACTGAATTTTTCAGGTAAAACTTCAAAATGTCCAATATTTTAGGCGCTGACACAATATAATCACAAAAGAAAAATAACTTTATTTGGTTTAAAAATAAAGTGATTAAATCTGAAAAAAAATTACATTCCTGGTAACCAGAAATGTAAGACATAGCATATATACAACATTCACTGCCAAAATCTCACTCTCCAACATATTATTTAGAAGTAAATATATAAATTCTCTAATAGACATAAAACATGTCAAACTTTTTTTTAAATTAAAGTACTTGTATTGATTCAATAATTTGTTAGATATATCACAAAATTCTTTTGAAAGATTTTTACTTTCAGAAAAAGTTCCTTTTTGTCAACATAATGTTTTTTAGTTACGAAAAATCAGGCCAGTTTGTTACATAAGAATGATAAATGAGTGCCTCTCGAAATCAACTGCTTTGAAAAAGCAGAATAGTCTATAGTTCTTGGAAATAACATCTGAATATCCACCCAAATGTGCAGAATATTAAAATTCTGATTTTTACTTTGCTTGGACATGTGTCCATAGCATTTGCTATTTGCTAATCTGGCACTTTTTGAAAGTCAAGGTCATAATAAAGATAGAAAGCTCTTTTTTCCCTCCATGGAACCTAGCAACTATATAGTGCATAAATTTTCTTTGAATAATATGCTAAAATTAAAATTCTGTATCTTGGGAGGTATATATATATATCACAACATATAAATGAATTACTAACTGCTGAAAATAGGAAATCATGTCCCAAAAGAAAATAAATTTTTGCATTTTCATAATGAAGCATATAATATACAACCAAAATGTAAAGCAGGCAGGTATGCATTTTAATCAAAATTTAGAAAATGAGGTATAATTGAAACAGAGAATAACACCCAGAAGATATTTTCTTACAAAAGTATCACAAATAAATGCATTATATTGCTTCTTTGATTATAATTAAGTATTTGGGCTATATTATTTATTTTTAGGTAATAGAGCCATAATTTATGCAAAAGGGTAATTAAAAAACTAAGTTGTGGCAAAGTAAACTGAAAATCCCACTAAAAGATAGATTTTTAAATAACGTTCTACGCTTAACCTAAATAGTTAATTCCTGTTTTTGAATTAAATGAAGTTTATCTCTGATTGAAATACGAAACCTAAAAGTAAAAAAATTAATATCTACATCACAGGCAAAATAAGGCACCACATATTTTATTCAAATTTATTAGAGAAATTGTACACTAAACATTTTCCTTTGTAGTATATAAGTTGCATTTTCGTTGACAAATACTATACATTTAAAAGATGGCAAAATAAAGGAAAAGAATATAGTAATTTTATTGGACAAAAAATTACATAATGAAAAAACAAAGATAAAGACTAGAAATAAATGTTATGACAATGAAGTGATGTATTTAATACACATAGGCATGAGTAAATGATGAAAACTAATTTCACTAAAACACATGAAAAAATAAAATTTTGTCAGTGTCTAAAAATACTATGAAAATATTTAATTAATATCCAAAACTTTATAATAATAAAGAGTTATATGAACAAGCACTATACAAGACTTAAAATATTTATCTCTGTTGGTAGTGAGTAGGAAATAATGCAAAAAAACCAACTCTATAAATTGTTAGTTTTATAATAAAGACAACCTGAGTGCATTGATAAAAGAAGAGAAGGGCAATTTATGTACATGCATTTAGTATTGTATGCAACAAATGGCAGTGATTTGACAAATTTAAATTTAAAATCACATGCATAAATTACATTTTCCCTTTGAGCTTTAAAAAAAAAAAAAAAAAAAAAAAAAAAGTTAAGTATTTTTTCATTATGCAGTAATCAACCAATAACTGTATACACATCAACATTTCATAAACTTCTAAGAAGTAAGAGTTTATAGTAATCAGATTTTAGTTAAAAAATATATTAACTTTTGGGGAAATTTCTGTTATTAAGTTTCTATGTAAGTTGTAAGCTAGAACCAGATGATATTCAAATATCAAGTTATCTAAAAGAATACTCTCTGTACCATTAAAACTTAACTAAATGAAATTTTCATTAGAATACTATAGGAACTAAAACTTCTTGTAAGAACATTTCAGCACTTTGTATAAAGAACTAAAAATGTAACATGCAGCAGTAAAGAAAAGGAAAAAGATTTTTTGCATAACTTTTTGGCTATCCAATAAATTGCCAGCATTAAATTACAGTCAGGTAATAATGCAGTCTAAAACAAAGTTTCTTAATAATAGGACTTTTTAGTTTACAGATATATCACTCTCATTATTCTCAACTTTTAACTTTAGTTTATAATACATATTTACAGATATTAAGAAGCATAAAAAATTGCTACATTTGTAACAAATTAAATATAGTTTTAAAATATTATGGTTTCAATATTTTGATAAAAATTTTGATGATAAACTTTTTAGAAAGACTTATTGAAACTTTTTTGGTTACTATTGACAACATATTCAAGTTTTTTATTGGAGGGGGTTGGGGAGGTTTTCTAAAAACTAAATTTCTTAAAACAAAGTTGCAAATCCTGTGATTAACAGGCATATACAGAAAATTGTATATAAGGTTTGTAATAAGCCTGAGACCAGTGCTATACATATAGATTCAAAATGAAAGAAAATATTGTCCCTATTCATGAAAAAGCTTGGGTATGTACAGCATTATATAGGGAGAGTGCAATAAAATGGCATATATATATATATATATATATATATATATATATATATATATATATATATATATATTTATTTTTTAGTGATTTGCAAATTATTATTAAAAGTGATTTTTTGTGTGCATAGCTTTCATATGTTTGGAATTTAATTCAAAGCAAATTCAGGAATACAAGTATGTAAGAAGCTTTTCACTTCTGAATTTTTACCAATTATCATAGGAACTACTTACCAGTGTAATAATTATGCATTAATTTTCAATACATACAAAATAATTAAGATTGCAATCTTTTTTATATGTAATCCAGATTAACTTGATAATCTTACAAGTGAACTGTAATATTCAAAATAAAATTATGAATAAAAATAGTGAAAAGAATTTTGAAACTGTTTTTTCTTTTTTAATCAGTAAAATTAAATTTATTTATGATTAATCTATCTTGATAACTACAACTGTAACAAAAATATAGGAACTCAAATGTTAACATAGAGTGCAATTTAAATGACAACAGAGATCTTATTTGTAAGCAAAAGATATATATTAAAAGTAACTGTAAAAAAATTTGATACTTGTGCTCAAATTGTTTTAATAGGATGAAACAAATAAGATATATTAATTTGATTTAGTGAATGATTAAAAGGAAATTGTATATATGATTTTTAGGAAAGAAGAACTAATCAACATTACATATTAAAATATTCAACTAGGTATAAATTGGATTTATATTAATTACATTAAATCAAAATATTTTATGTTCTAAATAATAAAAATCAATCTTTAATAAATTCAGAAGGTTGTTTACACTTTAAGAAAGCCATTTTATATTAATTTTTCTTGTTTGCATTTCGAGATAAAAACTTAGTAACTTCAGAATTTGCCTTCAACTATTTTAATTGGAATGTATAGTACCAAATTTATTTAAAAAATGGCTGACAGGCTAAATAACTGCACTTTCAGAGAAAAAAGACATTGGTAAGAAGAAATTATAAAGTCGTGTAAAAATCACTTCATGCATAAATAAAATGAAGAAACAATAGTCTAATTGAAACTAAAAATGAAAAAAAATTCCATGAGACCTCACAGGCTTTATCGAAGCAGGTGAATCTCTCTCAAAGAAAGTGAAGTCCCTGATCCTAAAAAATAATTTACAGACTCAAAGGTTCATTGTATTCAAGTTATATAAAAAACAGCTGCTAAACACAGGAAACTTGTGGTACTACTGAGTCATGGTTGTATTTAAATGATGAAAATGGTGGTACGATATACTTTTGTCAACATACAAAAAGTTTTAGATGAATTTTGTTACAATGGTATATATTTTAAAAGAGGTCAAAAGTACCAAAATTACTCAACTATAAAAAGAATCTTTTAAACCAACCTTTTTAAGAAGAAATTGTGGATTTATAACAATATTACATCAATAAAGTATAGGTTCATATGAACAAAGCCTCTAGTCACACATCTAAGCCAACTGTCATCTAAATAAGAAAGAATCAGAAACAGGAATAAAGTGTATTCTGTTTAATGAAATACTGAAAAACAAACATTTTTTCAGTAGAATTTTGCACTTTTGGTATATTAAAATGAGCCTTAAATAAATGGCATTGAAGAAAACCAAATGAATTCTGGGAAATGCCCCTAAAGTAGTTGAATAAAATTCGTATTACATTACGAGAAAAAACTTTATTTCCATGAAAAATTTTAGCTAATCAATAGCTATTAAATAGAAGTAAATCATCACAAAGAAGGTAGCATTCATACATAAAAATTATTTCCGAATCATGCAAATAACCTTCTGTACTACTTTTTAATACTAATTTGGAATTATTAAATATTTATACTGCCCCTTGAGTTACTATTCAAAATTGTTGTTATACAATCTGTAACTATGTTATTATCTTAGAAACACACGTTTGGTTGAGTGCAATGGTTATAACTGGGATCTATCACTTAAAAGCTGATTGCAAAAAACTACACACATACAAACCAACAGTGAGATTTAAACTTAGGTAAAAATGGATTAAAGTACTTTTTATTTATTTGTCAATAAAAAGAAGCTGACAAAAGATATACTACAGACCTTTTATAGTTTGAGTCTGCTTACAGAAATCTCATAGTGATCAGACAGTTGATAGATAGCATCATAAAAATTTGTCCATTTGGAAACACTTAAAATCTTGCCTGCAAGCTTTTTTTTTTTTTTTCTCACTTGCCTGTTACTTAAAAACTCAAGATTCTTCAGAGCTTCCCACCCCATCCCCATCTTGGTATGTTTGTGTATCTAAAGGTAGTAGTCTGTTTTGATAATGATAAAAGTTTGATTTGTATGAAAGTTATCAATTTTGATTTTTTTTTTTTAAGTCAGGAATATCAAAGCGTTTACGTATGAAAATGTTTATATACTTCTATGAAATACTTAACTGAATCACATGGAAAAAAAAAATTAAATACAACAACAATTCAACTGGCAAAAGAGAGAGAAAAGCATACAATTATTGAAAAAGTTCTCTTTTGATTGCAGGATTATCTTTAAATAGGAAAATAAAGGATAGCTATAAAAATAAAACCTTGCATTTGCTTACACAGCCCATTTAAGAGGCACTTCATGAGTTCAAATTTAAGTATGATTCAATTATAAATGAGCACAATTTTTTTAATGTCAATGCAAAGAAATATAATTATGATAATCAGTTATAAATAATGTTGAATTTGTCTAGTGAAATCTCCCACTTTTACAAAGAGAATTATTTTTCTCCATAGAATAGTATTAAATAGTTTCTTTAATAAACTAGATTTCAGATTATATACTAACATGATTTTCACCAAGTACTGTAAAACAAACAAAATTATTTACAATCAGTTGGATGTGTGAAATATTTTATGAGCACAAAAAATATATCTAAGATATATGAATTTACTTTAACTTTTATAGACAGGATATGACATCTATCAAAGAGCTCAAACAAAATGATATGAGTGCAAAAAAGAAAGAAGAATTACCACTTTTTCTATGAATATTTACAAAAGGAACTAATTATACACAGATAATTTGAACGTATGAATAAATAATACCAAAATGCATAATGCAACTTCTAAGAATATTTACACTTGTGCAATATACAATATAATTCAATTTACATTTTTATATAAAATTATCAATAATACACAAATATTTTTAAGAAAATTTACTATCACTTAACACTATAAGCACACTTTCTACAAATTTTTTTAATATGTATGATAAAAGTTTGAAATCTAGATTAAAACAATATTAATAGCAACTTGAGTCTAACACAAAATAAAAGTGTTCTTCTCTCCACCCATAAAAAAAAGAAAGAAAGAAAGAAGAGTACAGTATCAATTTATAAAAATTATTTATGGTACTTTCAGTACAAATTTTCTTTTACTGTATTTATGAATTATGCTCTATAGATAACATATATGAATACATGTAATAAATTATACACACACAACTAAATAAATAGTTTAATGAAATTATGATGACAAAGGAAGCTCAGACAAGAACATTATTTATTGCATATTGCATTTTACTTTAATAATTATTTTATTTTTATAAACTTAAATAGTAACACATATCTTGCACCTGTAAACTACACTTGAGTTAAAACAAGTTTGCCAATAAAACCACTGAAATAGTAACATACCATTACACCTCCTTTATTTCCTGACAATTTTCCAAAATTATTTTTTACATTTCTAATTTTATAAATTTCAAAATAAAATTACAATTTATATTACAAACTTGCTCTCTTAATTTACTGCATAGTTTTACAATGTTTAATTTAATATACACAGACCCAAATAAAGCTTTGCATCCTGTTTAGGGTAATTTTGAAATTTTTGATTTTGTTTTTTACACCATGGACAACAAGTTTTTTGAGATGGTTGTTTATTAATGACAAAGACATTACTTTTTGTAGAGATATTTAATTAAAAGAAATTTTTTGAAACCCTATATTTAGCATGCCAGCTCTTTCTATGGTTATTGCTACATACATATTTTTTCATATATCAAACATAGTGAAACAACTTACTTTAAATCAACTATTACAGTTATATAGTTGAAAAATAATGGTAAGTAAATACTTATATATAACATATGAAATTTGTTATAAATTATCACTTAACTAAAATGTAATTAATAAAGGAGGTTAATTGTAAAGATTATATAAAAATGGAAACTATCCTATAAAATAATTTAGCTAGAAAAGCCCAAACATGCATATCATTACAGATTATGAAGAAAAAAGAAAAAAACACTTTACACATTATTCAAGATTTACAGCTTCTGATGAACTATTATGATGATGAATCAAATTGAAACTTTTAAATTTTAAAATCGTTTTACCACTAGCTTAAATAGTTGGTTATAAGAAAAGACTTGTGTTGCGACCAGAAATAAACATAAAGTTTTAATGGAATTATGTAATAAAGACACAAATGCAATGCCAATATAGAATATTGATATATAACCATAACCTAAAATGAGGATACTTTCAGAAAATTCAAACTATACCCAGTGGGAAAAATAAGAATTATCTTAAGACTTTATACACATAAAAAAAAAAATGAATTGCACTATCAAGATAATGAAATATTAATCTTTTCAATTCATATAGTATGTGATTCATAGATAACTTTAGTTAAATATTTTCAGGAGTTATGGCTTAAACACATTTATTGAAATTCATCCCTTAAACATATATATAT
Organism: Pardosa pseudoannulata; assembly: GCA_032207245.1. NCBI lineage: Eukaryota > Metazoa > Arthropoda > Arachnida > Araneae > Lycosidae > Pardosa > Pardosa pseudoannulata. Next base: position 126,076,426 of record CM063504.1, read on the forward strand.
TATTTCATGGTTTATTTAACAATATATTTTCTGTTACAATAAAAAGAATAAAATAGGTATTAATTTTCCTCCTGAACAAATCCAAAATTTTACCATTAATTATCCCAAGTATCATTGAGAAATTCATTAAATTAGTAACTTTTATTAGCAGATTTTTTAAGAATGCAGCAAATAAATTTTGATACAAGAAAAAAAAAATATATTGACTAACAGCTCTATACATTATAGCAAAATATATTTTAAAATAAAAACATCAAATGAAAATTACTTTTAAAATTTAATTAATCATTAAAATCTTTTCAAACATTGAAAGGGGGTAAAATAAAATTTATGATGTTCTTAACACTTTGTTAATTAATGATAGATATTTCTAATAATGAGATTCAATTCTTTATATATCATAAAATGTGCAGAAAGATGCTTTATAACATTATGTACATTCAATTACCATAATAAATATAACAGATTTGATCAAAAACAACAACAAGTAGTGTTTGCCAGTCAGAGAAGAGAATAAGTATAACATTATTTTAAACATTTAAATTTCTTTCAAATAAAATGAAGATACATTCATATGTAACATGATCACTTCAACACTTACGTACACTTAACTATCAACAACTATTTAAGCACTGTATCAATCTTAACTTGACACAGATCTCTATTGTTTAATGAAGAATTACTTTTAGTTAACTGCAGCTCAAATCCAGCTCACTATTATATAATATGTACAAGTTTATAAACAAATAGGATGGTCTTGTTTCTTGGTTTCAATTTTCTACACAATGCTGTAAGAAAATAAGCTGACAATTATAATATGAGTACACCTATCCCTTGTTTAAGACATATGAAAGAAACAACAAAAATACACCAGAATGTTCAAATTTTTGTATTAACTTTTACTACTAAAATATACAAATATAAACCTTATATAAAAAAGCATCAATATTTAATATAATTCTGTTATATTAAATTTTGATAATTTAATATAAGATATATATCTTATATATTTCAATATATACATACGTGCATAGGATATATATACATGTATATATATATATCAGCATATATAGGATAATATAATTTGATAGTTGTAAAAAGTTTTGTTCAAAATATAACATATTTTTAGAGGTTAGCATAAGTTTAAAACAGTACAGAAATTTTTAATAATGCTGTTTTATCTTTTTAAAAGTTTATTGAACTTCAGTCTGAACATAATCTAGCAAAATCTTTAAATACAAACAAACAAAATATAAATCAAATTTTACAATGATTATATGTATCATTTTACAGCACTGAATGCCAAAATAAGATTAAAATGAACATTTGCATATACAACAATATACATAAAAATGCTTATGCATGAACGCTATTCATGTGTGATAGGATAATGTTGCATTTATTAAAAACTATAGTCAACACCTGAGCACAGTAAAATAATTTGATAGTTTATTTTTTTCTTCTTTTATTATTGATTTCACATGATTTTTATCAATTAATTAGCTTATGTTCTTTTTCACCCCATTAAGATAATCACTGAATTTACAAGTTCTTAAACAAGCATTTCTGAGCTTTTCTTAAAAAGAGCAATTAAAGAAATTAAGTTGGAATAATATTCCAATTGATTTATGTTTATTTTACAGCTTAGTACTGCATTCCAATTATAAGTTTAACCATCATAAAAATTTTAGTTCATTCTAGATTGGAGATATTTATGGCTAGGACACAATAAAGCATATGAAAAGAGACAACATTAAAAAAAAAATATGACAAAGTGAAAAAAATAGAAAACAAAGAAAATTTTATTACAGAATATTATACTATTTCACTTTACTTGTTTCAAACTGAAGTGTCAATAAAATTTTGTTCATAGAAATTATAAATAAATTACAATACAAAATCAACTGTTTACAAGGTATAGAAATGACCCAGCATATTAAAAGGGCTGTTTTAGAACACAGTTTTGCAAAATTCTTTCTGGGACAGGAATAAAATATTCATCAACAGCTTCAAAAACAAAGGCATAGGTCCCCTTCCTTTAGAAGAGAAGCTGAATAAGTTTTAATTTTCATCCATCCACATATAAATATATGCATAGAGATCAACCATCAGCATTAGTTTCTATGAGATTCTAACTGATCTACGTTATATCAGTTCACAGAAGTCAACATACAATCACAAGTAACAAGTATTTACATAGTTCAATTATTATGTTGTCAAAGTTGCTTCATTAAAGTATAATTCATGCTACTAGTCTCCAAAATTTAACATTTAATTTTTGATGAATAAGATGTTAAACATAGTTGGACCAGCACCTTAATTCTGGCACTTTTAAAATGCCACTGAACTAAAATATAGCCATGTGGCAAGTTCAGAAACAATTGTTTTAATGCTTTTACACATGAAATTTTCTAGTATGAATAAAAATAGCTGTATATTGCACAACATTATTATAAAGAAATATACATGAAATGTATATTATAGTCTCATCTTTCTTGTTTTTTTTTTTTTGAACATTTTATATGTTGGCCTATTTATTTTACTATTTCTATAGAGAGGTTATGCAAATTTATAAACATAAAATCTAGTTTAGTTTTTACTTTTTAGAAAAAAAATATGAAAAAATTAATCTAACAAATGAAAAAAAAAAGGTAAAAATGGTAGTCATACCCTCAAGATGTCAGTTTACAAAAGATACTTTTTCAAATTTGCTGACTTGCTTCGACAGATAAATACATAGTTGCCACAAAATCGAGGAAAAAAGTACCCTGATATTTTTTTCTAATTCCTTGACATATTACAGTAATGCAAAATTTCTCAGAAAAGAGCAAAATTTTGATTTTCCATCATTCCCTGATGTGTGCCACCCTGTAAATCAGTTGCAAACAGCTTCATTATCTACAAAAATACCTGATGTAAACATACTGATTACACAAAATGCAGCAGCAAACTATCTTGGCTATTGAGAAGATTTTGAGGGCCACTTTTCATATTCATAAACATTTATTTTAGATTGTCTTCTCAGTTTTTAGAATTACGTACATAAAAGTGACATTAAGAAAAATTTTATAACTATCATTTCATAAACAATAAAAACTTATGTAAAAAAAGTTGTAAAAATTTATTTTTCAGAAATATTTAGTTAAAATTCTTAAAAACGCAGGGGATTAAAAAAACTTTAGAGGCAAAAAGATATGAATTACTAATGTTTAAAGATTTAGTACCTAAAAATTTTCACTTCTATAGTTTGAAATAACTAAAAATAAAAATTTAGGGAATAACTACAAAATGCATCAAAAGCAACCTTATACTTTAATAATAACAAACCAAATGGGAAAAGGTATTAAATGCATTCAATGTTTTTATATAAAGGAATGAACCAACAAATACAGGAAACAATGAAAAAAAAAATCCAACAAGTTTAACATCTTATCACGCACTCTAAACCCTATATCATATACTTTATCTACTCCACATATAGTCAGAACTTTTCATCGCTGTTGACCCTAATATTAAAAAATATACATAATTTTCATAACTACTGCATATATTTGAATTCTTCACTTCACATTGTCAAAATCAGCAAAATTATCAAAATTTGCAAAATTGTCAGATGCTGGAGCTGGGTTAGAGAAAGGATCAAATGCATCTTGCGATTTGCTTGACTTAGAGAACAAATCAGTGAAGGCATTGCTATTGCTTGTATTTTCAAAATCAGCCGCTTTAAAAGGGTCAGCTGGAGGGGGCACTGGAGGGGCAGGAGCTGCCCTTGTTGGTCCTGGTTTGGGAGCAGCACTACCACCCCCTACTTTGGGAGGTGCAGGTCGAGGAGGGGGAGCTTTGCTTTTCTTAGGAGGAAGAGCTGGAGTAGGGCTTTCAGGCCTAGGAGGTGGAGCATTAGATCCAAAAGGGTCAGCACCAAAAGGGTCTGAATCAAATCCCTAAGAAAAACAAATTACATGAATCACAAAAGTGTTGAAAAAATACTGATTAAAAAAAATCATTATACCTGCAAATTTTTAAAATTTATATAAATAAAACGTTTTAGTTAAAATATTGGTAGGTTAGAAGGTTGACATTTAGTAACAGAAATAATTGTAATTAATAAAAATTAATTCTATTTTTTCCTATACCTGAAAAAAATGCAATCAATAAAATCTTTATGCATTTATTTAATGATCCATTAGTTAATTTTTTCAATTCAATTCAATTTGCAATGTGCTTTATTTTTAAAAATTATTTACAATTAAATACTGCACTAAATATCCAATCATAATACAATAATCAGGCGATGCTGTATTTGGTGGTCACTAAAGCCATGTCAAATGTATAATTATGGTACAAAAAATATTTGTAAATCTTTTTTCAATCAGTTATATAAATTTCTGCTGGAATTGAAAAGATTTTTCAATGTTCACAAATTACTGAAGTAAAATCCATTATTCCTTTTTTTGAAATTTCTGATTTCATTTTCATGGTACCGGAAACCGTAAAAATTCTCAGTATATCTGTAAATCCGTAAAACTACAATAACATAATAAATTTAGAGAAAATCTGTAAAAGTTAGCAGGTAACTGAAATCAATCAGATTTATTTATTTTTTTAATGTAAGTTTGATTTTTCTTTACTTACTTAAATTGAATTTTTTGATTAATTTTTTTATAAATTAAAATAACTACAAATAATATTATTTAAACTATGATTAAATTTTGTTATGCCTAATGATTAAGTTTTCACTGTCTTACTTATTTTCTTATTACACTGTGGCAATATTGTGCACAATATTATTCACAAATGATAAATTATGCATTAACTGTATAAAATATGATTTTTTTAAAAATCTCTCCTCAACAAATTTATAATTTCCCATTATTGTCTTATTTATAAAACTAAAACTATATATCAAACCAGCTTTTAACTCACTGGTATTTAAATAACACAAAAGCAAATAATTAAAATACACTTGTTGATTTGATAAAAAAAAGTAAACATCAACAAAATAATATACATCCCCCTTCTCTTTAAATGTTTACATTAATTTTTGAAGAACGAAAAAAGTAACAGTATTAATGAAAAATTTACAAGTGTAAATTCATAAGTTATAATTGATATTATTAATTCTTTATAAGAGTAATATTTATATTTAAAAACACAAGCTTAGGTACTTTTTTTTTTCATTTTCCAGTTTACTTATCATTGACTGAACTAAACCATAGCAGCTGAGGAAGCATTAGCTGTAAACATAATATTAACAATAAATATAACATATAAAAAAGGTATTCTTGATACCAAAAGATTATTTTTTTATAAAATCTAACAATTTAAAATCAACATTTATGCCAAGTGGATATAAATCAACAAACTCTGACACAAGCTTAGGTACTTTTTTTTTCATTTTCCAGTTTACTTATCCATTAAAGTATAAAATAATACAAAGGAATGTTAAAAAACATTAGTATAATAATAAAAAATGAAGCATTATTAATTTTAGCTTTTTTACCAGTTATAAACTGAAAAAAAATTTTTTTTGAATGTTTTTGGAATACAAATTACTTTTTATGCAAGATGCAGCTGTGACATGATTGTGATACATAAGAACACAACACAGTTTAAAAAAAAAAAAAAAAAAAAAAAAAAAAAAAAAAAAAAAAAAAAAAAAAAAACCAAGAGAAAAATTAACAAACATTTGTTTCTACAAAAAATATCTATGAAATAAAGAACACTTATTATTTTCATATAATTGTATTATGGCCTACATTAATTAACAAGTTTGTTGCACAATGTAAGTTACATATAATATATACTAGAAAAAGTTGTTGAAGTTAATCAAAGTCTCTTGTCTATTAATGCCTAGCATTTCTTTTTAGGGATGGATAAAATATTGTGTATATGTAGAATATTTATGCTGTCTCAGAACAATTTTTCCTTCTCAGAGAAGGTATGTGGCAATCCTATAACCAATCTCTCAAATATTCAAGTCTTCCTAATACTTATAATTTTATCTCTTTAACTGCAATTTTTATGATTTTTCAAGCATTGCACATAAATTATCTCAGCATGCACATTGCTTGAAATCAAGACAAATAGCTATATATGTTACAAAACTTTATAAGATGGAATGTTTATTATGCATAACAAATAAATTTCCAATCACAAAATCTCTTTGGTGAAAATATTCAAAGCTGTTTAATTTTCATATTTGTTTTACTAACAGGGATCTATAGCTTAGATTGAAGATATTTCACAACATATTCAGTAAAAATGGTTCAAACATAATGGATTAATATGCAGAAAATAAAAAAATCTGAATTTTTAGCAATTACTAGTAAGAAAAATACATTTTATCTTGAAAGGAGTCAAGAGGAATGTACTTCAAACAATTATTTCAACAAATCTTAATTATTTTAAAAATTTTGGAATGATGGTAATGCAACAAAAATCACCAAGTAAAAATATTTACAAATACTTACAGTAACTGGAGATTGTACTGAATTTGATTTGGAAAGGCCAAATGGATCAAAAGGATCTTTTTCTATAAAAAAAATATTTCCTGTTAGAATATATGTAATGTAGTTTGATAGAAACAGAATTAATTATACTAATATTTTGATAGTTAACTTATAATGCACAAGGATATTGTATTAAAAAGAAAGGTTGATAAAATTTCGAATTTTTTTACAAATTAACATTGTGAACAAAATAAAATTTTTAAGTTATTTATATAATTTTTTTTATATAAATAGGTTAATGAAAACTTAATCATTAATTATAATGCATGCAAAATTACCATACATTTCTGTGTATAAGTCAAAACATTTTGGGGCTTTTTAAACACCTAAAGTGAGGAATCGGCTTATATACATATCCATGAAACAGATGTAATATATGTGTTATTTGGCAACATTTCTTGCTGTTGGCAACAAAAGTTGCCAAATTGGCAAAAATTAATGACAGTGTTAAGAACAAAAAAGAAAATGTAAAACAGCAAAAAGTAAATAAAGTTTTGAAAATATTTTTAATTGAGAAAAAACAAAAACATTTAAAAATAAATTTTAAATGACTAATATCTGGGTTATAATTTCTTAAAACAACAGTACTATACTGGTAGTGGATTGGCTAATTTTCTACACACAATTCTATGTAAGCTAGAAGCAATCGATAAATTGCCAAACAAGTCATTCCCCCCTCTTTTTTAAAGTTTATGTTGTTTAAATTTATGAAAAAGTTATGTTTACCTAGGGTTACAAGAGTTGAAACTATTGTCATTAGCATCTAAGTAAAAATATCTTTGGCCACAATTATCAAATTTGTGCGGAGTGGCAGTAATCTAGACAAGTTTCTCTACCTCTGCAGTTTCTAAAGCATTGGTACTTAAGATACATAAAAAGAAATATTAGTAAAAATATTATTGGTTCAATGTCAGACTAAAAAAGAATGTACTGAAAGGAATCTGATTTGGCCAGAAATTTTATTACTAAAAGGAAGGATATTTAAACCTTAATTTTCATTTGCAAATGTGGTATGAGTTGCTGTGTGTTATTCTAATGCTGCTGGTGATATCCTTAATTCTTTTAATAACTAATTATTTAAAAAATTCATAGTGTGAAAGAATGTATTGATTTGAATGAAGGTGATATAAATTAACCTACCTTATTAAAAAAAAAAAAAAAAAAAAAAAAAAAAGTAGTTTCCCATCCACTTTTGCATATACTCATAGAAAAGAAAAGCAATTTTTGATAGTCTTGCTCTTGTTGTTATTTTTACAATATATATGAACACTATCACATAAATAATATCTGCTTTTCTAGCTATACTATCACATTATATTATGAACCTTAATAACAGCAGTGGAAACCAGATAGTAACCAGAAAAAGCAGGTATACTGCTGGTTGTTGTAATAATCCACAAATTAATAGAAAACTACAATTTTGCAATACACATTCAAAATTTGCTTTCTCTAAGTCAAAATATACTTGAGTTATTGCACTCACAGAGGCCTGTAGCCATAAGTTTTATGGACTTATAGGATGTTCAAAATGTGAAGATAACTCAAATTTTTTTATTACAAATTTTTGGTTGATTGCAATACTTTCCCTGTAATATATATACAGGAAAGTAAAAATAGTTGATAAAATAAATTTTGAGTATTGTAATTCAAGCATATAACAGATAATAGCAACCTAAATTGAGTCTAAATTTTTTTTCAAGTATTAAATGTATATCATAACAATAAAATGACTACAACAAAAGATATTTTAAATAAATATCTCAAGAAACTATATTATGCCATTTTATACTATGTAAAATTAATGAAAGAGTCTAATTAAAATGATTGTAACTGTCTCATTAAGTAAGAACTCCTTATATGAGACATTTTGGAATGCAATTTTCCCTTTATTTTGACAGTCATAATAATAATATTTAGAAGTAGTCAGTGGTTTTAGTACTACTTTTAACACTCTTACAGCCATTTGAAGCTGGCTTAAAGTCCCCAATTCTAGTCTAATAAGGTCAGAGCAAACACTATATTTGTTCCAAAATATAAATTAAACGATTAAAGTAAAACACAGAATTTTTGCAAAAAACCTTATTTAATTAGAAAAGCAACAAAGCATTTTTAATCAGAAAAAAAGTAACAATCTAATGTCTTCAGAAAAAACATTTTTCACTTAAAAAATATAGTTGAAAATCTAAGTGACATAATAGTAACAGGGAAAAGAAAAATTCTTTTTTTACCTGGAACAGCTGGTGTATTGTTGAATCCCCCAAATGGATCATTTCCAAGAAATGGATCATCCTATAAAACCAAAGAAAAGGATAAAAATCTTTATAGTTACAGTTATTTTAAATATTGTAGTACATCCTATAAGAAATAGCACAAATAAAATTATAATCTTTTAATAGCATTGTTAAATTATACTGGAATATTTTATTTACAGTGTAATCATATCTGAATGTATCTAAACTGCAAAGCCCTTAAAGTCTGGCATTATGAACAGTTGCAAAACTTAATAAACAACATGGTAAACAAGAAAATCCAGGAAAAAAAAAAGTACCTTGATATTTCCCTGTAAATGTCCCTAAAATTTCCTGACAAATTATAAACTTACGATATTTCTTGGAAATATGCTAAATTTGAATCAGTGGAAGTTGCATCCCTGTAGGGGATGAAGCTTGCCATTTTTTGCCTTTATATAAGTAAAAAATATAATTTTAGATATATAACAGTATAATTTTCCATTAGGATGCACTTAATAATTTTACAACTCTTTCAATTAGAAAAGTTAGAATCCCCTACCCCTAAGTTAAAAATGTGCCTCTAAAATATACAGTGGATGTATTAGAGCTACAATTTTTCCAATAATCTAAATCAACATATATGTGAGTGATGCAACTAAAAGTGATGAAATGTTTGTTTTAAACCAATTCAATAGGGGTGAAAAAATATCTAAATAATTTAACATGCATAATAAATAGTAGAAAAAATTACATTACTCTAAAAAAAAAATTATACTATTCTTTAAAGCTGTTTCATAAAAATGTAAAACATTTTTTTCTTTATTTGAATAATTTATAATTTTAATGCTTGTTCTCTTGGCAACTAATTTTTTTTCAAAGTTGGCAAAATTTAGGAAAATACTGGATTTTTGCAGAATTTTGAAAAGTATCCCAATATTTCCCTGAATCAAAAGCACAATGTCAGTTTCCCGATTTCACAGTTTTCCTTGATAAGTTGAATTTCTCCCGTTACCACTTTGACAATCAAATATTGGCTAACCAAATTTTAAGCATAAAAGGAATATTGTGAGAAAGAGATTTGGTGCCAAAAATAGTTAAGTAATATCAATAGGTCCACAATAGACCCAATATCTTTCTCTTGAATAATTTATGAAACTGATCATTTAGGAATTACATTGCATTATGAACAATAAAACAGTTGAATTAACTCTTCCTATTATTCTTGATAAGCCAAATGAGCTAAACAAACAAAAATGAACTTTTTATTATCAATACTACTTACTACTTTTTACTTCTTAACGTTGAAATAAAAACTGTTGGTCACCCAATTAATTATTGCTTTGGAAGATAACTAAGGTATTCAGTTCCTTCATTATTCATTTCAGAAACACCACTTAAGATATTTTAAGTGCCACTTTTAAATTATAAAAATTATTTTCATTAACATTTACACTTTTAAATATAGATAGGCAATTTTAAAATAAAAAAATTAAAACTATTGAAATAAAGAATAATAAATTCTTATTTTAAAAGACAAAACGAAAATATTCATATGTATTTTGTCTAGTAATTTACAAATATAGAAAAGAAAATAAGAAAAGAAAACAAACTTTATTATTTGTTTGAGCAGCAGTTACATTGAATACATTATCAAATGGGTCTCCGCCAAAGGGATCCGCACTGGCAGTCACAGCTGTTTCTTTAAAGGGATCTAAAGTGGAAATAAATAATAATACAATATTTTCACATTGCTAAAATATTAAAAATTCAATAAATTTACCCATACCATGTTTACAATTAAAGTATAGATAACATTTTTTTAAAAATCTTTTTTAATTTTTTGGTGTGTGTGTGTGTGAAATAACTTCAGTTTTAAAGATTTAAACAGCATATAAGAAAATATGAATGATTAATAAAAATCTTTATAAAAAAATTAAATAACAGCCCATATCAGGTATTTTTTATTAAACTAAAAAATTAACCATTACAAATAAAATTATTCTAATTCAGATATATGTATAAATATTTATATAAATTAAGATAGCAGAAACTTAATCATTAATCCTAGTATTATGATTACAGATTAAGCTTTCCTATCTATCATGCTGTTAATTATTTTTAGTTATAATGTGCATAATATTATTTACACATGACAAATTCTATATTAAATGCCTGAAATATATTTTTTATTTCACTTCGACAAACTCTCTTACAAACTTTTCACATAATTTTCATTGTTTACAAATATATTTATGGCTAGTTATCTTCATGAAATCGATTTCTAAAACATTAGTATTTAAATAAACATAAAAACAGTATTGATTTGATTCAGATTTAAAAAGAATATCCTGAAAGAAATCTGATTTGATCACAAATTTCATTACTTAAAAGATATTTAATCCTTAATTTTTATGTGCAAATGCTTAGGTATGAGTTACTGTGCATTTTTAAGTTCTTGATGGCACTATTTTTTCATGAAAATACCATGATTAAAAAATTTACAAAGTGTGAGAGAAAGTATTATTGATTTTAAATCATGGTGGTAAAAAATAAACCAACCCTGATCAAATATATAAAGAATTTAGATCAGTGGCTCTCAACCTATGGGTTGTAATACAAAATGGGCTGCCAGTAATTTATTTAAAAAACCTGTAAAGGTAGACATGAAATGTTAATTTTTTAATGCTTATCAACATGAGATATGCAATGTAATTATTAGACAGCTGAAGCATACTGACCCTTCTTATTTACATACATATCAATATGTTATTATTCAATTCGCTCTCCATATGTCTGGTGGAATTTGACATTAAGCTAACTCAACAGTGTACAGTCATGATATTTCTTTGCCTCTTAAAGAGCATGTAAACATACAAAAGTTTTGAGATGGACTGCACTACTATTTTGCCAAGCTGAAAATCAGGAATGTACTACAAACTGATACATAAACAATGTGGAGAGATGTAAGGGGCAATCTTCAGATAAAATTTTTTCAGACACTCTATAGCTTATTTTATTAATTAAATACATGAAGAGGAGAGCAAAGGTTGTGAACATTATAAATATATAAAGGTTTAAGATTTTAATTAAAAATAGTAAGGTATTACAGGTATAGATGACATTATATACCATGACTAAAAATATCAGTATGCTAATTTTTTTTTTTAAAAAGGGAGAGAGAAAAATAGGTAAACGTGTCTATACATCCAAACATTTAGCAACAAAATTGAGAAATTTCTTCACAATTAAATGAACACAAGTATAAATTTTTATTTATAAGATAAAATGCTAACATAACAAAATCATTAAAAAAAAATAAATAAAAATTTAAACAGTAAGAAAAAAAGAAAAGGTATGCCAAAAGAAAAGTGGTTTGATCATGCCTATTAAAAAAAAAAAAAAACCTGTTCTAATAAAAAAATATTGATTAGAGATATGATGTTGTGGAGATATGCAACAATGCACTTTCAATATGAAACACCTTTTATTATATTTCAGTATGCAAGCTCTTTACAAAGCAGAAAATGTCACACAGAAGAATTTATGGTATAAATAATATTAATTTCTCAAAAATACAAAAGTAACTGAAGAGCCATTTTCTTCTTGCATATGCAAGAACAACTATTATTTACACACACACACACACACACACACACACACACACAAAAAAAAAAAAAAAAAAAAAACACTTGTTTATTGCCATTCACAACTTGCAAAGAAAGAAATAAAATAAAAAAGATAATGTGTGTAGAACATCACTTTTAACAGATGACATCACATTCTCCCACTTAAGTTAACTTTTTCTGCCTGTATTTCATCTTGAAAAAAATTCAGAATTGAATTGAGATCAGTCTTTTTAGTAATTTTAGCTCTATCTTGATCAGTAATTTCAGTCACATTTTGTTCTTCTTTATCATGTGATTTACGATTTGTAGCTCTATAACGTTCCAAAACAATGTTCTTCAGGTAGAGCAGACTCGACAAATAGAAAAAGCATTGATACATGTTTATCCCTGGTTACTCCTATATCTCAAGTGCACAGTGATTTGTTTCTAGTAAATCATGAAGATTTCTCAAAGATTTTCTCTGAGAGTTCTGTTTTTGGAGAACTAGGGATAGAAGATCCCTGACATACTTCTGAATAAATAGTTCTTCTCTGCCAAAATGTAATTTCAGTTGTTTTATAGCTTTCTCATAACTGCTTCCCCATGGTTAAAAACTTTTAACAATTTTTTTGGCAACACTTTCCCTCTCTATACATTGGGATAGGTATGTAAACTTGCCATGTGAATCTAAATTATGGTCTTTATGTAGTTTTTCAAATTGACCCCAGAAACCGATCTTGTTTTTTTTTAGATCCCATTAAATGTGGGTAGTTGTATTTTAGGGCCACATAATGTATTTTGCTGAGAAACACTATAATTCAACAAAACGCCTTCTCTTTCTGAAAGTTGTTTTAACATCAGCTGTAATAACCGCCAACAGTCTATATAAATTTACAATTCATTGATCTATTTCTCTCATACACCATTTTCTTCAGCATTTATCATTAGTGTAGCTTTTTCTCAATAACTCTAAGTTTAACTAATTTATCAGAAACTTCAAATTTGCTTCTTCAACACCAAATTCACTACACCCTTTAGAGATTATTCACCTCAGCTGAGTTCTGACTTTTTTCGCAGATTTCATATTAACTCTTTAAAATTTGCCATGAATTTTTACAAAGCAAAGTTCATTATAACAAAAAATAAATAAAATCAACTCACTTGAAAAGGAAACAATCCTGTCACAAATGTCAGATTTTCCATTTGAGTTTTGAAATCAGAAGTATTATTCTCAATGGTATAGTTACCTTCTCAAAACAACACACTTTCAATATCCAATACCTTTTATTATATTTCAGTATGCAAAATCTTTAAAAAGCAAAAAATGTCACCCAGAAGAAAGAAGGGGGAAAAAAAAAAGCGACTTAAGAACCATTTTCTTCTTGCATATGCAAAAACAACTATGTTTTACAAGAAGGAAAAAAAAATGCTCTTTTATTGCCATTTGCAACTCACAAAGAAAAAATAAAATAAAGATAATATGTGGATAGAACTTCCATTTTAACAGATGATGTGACATATGTATCAAAAGAAACAAAAAGGAAATATGCTAAACCTGATTTGAAAGGATCTTCTGCTGCAAAAGGATCACTGGAAAACCCATTTAATTTCCCTTCAAATGGATCTTTACTTTTAAAAGGATCTTCCTGTAGAATGACAAAATGAGTTTCATATAATACATTTTGAAAGCACACACACATAGAATACTTATAGGATACAATTTTCGGGGATAAATACCTGAAAATCATTCACAGGAGCAACAGGTGAAGTTTCATTTTCTTCTACAATAGCTTTTGGAATCTAATAATAAAATTAAAAAAAGACCCCTATTAAATGAAGTATAACAGACACAAAATTACAAATACTGATTTTTGTGCTAAAATCAAAAAGAAATTCTCATAATTGATAAAACTCTGAAATATTCTATTCCCTGCTTTTCATTAAGTGACCCATTGTTTGTAAAGTTGAAGATTATATGTATTGTTAAGTGAATACACATACAAAAGAAATATTTTCAGGTGTATAGTTGCATTTTAAAGTCATTTTCAACTAAACTTTAATTACTATAATGATATAAAATAAATAATTTCTTAATGATGAAATTTTAAAAAGAGAAATGAGACTTCATGTATGTAAAAAAATTCCTACATCTAACTATGATTCCTACATCTACTATGATTTTTTAGAAGTTAAATCAATAATATATATTACATATATCCCTACAAGAATGATTCCCTTAAATAATTCAATAAGTTATATTTTTTAAAGTATAAAATATAAACAATACTGTAATACAAAACAAATGCATTTAAAAAACATTTATAAATATAATAGGATGTTAATGAATTATGCAATATATCTGTAGCAGGCACATTATTTTCAACATTAATTCCCAATGAAATAGTTTTAAAGTAGTTACTGTTAGATTAATTTCGCCACCAAAAGATAGATGGCGCTATTGAGCGGTGGGAAAAACAAACTTTAGTCGAGGAGAAAAACTGTTGGACATTCGGCATCGGTTTTAAAATGTTATTCCTGTATTCTATTCTTATTCATATATGAAACGGATTTAAAGCGTAACATAATTCTGTATTCAGTTCACAGTTTATTCTCTATTGATCGTGTTGTTGTACAATAAAAAGTGTTTGTGTTCAACAGCCGTGTTTTGGATTTATACAGTCATGAGAATCCCAGAAAAAACAAAAGGTAAGCAGTTACCTTATTTACTTCTTCAGTAATATTGAACATTTACATATAATTTTATCCCAAGAAAATTCTAAATTCATTAACTATTCTGTCCAGTTACTTATTGACAATTCTAAATGATTATTATAGCTGATTGCTAGAGGACCAGTTCTAGATATTATGGCCTCCTTTATCTAGCATATAAATGGTAAATAAAATTTTGATGAAATTGACAACTATTTGCTAATATCCTAAGAATTTATTAAGATGTTTAAGTTTCTTATTTTTGTTTTCTTTGTATATATATATATATATATATATATATATCTGTAACATATATAAATTATTATACCTAAAATAGCTATGCAAAATTCTTCGTTTTGGCTCTTTTATTTTTTAATAACTTATTTCCAAGCCGTAAAATGTAAGATAAAAGAGTGATCTCTGAATTCAATTCTTTTAACCAATTACTCAAAATTAATACCAAAATAAATATTAATTTTCTGTCCAGTGGTCATATACATCATATAGCTTTCTTTCTTAATTTTTTTTTTAACCGAGAGAGAAGTGCACTTGAAAAAGCACTCAACCACAAAGGGTTAAAATTTGTGATACATAATTACATTTGTGAAACATAATATGCCTTATTACAAAACAATAACTGAAGTCTTAATCAGGAACAAAATTTGTATGATAAAATTACACAGCTTAAGAAATAAGTTTTCAGTAATACAGTACAAAAGTATTACGAGTCGATAAAATAAAGTAGTGGCATAGATTTTAGCTACCTGAGTGCAGTGCAGACCTGGCCCATATAGCAGAATCAAATTTGGATTGTTATGGTCTCAGAAAAGGCATTTTTAAAAAGGAACAATTACTCCATAAAATGGCAAAACTTAAAAATTAACTACAAACATTAGTTTTAAAAAGAGAAATTTAAATTTAAAAATTTTCTGTTCAAAAACAACTGAAGTTTTACGAGAATATCTCTTAAAAATCAATTGCTAATAAAATTGGATACATCTATTCAAAGAAATGAAATGATTGTTTATGGTTCTGATTACTATGTTAACTTTAATTTATTTTTATTTTTTGCTATGTAAGGGATAAATAGACAAGGGCCTACTGTTTAAAAGCTAATTTTAAACAAGGTGCCTATCAAACTGCTATAAGTCCATTTTTAATGATTTTTCTTTTTCTTAAGAGTCTTTAAGAGAAGAATATCCTAATATATTTACAAAAAACTTAGAAAATATTACACACATATATATATATATATACACGCTTACACACAGTCCAGTTACAATATAACGATCACTTTTACATTTTTTCTAAAGAACTATGATGAAATGTTTGGAAACTTTAACCATGAGTAATAAATGCATTTCCTCACACCATTTCATAAAAAAAAAAAAAAAAAAAATGAATCAGCAGAACATTTAGGGGACTAATAAAAATTGAACTAAAAAAAAAAAAAAAAAATAGTTTTCCCTGCATGAGAAAAAGTTGTGAATTGCTTATAAATTTCACGAATTCAAACATTAATACATCCAATTATAGACTAAAACAGGCATAAGTTTCTTTCTTTCTTTTTTTCTTTTTAAAGGGAGTGTTTTGCATGTTTCTTTGCTCATTACATGCACAATTTTTAACCAAATTTTTAGCCAACTTATAGATTATTTGAGAAAAAATAACAGTAATATTGCACAAAAATTTAAATACATTAAATACTCAAAAAGATATGGGTTATTTATTTGCAACTGCACAAAAAATACATTTTTGTACTTTTACAATTTTTTATAGTTAACTCTATAAGAAAAATATTAAAATTCCACTTGAATCCATTAAAATTAACAAAACTCTTGACAATTTATTGAGCTGCTTTTAAGGAAGTTCATTAAATGAAATAACTGATAAGGGACTTTTCACAATTGAACTTGTGTTTTGTAGAACATCCATTTGCTACAAGGTAACCAGTCTAATATTATGCAAATCAGCAATATCAAACGGCTTATAAAAGTGTGGCCCTGCAAAAAATGTTACAGAAATTGTTGACTGTCTAAGATAGAAAAAGTAAGAGAAAAGCTGAAGATTTCCTAGCCTATACAAAAATTAGTTATCTCTGTCTAGAAAAGCATATCAACACTTGGCAATTTTTAATGTAGATTCAAAATCATTAAAAAATAAATAAAAAAAACCACTTACAGTAGGTGAGAAATTAGTGATATCTGCTTCTTGCAGAGGTGGAAACCCATTCAGTGTAAAATCAGAAACACTACGGAAATCTCCAAAGGAAATAGCATTTTCCATTTCTTTTATTGCATCCGTCATTAGCCTATGTTGTTCTTGTAATTGGTCTATCTTCAACTTCATCTGCAACATAAATAATTTGATTTTACATTCCCAAATCAAAATTTTGTGTTTAAAATTTTAACATGAAGATCCTGGTATGAACTTACCATTGGTTTTAATTTTTGTATACTAAATTGTCATTGGCTTTAATTTTTATATACTAAATATGGTAAAATGCTATTTTGGGGGTATTGCACTTGAAAAATTGTAGGGGGAGAGGATTGAAGTAGTCATCTACTGAAGTCCTTAATTGCATTGAAAGGGAGAGAGACAGTCTTTTGAACTTGAGTGGAAACATTATATATAGGCACTGCTAAGTACGCTTTAAATTTCTTTTAAAAATCAGTTGCAAAAAATTGTAACTGTAAGGGTATGCAACACTCATGGAATAAAAATCTTATATGAATTTAGAATACTTAAATCATTAGAACAAAACAATAACAGTTCTATAACAAAATTAAACTATTAAATCTGTATAAAGTTCTGTAATTAAATCAGAGGTACTATGGATTGCATACAGGAAAATCCAGGACAAATAATAACATTAAACAATTATCTTTAATCCTCATGAGTGATCAGCTGCCATTTCAAACACTATAGGATGCCAGTTGTATAAAATGAAACACTTTGTGATAATATATTTATACGACATGATTGGAAACAAAGCACAGTAAAGTGAAGCTTTATTACAGATAAAGTTATTTGTCATGATATCAGTTGTGATATGAGACAAACATGATTTACTGCCAAGCTAAAAAAAAAAAAAAAAAAAAAAAAATCATAAAATCCAAATGACCAAATTATAAATAATAGTGGATATTAAAAAAATTTGGTACATTGGTTTAGGACCGCCTTGTACTTTCACTGTTAAATGAAATGCATCATGTTCTTTCTTTTCCAATTTTCAAAATTTGAATTAAAAAAAAATCATAGTTAAACTATGTTGCAGCCACTTTGTTTTTTTAAATAAGGAAAATTTGGTAGAAGCTTTTATTTGAAGTTTAAGCAAACGCTATCTCTCTATAATAATAATTATTTGAAAGTAGTAATTTATTATTCTTTATGGATAGAAAATCATTTAGGCTAGTAGTAAAAATAGCAATATATTTTTTAATTATAAATTAATAGAATTAATTTATAATTAACAATAAAAGTATACAACATTCAGCAAAATATTAGTTCAAACATAAAATATCCAGAGCAATTTTTTTAAGAGTAGAATTTAATGTTTTTTTTGTAACATCATTCTTAAATGGATTAGACTAAAAAAATAACAATTTTATTTTTTTGTGCATATTCATGTTAACAATAAGCATTGTATTTAATATTAATACAATGTACACAACACCAAATTTTTAATTTTAAAATATAAAAAACATTTAACTCACAAACCTGGCTAATTTGAAGAATTGTTGTTTGTAATGAACTAGTTAAGGCATCTAATTGACTTTTACCGGCACTTATTTGACTTTCTAATTTAGCTTCTTCTTGTCTCAACTCACTTAATTCTTTACGTTTGTTGTTAAGTTCTTGTTCTTGAGCCTAATTAGTTTAATTAAAAAGAAAAACAATAAAAAACAATTCTCAACAAGAAAGTATTTCAAAAGTAACTTTGATGAATTTCAAGTAAAATTATATACAACATCAAATACATATTATGAAAGCAACAGATAATGATTTCCATAAGAGATCAGATACCTGGAACTCTGTCTGCTGGATAAAAATATCTGGCTATTTTTGTACTGGGTATTAGACAGAGCATCTGATACCAATATATTGTTATATTTTATGCTTTTTTAATATATCATTTTAAAAAAAGAATGTATGATAAATTGTAATTTACAAAGATTGTTTTAATATATATATATGCATGTATATATAAATATGTATATGTCAGGTTTGAAAACATTAAATTAATAATTTAGGGGGTTTAAAGACAGAAAATGCAGGTACACAAATCACTAATAACTCCATAATGAAGCACTTGATGTTTAATAATTGAAGGAGAGCATCTTCAGATTGAGTTGCTGGTGAACCCACGTTAAGTGTCTGTCCTTTGTTAACGTATGGATGCTAGTCTGGCTACCATGCTTAATGGTTGAATACTTGTTTGTGATGAACACATGAATAAAGATATTATGAAGGACTATTTGGCTCTCTGACTAAATAGTTAACTGCTAGGCATGTCATATACATTGATAATGCTACACACACACACACACACACACACACACACACACAAAAAAAAAAAAATTAAAAGTTGAAGTAATCCCTATTCCTTATTGTCATGAAAAAGTACATATTAAATAAAATATATTAATACACCCTTGTTGACAATTATTCTTTCAAAATGATAAATTTAATTTATACTTAAAAAAAGCATTGTTGTAGCTTAAAGTTAGTTTTAGTTCTGTTGAGTTAAATAACTTTTGGAGATTCATAAATATTAAAATTAACTTCTAAATGAGAGCAGGACCTCATTAGGTGCCAACTTCTTATTACAACTGGGCAGTCATGACTTCCAGTAACAGAAATTTATCAAAGAGAAGCTAATTTTCTTTTCTATGGTGGGGTTTGGTTTCTAGATTCCAAAATCATAATTTCTCAAATAGAGGAGTCAGTTTCTTAGCTCTTATTATTAAAAGAAAGCCCAAGTGTGCTTAAGGGAAAAAAAAAAAGGAATTGTCTATTTTTTAAAATTTTATCTTTAGTTTGAACTAGGCAGTGTCACTAGGCACTGATGAGATATTTTTGCAAAAAATTTCCATCTCCAGATATCTGAATCTTTAGTTTGGATAACTGGTTGGATACAGGACACTGATAGTTACTGGATATCTGTTTCATCCCTAATACAAACATATATGGATAACTAATATAAAAAAAATAGTTACCCCCATTTACACAAACGCACGCACACACACACAAAAAAAAAATTAAAGTCACTACTTCTGTAACAACAGTTTTATATTCTGAGAAATGCATACTTCTAATTCCAATTCTTGGTCCTCTTTTTGTTTTTTCATCGCATCAATCTAGAATGCAAAAATTATAATCAATACTGATCAATAAAATGACTTAAATCAGAACATAAATATTTGGACAATGAATACAACCTTAAAAGTGAATTTACTGCTTAAAAAACTTAAGTAATACTGGTAATTTTAGGAATATTAAAAAAAAAAAGAAGAAAAAAGGTATTTTTTTTTTAAATCGTAGTTAAGTTAAACTAAACATTTAAAAACCAATTAAGAATGAAAAGTATCACAATGAAAAGCAGCTACTCAATTGAAGTAAAAGTCAAATAAGTGAGTCAGTGAGTCACAGAGAAAAATAAAATTGTAATTGTGATTAATATATAAATTATATACAAAATCTTTATTTTAGAAATATTTTCTATTTTTATTTCAAATGGCATATTTTTTATTGTTAATCATAAAACATAACATTCAATTAATTTTATTTCAACCTTTCACCCTAATTTCTAGCTTTATGGAAAAAATAGAAATATAAATACTTTCTATATGAATTAACCTCAGATCTATTTGCATAAGACTGTTCAAAATCCTTTAGATTTTATATATTTTACAAAGTAATGAGAATGCCTTAACCATTATCCTTCAAAAATAAGAATTTTTTATTACACATTTAAGAAAGGATCATTCATGCACTCAAACTAAGTATGAGTATTCATGAGTTGATATTTTAAGTTAAAGTTTTAACAATTTGTGAAAGTGTTTTTCTTCGAGAGTTTTATTTCAAAACAACCTGGAGAAATTCTTCAAAATATAAAGTTTATACTGCAATACTACAACCATAACATTTTTTTTTCTAAACAGCTATACATATATCATCACATGTAAAATATTTTCTATACTAAAGTACTATTTATTATTTTTATTTATAATGCTCCATTCAGATTCAAGATATCTAATATACAAATGAAATAAGTAAATCATAACTATACAGATGTTAAAAAATTAAAATTTCTGAAGACAAGCACACATTAACACCCAAGCAAATGCTATTCAATAGATATGCACAAGATATATAACTGAATAAATATAAAAATGTTAAATGTGTTTGAAAACTATATTAATACTAAAAAGAGAAAGAAAACTGCTGAAAATAAACTATATTAGAAACTTTAATTATCGATATTTGAAATAAAAATGCAAGACTTTTAGGGAATGTTCAAACTATTACATAATGTTACAATAATGAGTAGAAAGGATTATTTTTAAAAAGGAATTTATCAAACTACAAAAAATATATATTCATCTGACAATATAAACTATAATGTCCAATAAAGAATATAATTATTAAGGATTTTAGGTTTGAAACAAATTAATAACATGCTTTTCTTTAGATAAGTCTGTTACTTAAATTTTACTTTATAGTAAATTTATAAGTTTGTTTAGCTATCTCTAAACAAATTTATATAACACACAAAAAATTTATAAATTTATGATGAATACAGTGCAATAATTTACAACACCTCCAAAAATTAAGTCTTGAGAAGTTCAAAATATGAAACCAAAAAAATCATGTCAATTATTAATGCAGATCTACACAATTAAGATATCCATAATATAAAACTTTAAGAGCTGCAATACATGTAATACAATGTATTTTTTACAATGTAAAAGATTGTGCTACACATTATATTGTTGGTTTTTAGATATAGCATTTATAAATTTGTACAAAAACTGTTGAAGATAAATTTAAAATGTACCATAAAAAATATTAAAGACAATTGGAAGAATATGAGTTAAGGGAGGAATATAAGTTTAAAAAAAAATGTATTGTCTACCTGGTTCACTTCATCCTCAGTTTGAGCCAGCAAATCACAAAGGTTAAGGTCTAAAGAGTTTTTCTAATGCATGCAAAATATAACAAAATTTTAATGGAAATCAATCTTTTAGGGATCCAAAAAACAAAAATGAAGCAAAGATTTAACACAAAATCAACTATCAATAAATTATAAAACAAAACAAAATAAAGTAATGGTAAATATGCATCTGTTAAAAAAAAAGGCTTCAGGAAGCAATGCTTATTTAAAACAGACTAAATGTATAAAGCAAAGAAAATCTCAAGCCCCAGCAATACCTGTTTATCTAAATCATTTAACCTTTTACGGGCTTCACCCTTTTGAATTTCTAATTGTTTCAACATAACTTCTAAAGCATCTTGTTCATTTTGTAAATTTTTAAACTCTCCAGTTTTAATTTTTACATCTGCTTCTTTCTGGGCAAGATCTTTTTCTAAAGTCATCTTCTCCCTGAGAATGTAAAAAATATTTAATCATAAGGCATATTTGATCAACAATATTTTATTTTTTAAAGACAATATGACAAATCTGTGTTAATATTTTTAGATACATTTTTGAACATGTTCTTTGTTTACACTACAGAAAGTCATATACAGAAAAAAAGCCTCTCTGTTAAATCAAATATTATTTACAAATTTATTGATATCCCATTAAGATTAAAATATTTCAGTAGATAACAGTTTTTAGACATTATTCCAAGGAAAGCCCATGTTTAGAAAAAAATACACAGTAGTTATAAAACCTTTCATATCTTAATTGAACATTATACTTAAAAAAGACTTTTTTTATTGAACTTTCCTTCTGTCAAAGCCACTTGTTGAAGTGTAAATAAATTATGAGAAACAGTTGTGATACAGTGCCAGTTCTAAAAACAGATTTAAGGAATGTTGAATTGTGTATATTCACATAATTTTTAAAAGGGTGAAAAAACTTAAGCGTACATAAGAAATTAATTACAAAACCTGTAAACATATTTTTGAAAAGTGCAGAAATATTTTTTTTTTAAAGAAACAAAATCACAAATGATTGTCATAAAATAATGAACATACATTTGAAGTTCTTTTATTTCACTGCTTATCATATCTAGTTCTTTACTTCCAGAGGATTCTATTTCTGGAGCAATAGGTAATATCGTATCCTGCAAATATTTTAAAAATGCATATGTAAGAACATTTTAGTTATAAAAACAATACATTAATAATTAGTAATAAACTAAAGTTTCATCCTCATCCATTAAAGTGTTTTGATATATTGTTAATTAAATTCAAATTTTGTAATTTAATAGTTTTAAGAAACAAAGTATAAAGCAGAATTCATACAAAGTTATTCAAAATGAATAGTTTATATTGATGCAAAAATAAATTAAAAGCTATTAAAATTTTTCAATACAACTTTTTGAGATCATATATTTTAATATACTTTCAAACAGAATATTTTATTAATCTGAAATTAATATTTTAAAACTGCCCTCATGGTCCCAATTCAGAGAGTAAACTTTTATATAGTGGAATGAAAGAAGCCAAATGGAAAAAATAGGTGGTAGCATAGACATTAAACATTTCACTCATACAATACAGCAAGAAAAGAAGAGTTCAAGTGTTTTTACATGAATTAGGATAGTAATTAAACAGGCCTATGGACAAATGTTCTGTAGTAGACAACTAGATTTATTCTCTGCAGTTAGCATATCTCTCAGAATATCCCACAGAAAGAAAATATTAGAAAAACAAAGATGCCATCAAAACATGGGAAAGATGATGTGTGCAATTCGTTCTGCCGTTACATAACTCTGTAAATGTTGAAAAAGAAAAAATGAATAAAAGGAGTGAATGGCCCAAAGAAAAAAGGAATAAAAAAGAGGAATGACGTGAAATAAAGGAAAAAAGAAGCATTGCAGTGTCTGGTATTCTTTCTTATTTTTCTTATCACACTCAGCCCAATAAGAAAAATAAAAAAGACACACACACACATGAGATCTACACAAACAAACCACCACACTTATAAACTTGTAAAGTATATACACTGAATTTTTATTTTCAACTACTTATTAGAAATTCCATCATCAATTGCTATTCTTCATTAATTTTATCTTACCTTTCTTTCAAAACAACCTTTCATGAATTCAATTAGACTAACGTGAATTGTTTCTAATGTTTCTGTAAACATGACCTTGGGGCATACTGAGAATAGACTATACAATAATACATAATCCTACTCAAAACTGACTTCCGCTTATATCGTTTCAACTGAGTTACTTATATACTTTATGGTTATTTTTCAAGTGATTGTATGTAGTTTAATGGTATTGAGTTCTCTTGGGACATTGTTTCAAATGATTGATGGTTTAGCATAGTTGCCACAAAATACAGGGAAAAAAAAAAAAAACTGATAATTTTTTCAAAAATTTCCTGACATACTGCAATCACATGACATGTCTTGGAAATAAGCTAAACTTTGATCCAGTAGAGACTGTACCTCTTTCATCACTTTAAACGTTTATATAAGTTAAAAAGTATAATTTTAGGTATATGTTGATACAATTTTTCCATTGGGATGTACTAAATGATTTGATCAATCTTTCAATTAGAGAATTCAAATTCCGTAAGTCAAAGCATGTCTCCTTTTAACATGTAGCTGTCAATCAGAGTGTATATGAATGATGCAACTAAAAGAGATGAAATATTTTTCTTAAACATAAATGGGGATAAAATATGCAAATAATTTAATATGCATAATGAATATTTAAAAATCTTTTTCCCATTATCTTAAAATAAAAATGGAAAATGACCTAAACAAATATAAAACTTAAAAAAAAAAAAAAGCTTGAAATATTTGAAATTTTAAATCTTGGCACAGGAATCACTCTTTCCAATAGAAACTTTTTTTTCTCCTTCGTGAAATTGCAGAAAATTCCCCGATTTTTGAAGAATTTTGAAAAGAACCTTTATGTTTCCTTATCATTTTCGAGAATTGTATCCCAAAAATTTTCTGATCTGATATCACCCTATTTATGTATAGCAAACCCCTAAATATTAACCTACTTTTCACATAAAACAGTTGCATCCCTTTTATACTCTTAATTTGTTAGAAATACACTTTTAAAATGAACTTAATTTAAATTAGTAACAGATTTTGGATGTCAAAAATTATAACTGAGCATTATAGTAGGTGAATTTGTACCTCATATAACAAGTATTTACTATCCAAAATAACAAATATTGATTTTTATAAACTGCATTCTTAATAAAAAAAAATTACTAATTAGCTACATTTATTTCAGAATAATAAAGTGAAAATCTACCTGAGAAATATCTGATGCAGGCTTTGGTCTTAAAGTAGGAGGAATCATTTCTGGAAATAAAGTCACAGGAAGTTCAATGCCTTGAAGCTTTTGCTGCACAAGATACATAGCAAGAGCAAATTGTTCAGAATTCAATTTGCCATTTTGTTTAATATCACATAAATTCCTAGGAAAAAAAAAAAAAAAAGATTTAAGTGGACAGATTTAGCAAAGATTTACTTAAAATAAACTATTTATGATAAATAAACATTTGACATAATGTATATGAATGTATTTGAATAGCATGCATAATCTATATGAATTCATTTTATTTAACAAGTCCTATCATATCAAAGAGACATACACAACCTTACTTCAAAAACAATTTTCCAAGACAGTTATAAATGTGTTAATGGACTTTCTTTTAAAACAAAATTATTAATTTTACTCTAGTATAATTTTAGAAACAATTCTATGAAGAATAAAAATTTATTTGAAACCATATATTGAAGGGATTGAAACATTAGTACAGTTACTGATGTACTAATGAAATACTCATATATTATTGTATATCATCCAGTCCTACTGTGTGCAATAGATGCGAATAGCTTATCTGGTAAACTTTCATTTCGTTTAGGTCAATTATGTGAGTAGCACAGATCCAGTGTGGCTTATCTACACAGATTACCGTAACTTTACTAATGGTAGATTTCTGATAGAAAAAAAATGAGGAATTCTGACAAATATGCAGTCCGAATCATGTCTGACAAGAATATGACAACTTCACAGAATTAAAATAAATCAGCATGATTTCATAAAAAAAACAACAGTTCAAATAAAGTCTTTGTTTGCATTGAGCAATGAACAAATTCTTTTAAAAATTTGTAGAAGGCAGAAAAGTAAAAATAACCCATTGTAGAAAAGTTCTAATTTTTAAGATAAATAACCAGCTTAGTAAAATGCACTTCTTATTTAAAAATTTTTAAAGTTAAAATTATTTATATAGACTAATGAAAAATTATCACGATTAAAAAAAATTCACAGAGAGAATTAAATGTTCTAAATTTTAATTGTCTTTTAGGAGGAAAACATAAGCGATAAATTAGCACCTGTTTATGCATAAATAATCAGTTTGAAAGCATTAGCTCAAGACATGCATTTTTCAGAGCAAAGTGTACAAAAAAAAAAAAAAAAAAAAAAAAAAAAAAATCAAATTACTAGTTTAGTACAAAAATCAACATGCTTGTCAAATTGTCTCTCATTTAGCAACATAAACTTTACAGGCCAAAGAAACTTTGAGAAGACTATTAATGATTATTTTTCAGTATGAATATCTATCGCAAAACTAATAGAAACTCCCTTCTCAGTAGCCATCAATATAGTTCAATCTGTGAGACAGCAGATCTGAGACTTGTAGTTGGAAAATTATTGCCTGTTTAGCCATGCATATTGAGATATTTCTGGATGATAAACCAAATCGTTTGCAGTCATTTAGTTTGAAATCTGGCTATTCCAGTATATTTTGAACTGTTGTACAGTGTTAAGAAAAGTTTATAAACAAAGTTAGTTGCTGGTGACATGCGCTTACTTTAAATTGGAATATATATACCACAACATTATCTAAAGATAAAATAACAAGCTATTTTAATGGACACATTATTTGGAAACTAACTAAAATGAATTACCAAATAATAGCTAGAGTAGCTGGTGGTAAACCTGATTTCAAAAGAGTATCTTTTATATCTCCTCCAGTGACAAAACCATCTTTATCTGTATCTAACACATGAAACATATCATCATACTTTGCTTTATCTGCAGCATTTACAATCCATGTAGGTCCTCTACCAATAATCTAAAAGACAAATATATTTTGCAGGTATTCAAAATAAAGAAAAATATAAAAAATAAACTCTTTTATCCAACTATTATAAATACTAAAGTGAATCTTTCTCACATCAGAGGAAGGAGTGCTGGATCTTCTAATACGAGAAGAAACTGAATTATCAATTCCTTGTGGAAGAACATCAGGCAACACTGGAGCAATACCAGCTATGCTATGCTTTCTTTTCAAAATAGAGGCTAGTTCTGGAGGTAGGACAGATGGAACAGGAATATTTTCCAGAGCTTTATAAACAAGATGCATAGCCTAAAATAAAATCAAAACATCTGTCACAATATATTTATAAGTCAGGTTTGAAAACAGTTGGGTGCAGATGAGTTTACACAGTGAAAAGGAATGATTCTGGAAACATTCTAAAGCATAAAGCTAGATTAGTGCTCACAAATTTAAGCAAATTAAAGGTGAGAGTTATGAAGAGACTTTTAGTCCTGTAGTCAACTTTAATTTAATCTGTTTTTTTTCTTATCATTATTGTATATAAAAAAAATGGAAACATCTACAGAGTGATATAACGTGTGCTTATCTTTATGCACTACTTAAAGAAATTACCTACAAGTCTCAACCACCCAGTTTTATAGGGGAAAAAAAAAAAAACTTTTTTGTAAACTTAATAAAGCATTTTACAGCCTACACTAAAGCAGTCTATAATATATATATATATATATATATATATATATATATATATATATATATATATATATATACAGGGTATCTGCCAAAATAAAATTTTTCAAATCCATGACTTTCCCTGATTTTCGCAGATTATTTTCCATGACTTAAAAAATCTTTTGTTAAAGTGTATATGAATAAAACTTCTGATGTACATACAAATAAAATGAATGCTTTTAGAGAAATTACAAGAATTTAGGAAAAAAAATACTTTATAAATGTAATAAACTCATATATAAATAAATAAATCACTGTAGTATCTACATACCTAAGTTTAATCATATACTAAATTTTTTAATGCAATTAAAAAGTTTCCAATTTGAATTCAGGGTACTTAGGTATTATCGAGGTGACCATGAATAATGGCCAAACATGATAACCCTATAATGTTTATAGATAATAGCTGTAAAGATAAACTTAAAATAATAATTATTATTATATTAATAAAAATTTAATCTATAATTTAAGAAAAAACCAGAATAATATACTTATACATTTTACCCACTCATTACAAACTCATTGACACTCATTACTCATTGCTTGCTTTGAGTTTCCTTGGAGAACAATTTTTACTTGACAATATGATCAATGGTATAATACATAAGTAACAAACTCAGTAATTTCAGCCAAATGACAAGTAAAAATAGAATTAAATAATTCAATGCAATGATTTTGCCAAAATATTTAGTGCCTCATAATCAATGATAATTATTAACATTTCTATATAAATCTCAAAATTTAATGCCTCAAAATAAAAATGTCAAATTTACGGAAACTCCTAGTAACTCTTCACAGTAAAGATTTCCTCTTTTCCTCCAAAGTATGAATTTTCGAATGGCTATGAACATTCATGGCAGCACTCAAACCTATGAACTTCTGTGCTCAAGAGCAACACCCTACTCAATTAGCCATTGCTCGGCTAAATGGGTAGGGTGCTACTCTTTGGTTAGCCTGATTATTGTTATGGCATTGTTATCATATAATAACATAATGCTTTTTGCCATTCGAAAACCAGTTTTTTCATGTTTGACAAATTTTTCCCTTTATATTTTAAGTGAGCTAGATAAGCTATCATAACTTTTAATTGGAAATTAAAAGCAAAAGTAATTAAATTAATAATAATAAAATTTGTATTCTAAAATTTATACATATACCCCCACAGTGCCCTCTTTTCTGTTTCCATATTTAAAATTCAAATACAGTTCCTTTCTGGTAGTATATGTAAATTCTTGCTTTCCATACCCAGGGTTGCACAGGTATACACTTAATGCTTACTTGTATATTATGTAAACTTGCATTTTATACCAGGCGATCCCCCTCTTCACCCATGCTGAAGTCAGAATTGATTTGCATTCCTTACATTTTAAGCAAGAATCCTATGGATATGTTTTTATTCTTTGAGATATGAAGGAATATATGAAAAATACATTTTTTCCCTTGCCTTCCCTCCCCTTGGGGGCCAAATTTCGAAAAATCTGTTCTTAAATGATGCCTTCAGTACAAAAGGGATAAGCTCCGAAGTTTCGATATCAGTATCTCCAATAGTTTTGGTTAGGTGTTTATCTATAGGTGAACAAGTCGGGACTTCTTCCTTTATATATAGATTTGAAAACACTATTTGAAACAGAATAATTTAATTAATGCCTTGAGGACTAGCACGTAAATGCTATATGAATCGACCACTGTGAAAACTGCTGCCGTTTAAGGCCATCTAGTAATTAAATCTGGCATTTAAAAATTAAAATAAAATGTTCTGATCTCTGATTAAGCATATGCAATGCTGGTTAGATAAGAGTGAAATCGCTGCATCGTGTATACGAGACGTTGGTCGCAAATGGCTTAATGTTTCTAGTGCTTGCTAAACAGTATCTTCAAGTATAACAAAAGACAAAAATATACATATGCATGTCATATAATTAATGTTAGTTTGAGAAAAAAAAATCCCCTCCAAAAAACTTTGCATTTAATACCCCCCATACCCGTGTTTTTTAATGAAACCCACATGGGTTGGTATTTTAACACAAAAACCTTTTTTTTTTTTACATCTCTGTTCAGACTCTTGGAAACAAAGGTAGTGGAGGTGGGGTGTGTGTCT
This sequence comes from Pardosa pseudoannulata, assembly GCA_032207245.1. NCBI lineage: Eukaryota > Metazoa > Arthropoda > Arachnida > Araneae > Lycosidae > Pardosa > Pardosa pseudoannulata. The sequence continues at coordinate 126,106,580 of CM063504.1, forward strand.
CCAGCTGACCAAATATAAGGGTGAGAGAGAAGCCTACCCTGGTATTGTCTCATTAACACATGGAAAAAAAAACAGATGGCTGATCGAACTGCACTGCTGCGATAGAAGAATTTGACCATTCCGTTCAGTGTACTCCGCCCTAATGATTGTCAGTTTTTCTATGCTCTTATCTTCAACGGTTTCGCTTCTCACAACAAAATATAGCATGGTCTAGAATGTTGCAAAATCACCCCCTTCCCTCCGACTCCTTTGTCACATCACAGGCTGATGTATACTTTTCTTGTTTCAACCATTGGCAAATCACGGGTAACAAAACACTACACATCGGAGCACAAAAACCCCTGGTCACCTCGTAGCGACTGTCTTGCCATGCAGTTAAGGAGCCATAAAATGTCACATGTCTCTAGATGAATGGGAGTCAGGCTCTATGGACAAATGGGAGAAGTATGCAGCCAATTCTACTCAAAAAGAAAATTCAGTTGTAGAGGCATTTTTTGATTTTTTTTTCAATTGGTAGCTTAGTGGATCCATGACTTTCCCTGACAAAATTAATCCAATGTCTAAATCCATGATTTTCCCTCACCTTCCAGGTGCACAAAAACTGTGTACATAGAGAGAGAAATTATCACTTTCATACTTAAAGGTTAAAATCAGCTTCACGGGAATTATTATTATACTATACTACACCTATCATGCAATAAAGTAGATAAAATGCTACCGTTTTTTCTTTTACAGATTTTATGTTTAAATTTTAGGGCATCTGTACTACCGAAATCAATAAACTGATTAAACAGATTAAATAACTAAACAATGCTTCTAACATTTGATGCCAAAGTAATATTGTAATTGAATAAATCATATGATATGAATCTCCTCTATGAGGCACAAAACCTTTGAAAGAAGCATTATACAGATTTGCTTAAAAACAAAGACTGTCAAATGAAATAAAATCATGAATTTAACTGATCAACTTCTTCAGTTATTTACTTGTTACTATTTTAAAAAACACTGAAATGAAACATTTGACAAGCCTTCTTAAAACAACAGAAAGATTTATACTATCAACATATTATTTCAACACAGACACATTCAGAAATTTTCCATCAAGGAGGGGTTTGTTTGGATCACTATGATCCACTGTTTTGCTCCTGAGGTCTAACAAGACTGGGACCTACTGCTTAAAGCTAATTCCAAACAGATACAAATATCCATTCCAGTAGTGGAATTTGAACCTGTGAACTCTGGTACTGAAGAGCAGCACTCTACTCTTTGGCCATGAAAAAGTGAGTGTCGTTCTACTTTATATCTCAAAATTAAGCAACCTTAACATCATATATTTTTATGGGGAGGGGTAACAACTCCCGAAATCCCCCCCCCTTGTAATAGCACTGCTACAAAAAGTTTTTGTTCCTTTACAAGTTGCCTGTCATTCATCACAGAATTATTTGAAAACCAAATCAATTACTAGAAAAAGTATTTTAATTTAAATACATAAACTATAAAAATAAATCTCTATTTATTCTAAAAGAAAAAAGTTTACTTACCAAAATAAATTCTTCTTTACTTAAGAAACCATCTTGATCTGTATCACTTAAATCCCAAATCTACATAAATTAAATCCAATATTGCATTGCATTACTAATTACATAATTTAATGAAAATCAAAATATATAATCATTACAGGGATATTTATGAACATTCTTTATCTGCCAAACTTTTTAAAGAAAAATAGAAATTTTTTTTCAACCATTGTATCTGAAAGTAATGTTTTAAGAAATGAAGCATGTTTAATGTTTTTATTCTATTTGCAAAAGCTACTAGAAAATAAAAAAATTTCCCATCAAACTTCACATTTATTTTAATGAAATGTTAGTTAAAATTTAAGAATTTGATTTTATATTTTAAAATACTTATTTACAAAGTCTAAAAATAATTAAGATATACACTTCCTTGGTATGGGTGTATGTGTATATATATCACCATTCAGAAATATGTTTATACAGTCATACCTTATATAAGACACATATAATTTGACTTTCCTTCAAGGTTAAATTATTACCTTAAAAAAGTTATGGGAGTAGAATGAAAAATAAACTTGATTGATAATACTTCAAAACTTTTGTGAGTAAACATAAAGTGTTTCATTTCTTTGAAATTAAAGAAAAAAAAATATGTTCAGATGAACCTCATATAAACAATAAATAAATAATAATAAAAAAAGTTTTGTCTTTAAATTTATGATTTAAGTAAATGTTATTTTCTTTCCACAAAACTAAATAGGTGAAAATATTCCTCTCATACATGAAAAAAATATTAGCTTAAAAATATTAAACATTACGAGATAAATCTTCAGAGGTATCATGATTATGTCTGTTAATTAAAGTTCTCATTTTAAAATACAAAATAAAATTATAAACAGAGAAAACTTTAACAATGTTGAAAAACAAACAATTAGTTAAATACATTTTGATATCTATATTTGTCAACAAGAAAAATATTCTTACTTTTCCTAAAATATCCAATGGTAATTTTGAATTCAACATAACCTAAAGTGGGGGTGAAAAAAAGACAAAATTACTAATGTGCATAATAAATGACTTCCATAGAAACAATAAGAAATAGTTGCATGTAAGTTACTTTATAAATATACATATTAAAACAGTTAAGTACAACTTCTATATAAATTTAAAATTTAGTAAGTACATCAAACAGTTTATGACTGCAGATAGCATCTAAATTTAACAAAATTTTAATCTTTTTAAAAAATACATGACTTTTTCACTTTTTAAAAATTAAAATGCTTTATATATTCTTTGGCTTAGATGTAAGCTCAAAATTTTGGGAAAGTTTTAAATTACTTAATTTTTTATAAAAAACATATCCTCAAACTTTATTTATATAAGAATAATTTATCAAATTTAACATCAGGAAAAATGACAAACTGGAAAAAAGTAACTACTGCACTTGAATGTATTAATGTTTTCCTTTTTGCTCCTGTCAAAATTACTGAGTGAGGTTTCGCCTTATTTCTGATGCCCATTATATTGCAGGGCTAGAGAGTTTTAAAGTAATACACCAAAAATATTAAAAACAATCCATTTCTTATACTTAGAAATTCTTTTATTTCTTATTTTAAACATCCCTTGACGGTACCAGACTGTTTATAATGTAAATGAAGCTAGTGGGTTTTAGTTTAAACAGTCAGTTTTTATACAATTTTCTTTGAACAAAAATATAGACCCCTTTTTTATTGTTTTCTTGAAAATTATGTAATACTTAAGGAGTTAAAAGACTTGTTGAAAAGAGCAAAAGGGATATATATATATGCACAGGTATCAGAATCTGAAAATGCACATAAATAGAAAACAATAGAGACAGATTTTGAATATCTTGTACATAATGTAAACCAATTTAACAAGCAGTTAATCCTCAAGGTACAGCAGTAATGAAACTTGGACAGACATCGACAAGGAATATATATACAGTCCTTTTACTTCCAGACGTGCTGGGTGCACTGTGCCACAACTCTGTTCAAGTAAATAGGGTATTTCTTCATGACTAAATGACATAAAAAAAAAAAAAAAAACTAGCAGTCTCTACAATATGTATGTATGTGAGCTTGCAGACAAAGTTCAGGATTCTCCTTTGTCTATTTTTTGACTCTGAATAATTTTTTACATCGAATAAAGATTGACAATAGAATTTAATAACTTATTAAACTTTTTTTTTTATCATTACATATATAGGGGCAAAGGGAAATCAAATATATAATATAAACAGTAGAATCTCAATCTATCATTTCTGCATCAATCTTTTGATTCATTTGGCTCTGATTTTATCCCTACAGAACCTAAATTATCTTATCCACATTCAATGTTCTCGGACTTTTGCTATTCTGCACCTATTATCAAAACATTTTGATCTTGTTATGAGTTCTCTAAAGTCTCATTTCAGTGGAATCTATAAGAACTGAACAAATTAGGCCTTTTTTTAATTAATTAATTTTTTAATAAAATTATTTTATTCTAGTGTAAATGCCAAAAAGATTTCTGGAAAATTAGAGGTTTTCCTAGATTACTGGAAGGTTAGTATCAACATATACAAAGTAAGTACCTATTGCAAAATATTTTTTATTTGCTTAATATTAATTTAAATTATATTTATAAAATGTTAAATACTTCCAATTAGTGTTGCAAATATCTGATTTATTCCTAATCATACATTTTTAACAAATTTCTACATTAATTTGAAACATCCAACACTTTTCCCTTTTGGTGTCTTGGAAAATGATAGAATTAGTTCTCACTATTTATGTGTGATGAACCACTGAACTTTGTAATTACAGACGAAAAATGTCTATTCAAATCAAATACACACTTACAATATTTCCAAGTCAAATACATTTTTATTTTGAAGTTTATTAATTGTTTAAAACATACTTTAACAGCTCTTTTTACCTCTTAACAGAAATTATAAAAACTGAAATGTTTAATATTTCTCTGATTAAGGATGTCAAACAAGTACATCTGCTCTAGAAACTGATATGCATATTTGATTAAAAACATATTTTCAGTGTGACTAAAAATTATTATTACACATTTGTTTATAAGAAATAGAAAATTTTACAATCAGAAGTAAGGAAAACAGAACAAGATGTAAAACTCATTTTAATTTGAGATCAGTAGTGATGCACAAACATGAAAGTTATGAAAAGTAATGTAAGTTCAATTCAAATTTATTTATTGAGAAAATTTAATAAATTATATATGTTTGAAAATAATTCTCAGATTTTAATATTTTTAACTAGTTTGTTATATATGCTATCTATATAGTATGAAAAGTGTATTTCATAAAATCATTATTCACAGAACATAGAAAAATTTTCTTAGGATGCATGAAAAAAAATTGCTTCTAAAGCTTTCTTTGTAGCTGGACATTTTTTAATGTCAAAAGCTTTAGTTGTCTAATTCTTATAGAAAAAGAAAATCAATAAAAAAAAGCTTTTTTATAGTATGAAAAAAATTACATTTATCAATAAAATTAGCATAAGAGAAATAACATACTGGTTTAACTTTATCTCCAGGTAATTTACCAGCAATCGGACCCATTGAATAAAACATTTCTTCATATTTCTTTTTTTCTGAAGCCTACAGAAAAAAAAAGTCTGTATTATAATTGCACAAAAAATGAAATGCTGAAAGAATAAAATCCAATATTTAAATGAAATGTGTCTGGAGACTTGAAAGATGCTATTAATAGTTTTAAATACCAAATTTCTACATTTTGCAGCCAATAACTTTTGAGTTATGCTTATACAGTGTCAAAATACATTATATAGGAAATGTTTGTTATATAGAGTTCAGATTGCAATAAAAAGGTTTGGTTTGGAGTGCTATGGTCTACTTTTTGCAACAAGAGGGCTAATGATTGGCTATAAATATTCATGTCACAGTGGGATTTGATTCTGGTACCAAAGATTAATGCCCTATCTATTTGGCTGCAATAAAAAGAGGAGGAGCTCAACTAGTTATTACAGTTTTAAATACAAGAATTTGATCTCTTATCTATGACTAATAATTTTTCAGTTAAGCCCCACAGTGTAATTGCTCATTATATTGAAAATTTTTACTACATACAGTTTGAAATGGATTCAAAGGGGGAGATGCATAACTAAACAATAAAAGTCACCCAAAAAATTTTTGGAGTTTCTATGGCTAATAGTTTTTGAGTTATGTGAGTTACATATGTACATACAAACATCTAGATAAAACTAGTCAAAACTAGCTCAGTAATGGTAAAAATGGATATTTAAAGTTCCAGAATTAAAGTTTCCTTGTAAGTATATACGGACATAACACTTAAAATTTTAAAAATTTAGTCAATCACGGAAAAATATATTTGTTGAAATTTGAACTCCGAAAGTTATTGTAAGTACAATACCTTCTTTTAATTTGAACAAGTAAAAAGTACACAAAATTCAAAATACTTTTAAAAATTCTTACAAAAAATTAATGAATTAGAAATAAGCATCATAAAATTCTAAAAAGTAGTTTTTATTTTGTAAAGTTTATGAAAAAAAAGTATAATTAGCATATACTGGTCTCTTAACATAAAGAGACAAATCAAAATTCGTAATCATCCATGCAAATAGTTATAACATTAATAAAAGTGGAAAAAATGAGAAAAGTACTATGATTTTAAGCACTTATAGAATGTAAACTTTTTTCTTTAGTTTTAGAATTTACGTATTAAGATTTCAGTTAAAGGGCAATATAATTTAAAAAGCCACTTTGATGAAGATCATTTGAAAGTATGTATAAAAACAAGTTCTGTTAACTTCTGACATATATTATACTAGTAACTAGAAGTTACAAACCTTTATATTCCAGTCAATAGCAGGTGAATTTCTCCCACTTAATGTTTGCTATGAGGAGGAAAAAAAATTTTTTTTTTAATTTATAAATTACATAAAATGAGCTAAGTTCAGCATCACATTTAACTTGTGCTTTGTAAAAAGTTATATTTGCTACAAATTTATTTAATGTCTACGTAAATATGGAAATAATTTACTATAATAATAAATAGCAAAATATTTCATAAAACTTTATACATTTTTGTTCATAGGTTTAGCAGTCTCATAGTTTGAAATACCTCTTTCTAATGATAGATTTTTTTATTCATTTATTTAAATGTATTGTAGGAAATGCAAAATGCTACTGCATTCTCTCTTTAATAAAACATGAAATTTTTTACAACTGAAGTTTAATCGGATACTAGTTTTTATTTGACAAGTTTTGAGGTATTAAAAGGGGGGGCTATCCCTTTTTATATCCTGAAACAATTTCAAAATTATTGCTTTTCTGAGTATCCTTTAAAAAATTTTATGAACAGATTTTACTCTATTTTAGAACAAATACCTCTTGATATGTTATTGTCAACAATGATAATAATAAATAGCAATAATAATGATGATTTTTATTCTGCACTTCTGTTATAACATGCATAACACTCTTTCTTGATCAATACGTTGAATGTTATAGTTATCTTTCTAACCTATAACTGCTGAAACAAAATTAAAGGTGACATCTTTTCTGTAATTAAAGGTGTAGATGAAAATGTAGAAAATACTAATAAATTTTGCATTAGCCATTATGATTGGTCAAATACAATGAATCATGTGAAAATAAAAACAGAAATAAAGCTACTTTAGAAGTAACTTTAGAAGTTTAAAAATTTTAACTGCAATATAAATAGCGTAACCAGAGTAAAAAGGAAAAGGAAATATCATTGACAGTGATGGGAGCAACTTGTTGCATAATACACATTAGCTTTAGGTATTTGGACTGCACAACAACTATCACAAGAAAAAAATTTCAACAATAAATTAAATAGTGTTAGCAAAGTGCAAGACAAGGTGGTAATAATCAATGTTATTCATTATTAGCAGTAAAACAGTTTGAGAAAGAACTTTTAGAATTAGAATTAGAATTAGGGTGGGGTGGCCCATAAGGGCACCAACACTGCGACCTAAGGCCTATTGTACTGAAAAAAAACCCAATCACTGGAACAAAGATTCCCAGCACAAGGTTAAGAAATATTAACCATTAAGTTTCAGAGAGACCAAAAGCTGAGATAAATCTCAGCAGCAATTTAACCGGGAAGTTGATCAGCTCCCACGGCTCGATGAAGTGATATCAAAGAAATTGAAATCTCTTGGAGCGGTAGTAGTCATATTCACACAAAATGTGTGATGAACTCTCCTCTGCCATAAGGCACCCCCTACATACCGGGTATCCATGATGCCAATAATGTTGAGGTGCCTCTTGAGGCAACAATGGGAGAAAGAACTTAAGTTGATTTCATATCAGTAGCTATTGATCCATCAAACTTTTTAGACATGAAATCGATGCCCCTAGGCATTTAATACTATAATCCCAAAAGAGATGTGAAAGTGAATAAGTTAGAGTTACTTAATTTAGGTGGTAAAGTTTCAGAGCTTTTGTTTTTCAAAATGTTTGAAACATTACAGAAGTTAGATCTCATGAAAAAGGTTGTTAGTAATATCAGCAAGCAATACAAATGAAATTTTGATGGAAAGGACAATCTATTTTAAAATACAAGAAAGGGCATTGAAAATTTAAATTGAAATAAAGCTATACTCAGTAGCAGCAAGACAAGCATGGTCTCTACTTGCTGCAATGTTCCCTTTATTACAGTCATACTCTTTTATTATTGACAACAAGGATTAAGTCTTAAAATATCATTGAAAATTTAATTCCTGCATTTTCTTGACAGCCATTTAAAACTATTTCACAATATTAAACACAACGAAAAGCAAGTGATATCATGAACTGATATATCTTTTATATTTCTTGTTTATTTCATGTAAACTGTTCATTCAAACTGTTTAATTGTATGCCCAAGATTATATTTTACATTTAAAAATATAATAAATGAATTTTAAAATGAAGAAAGTAAAAAATGCCTAAAATATTTTTACAGTTTACATAGGATTATATAAAGTAATACAAAAATACACTTCCTCAAGAAATAAATTACATTTCCATCCCATGTTGATGAAAGATTACTAACAACAAAACACCTTTAGAAAATTTACACAAATCATTCATAATTTTCAGCATTTAAATATGGAGGCTGTGATAAAACAATATCCTCCATGGTCTATGCATACAGTGCCCCTCTACTGGACAATTTCATGAACTTTGAGAAACATCTCAATCCTCTTCAGTTCTCAAGTTTTGGCGGCATGGCAGAACATGACTTTTATTCCTTTTCCCCTGAGATAACTGTTTTTGCATCCTTTTTTTTTAAAAAATCTTTTTAAAATACAAAAGTGGTAATTTCATTTAGTGTTCTTGAAATACAACCATTTATTCAATTGTATGTTTATTTTGCTTTTGATTTTACATTTTGCAAAATAAGAGTTAAAATCCTTATTTAATATCCAATCATATATAAATGGAAACAAACCATTGTTCTAAAAATGCAGTATTTTTGAGTTAAATAAATTGTTTCGGAAAGGTGAGTGTCCTTGAACTTATTGATAACAACAACTTCATTGCTGAAATTACACCCTATTTAAAAGAATTTGCTCACTTGACACCTCAAATCACAGAACCTGTTGAACAGAAGCAAGATAAAAGAAAGAAATACTTTGATAAGAAATGTAGACAGATTTACTATAAGTCTGGTGATAAAGTATAGATAACTTTACATCCCATGAGCAAGTCCATAAAAAAGAAGAGCAAAAAATTTATGCCTAAACATGAAGATCCTTATCTTGCCATTACAAACAGATCTCCTACAACATACGATGCTGCATATCCTGTTAATCGTGATGAAGTGTTAGGTACTTATCATACCAATATGATGAGGTCCTATGAACTGCCTCCTTCCAAAGACAACAGTCTTGTGACTTCCATAAGGAAAAGAGGTAGATCTCGCAAAGTAATCCAACACAGAATCTTTGTCAAGACATCGTCAGTGCCTGAGGGGGAGTCTGGGACAAAACGTCAATATCCTCTATGGTCTATATCTACAGCACCACCATAGAGGACAATGTCATAAACTTTGTGAAACATCTCAACCCTCTTCAGTTCGAGTTTTGACGGCATGCCAGAAGGTGACTTATATTTCCTTTCTCTGAGATAACTGTTTTTGCCTCCCCCCTTTTTTTATAATTTTCCTCTTGTAAATATTTTATGTAATGATTTTGTTTTATTAAATTCATTTGCGAGTGTACATTTTTTTATTTGGATAATTGTGTCACTAAATTTTTTTTATAGCTGTTTACGCACTGCTACAAGGCTCAAATAGCATAGTTGTATACCATGCATTATACAGTTTATCACTTTAGTTGATAAAAATATTTTGCACTTAACGTATGCATTAATTAAATAGAAACAGAAAATAAAATGGGGCAGAGGGATGTTGGCAATCTTTTAGCTATAACATATTTTAGAACCAATCATTGCTACATTAGTGCTACCTAATTTTTATATTAGTTAAAACAGATAAAATTCCACTGAAATCAAAATTTATCAAAATTAAAAAAAAAAATTATTTTTATCTTAGGAAATAGAATGAGATTTTAATTTGAATGATTAATAATATCAATATTTGTAAAAAAGTAAATTTTATTTGATTTTTACCATTTGTGGAGGTGGAACATCAAGGCTCATATTCATTAAAGTAAGCTCTTTGCCGTTCTGTTGGAGAGCAATCAGCTTCAGAGCAACAAAAAAACCCTGTTTGTCTAGGAAACCTTTTCCCTGTGGATCTGACATATCCCATATCTAAAACAAATATAAATATTTATAAATGATATAAAACTATAATTTTAGTACACAAAAAAGTTTCCTTAAAAATAACATTCAAAGTTAAACAAAACCTTTCTAATATAAAACAGTGCTTAAATCACAAAAATGTTTCACACTAAATGTTTAAGATAAATTTTTTTAAATACTCATTACTATGTCATCTTGATTTCACAAACATATGACAGCCAAATGAATTAGAATTTCTATTACATCTAGACAGAGGACAGTTAAAATTTACAGTAAATTACACAATGAAGCTGGGAAAAAAAAAGTTGTTAGTGACTTATCTTGTATAATAAATGTATTGCTTATGAATTTCTTTAGTCATATTAATAGCAACAAGGGTCTGAATTCCTCAAATCAGACTTTAGGTTACAGGTATTTTCTGAATGTATATTAAAATATATTTTAGAAACATTTAATTACAATACAAAAATAAAAATGCACACTTAAAGTTTATTGTTATTATTTCAATTCATATTAGATTCAAATTTAAAAAAAAGAACTCACTTTACTAAGTATAGAGTCTGGAAGCCCTGAACGTTTGAGAAATGCTGCTGCTTCCACAGCAGAAACACAATCCGTTTCAGCAGGATCAACCTAGAGGATAGAAACTTCTACATACTTTATCAAATTAAATTACAACATACTTTTTGATTATTTTGAGAAAGAAGTGGAAAGTTAATAAATAGAAATATCTTTTGAAGAATATATTAATTAGTCCTACTGTTCTGTTGGTACTTACTCCCTGTATGTAGTGTTCGGGTCAATATGACTCGATTCAGAAACTAATCTTTCTTGTAGTAAATGATAAGTGCAACTTAAAAAACAGTTTAAACAATAGTAATGTAAGTTTAAAAAGATTTAATATTATAAAGTATTTATAAAAATAGAAAAATCCTTGAAACTGAAGCTCACAATAATATAAAGCATCTATGAAAATAACAAATGTATTTGAAATTACTTTTATTTACTATTTGAACAGTAATAGCTTACATGAGATTTGCAAATGTGATTCTTAAAACTAGCATAACATATTAGTTTTGTTGTCATTGCTTGATAGATAGAGCTTGCATCTTGTACGTTTGACACACAATGAAGTATTCACAACAGATCCCAATGGTACATTTTCCGTTTTTCTCTGTATTTGTTTCACTAATTTTATTGAGTCCTCACTTCTTAGTAGATGTGGCTTTGCCTTGCTTCAATGTGTGGGAAAATGAGTGATTTTCTCAGTTCTTAAAAAAGTCAGTCAATTTTTTTTTTGGTTCCATTCACTATGTATTAACCTTTTAAAGGTCACCAAAATAAATTTATTGGAATTTAGTGTAATTAATTTATAAATGTTATCTATGAACCTTGTAAATGTAAAATATATGATAAGTTTTCTTTACATTCCTTAGGACGGTTTGCCTTAGAGGATACCTAAGAAGGGTTAGGTTTGGAGTGCTACGATCTACTCTTTTGCAAGACAAGGGCTAATGAGACCGGGACCTACTGCTTAACCCACTGAACGGACGCGTCGACGGGGGTTTGACAGCGAATTCCTGTTTGAAAACGGACCTGTCGACCCCTTCTCGTTCGCACTCGTATAACTTGTATCGCACACTTTTGAGGAAAAAAAATATTGCAAAGCGATAGTAAATGAAAGAAACTAATTTTGAGTAACGGAACTCCTTTACCTTGCAGGGAAAATAATTTAAAAGTAGCCTGACAACTTTTAAACTGGCAACTCTAGTATGGTACGGTAAGTTCCGTCTGGAATTTACGAAAAGGGTGACTGTTTTGAAAGGGAAAAAGGTGGGGAGGGTGGCCGGTGGATGGGTTAAAGCCAATTCCAGACGGCTACGAACATCCATGCTCCAGTGGGATTCGAACCCACGTACTCCAGTCCCGAAGGCCAGCACCGTAACTAATCGATCATCGTTAGGCAAGGAGGTTTTGAGGAGTTGTGACTAACCCCTCCCTTTGTACAGCTTGAACATTATACTTTTTAAAAGTTTAACTATACTAGAAGAACAATAAATATTAATCCTTAAAATGATATAATAAATAAGTAGCTTAACAATTTATAAGTGGGGTTTCTATAGATACTATTATTTGGGGTCATAAGAAGGATAAATTGAATTACTGACTTTGCAGGTACAGCAAGTTTAAAAACATATATTTCAAAAGAAAAAATAAATGTAGAGCTATCATCTGCTGTAAATTTAAAATGTCAAAACATAAAAAAAAAAAAAAAAAAAAAAAAAAAATCGAAAAATCATCCATGTTTCTAAAAATATTTTTTTTTAATTGCAGAAGCTCTTGATTCTACATTATTGGTTTCTATACATCACAGATGTATGGGATTGGAGCTGTAAATAATTATGCAAAGATAAAGTACTCCAAAAAATAAAGTTTAAAAGAAAGATGTTTAATAGGTGGTTTCGCTATGAAACCACTGTCAGCTAAAGGGTTAAAGCACATAGAATAAATGCCTTATACACGGAAGAATCAAGCATGTTATGGAATACTATCATGGGTCAGCGATTTGTTTTTCTTTTACAAGTGTATGTGTTTATAAGTTGATCAAGAGCATCCACAACCCCTTTAGTTGAATTATAATATATGATTATTAATAATTTTTTATCAGGTCTGTTGTTAATTTCTTTGCCATGATAAAGTACTCATAATAATAATATTCTTGTTCCTTTTGGAATGTAGTTTACAACTGTTGGGTCTTCTGTAAAATAAAATGAGCTGTGAACTTCTTTGGAATTTCTTCAGGAAGTTCTGATCTATTTTTTCTAATGATGCAAAGCATAATCATTTTCCATTTTAGAAGAAGTTGTCCTAAATTATTGTAAGATGAGAAAAAAATATTACTTGTAACATTGTGCCCCAAATACCCATAAGATTACACACTACTCGCATTCAGTGATTTTTCTCTGGCTTTGACACACTGACTTTGATTTTTTTTCCAATGTAAATTTGTGTTTTCAGAATATGCAAAGATTTACTGTCTCATAAAATTCATATTATCCCATATTTAGATGACTTGCTTGACACATATTGTTTGAAATAACATTGGCCATGAAATTCTATTAATTCTTCATCTACAGTAATATTTTCATTAAGATTATATAATTTTGGTAGCATTTCTATCCATTTTTCCCAAATATCTTGCACTGTGGCTAATTTATCAAAATTTCTTCTTTTTAGATGAGTGGATTTATATACTCTCAATATGGTACAAAATGTTTTGAAGGACATTGTCACCCAAAATATATTTCTGACAGTTTCTTTATCCCATAAACTTTTTGTTGATTCTCCATATGATTTATAAACACTAGCTAACAATAATAATCCAATATATGCTTGAAAAGTTTTACTTTCGATATTTTTTTTCCAATTTTTATCACAAAACTTTTTTTTAATATTAGTCATTTTATGATTTTGTTTTCAATTTTAGAGCTGAATACTAACTCATATGCAATTTTAACATCTGCTATCCTTGCTGTTGCATATCTTGTGACCCCTACAGTAGTTTTTATAATATTAGCAGCTGTTGATTGAGGAGAATATGGCAGCCGATCCAATTTCCTGATTCTCGGACTATTTATAAAAATAGAAAAATCCTTGAAACTGAAGCTCACAATAATATAAAGCATCTATGAAAATAACAAATGTATTTGAAATTACTTTTATTTACTATTTGAACAGTAATATCTTACATGAGATTTGCAAATGTGATTCTTAAAACTAGCATAACATATTAGTTTTGTTGTCATTGCTTGATAGATAGAGCTTGCATCTTGTACGTTTGACACACAATGAAGTATTCACAACAGATCCCGATGGTACATTTTCCGTTTTTCTCTGTATTTATTTCACTAATTTTATTGAGTCCTCACTTCTTAGTAGATGTGGCTTTGCCTTGCTTCAATGTGTGGGAAATTTCTCAGTTCTTAAAAAAGTCAGTCAATTTTTTTATACTTTATAATTTGTTGAATATTGGTATCAAACTCTTTGTCAGAACTTTCACTCTAGATTTCATCCCTTTGACCATCATATACATCGAGTGTGATTTTCGTACATTTTACCATAGAATATAATTTTCACACTCAAGTATGTCTTCTTCATTGTCAGAAGCTTCTATTAGTTTAGTTATATCAGTGTGACTAAAATTTATGTAATTCACCATTTCAAACAGAGTACAAAAAAAGGAAACAATGCAATAAGAGTAAATAGCTTATCCCTCCCCCCCAATTGTGCAAGGTTATCTTTTGACCTTGCACACACACTCATATATGACCAAAAGAATACATAACTCAAATATGTTTCAAAAATGAATAAATTAGAGAAAAAATGATTTTTTTTGCAATGGGTTGACCAAAACAATACATTCGGTATAAATTGAAAAATATTTCTTCAAAATGTAAATAAGCATAAATCCATCTCATTATTTACCAACGATATCAAGAAGTCTCATAAAAATATCCTTGTATTACATTTTTTTATGAACATATAAATTTTATTTTGGGTCATACTGACCCATACAAAACAACAGGTTTAAGAATTAAACAACATTACCTAATAAATGACATACACGCACAATTTTAAGAAGCTCTTAAAATTTAAAAGGTTCTTTCATACTATGATATATATATATATATTATGTATATAAATCAAAAAGCTATTTGCACTGCACCAAAATTTCCAGTGAAAGACTTCAACACTTCACACATTTATGTCTTGCATAACATAGGAGCTTTCATGAGGCAGTTTTAGTTTGTCTGATAATCAGATGTAAACATGTTTAGGCTGATGCAAGTGACATCCAAAGTGGAAATAAGTGCAGCAATTCATTTTTTATGCATAAAATAATATAACTGCACTGAAATTTGCTGATATTTACATAAAGTATAAGGTTAAAAATTATGCAATGTTATATCAAGATATCACAAAAGGATTGTATGCAGCAAAATAAATATGCGATTTCTGAAGAGTAGCGGATCATCCCAGATATTTTACCTTATAATTTCTCTGTTTTTTGGCTTATTAGACCTTTTTTCCTTTGGAAGACCTTTAACAGCAATGATATTACCTGGATGATGAGGCAAAAGCTGCAACTCAAACTTTACTTTATGAAATTTATTCTTTGACTAATGCTCAAAGAAATAATAGTAACTGCACTCATGCATTGATTCTGGTTTGTTTCCACTCAACCCTCTTAACTTATCAACAGTACTAATAACAAAGTTGCATCCACTAATTAGTAAATCAGAAAGAGGCATACTAAAAGCAGTATATATTATAGCAAAGATCTTGCATGATAAATAGACAATATTTGATTTAATTAAATGCTACATAATAAATCAAATTTCAAAATAAAACACTGTCTTTTTCAGTTTGCACAAAAACTGTTCAAATTAGAAGTACTTTTCAGACACACCAAATTCTATTTGGTTTGTATCACAAGTTAGCATGCATATATATATATATATATATATATATATAAAGAGAGAGAGAGAGAGAGATGGCATGTGGCACTAAAATTGACAATAATTTTATACTCCAAATGGCAATGGTTCAACAACCAGATTCAAACATCAGCGGCCCTTCATGAAGTGCAGTTGTATGCATTTCAATTGTCAGTTTACAATATTCTATCTCTGCTTTGAAGAAGTATTTAAGTATCAAAAGTTAAGCAATGAGTATAAATATTTTTTTCAGCAAGTCTTCACAGTGTAACGACTAAGTAGCAATAACTTCTGTTAAATGTGAAGCATTTACATTTTTTAATTAGGAAGTTTTTTAGAACCAGCTTTAAGAGAATTTAGCAATGGGTATAAAATTTTGGGCTCAACTTCCTCTAGTTCTTAATAACATATTTACAATAAGAGGTAATAGCAGAATTTCTTACATTTATAATTTTTAGTTCAGTTGTTTGGTAAAGGAAAGTATTAAATTAAAAGACCATGATGATCTTGCAGTAGCTAGTTTTATATGCATTTTCTGATTAATAAGTTTTACTAAAAAGAAATGTTTAGATATTACTTATCTGAAAGTTGCTATTTTGGATCTACTCTTCATAGACATATATTTATTATAAATACTGTATATTTCCTTGTATAAGCCAAGAATTTTCAGGGCTTTTTAAAGACCTAAAGTATGTGTATGGGGTGGAGGGTCGGCTTATGTACGAGTCAATCGAACAGATGTAATACATGTATTCTTTTGAGATATTTTTTGTCATAGGTGACAAAAAGTTGGCAAATTGACAAAAATTAACAAAACAGTAAAAAAAAGTAAATAAGAAAATGCATAATGGTAAAAAATAAAGCTTGTAAAAGTTTGGAATCGAGAAAACATAAAAATTGAAAAATAAATTAAAAAATGATTCTTATCTGTGTTATAATCATTCCAAAACAACAGCACTATAATGGAAGCAGATAGGCTGATCCATAAACACAATTCAACATAGCCCAGTAGTAATTGATGAATTGCCAAACATAGCATCTTTTTTCCTTTATTTTTTCTTTTCTAAGCTTATACTTCTTAAATTTAAGAAATATTTATCTTTATATAGGGTTACTAGAATTGAAACTTGTTGTTAGCATCTAAGTAAAAAATCTCATGGTCTAGTGCCACACAATTATCAAACTGTGCTCCAAGGCAGTAATTTTAGATAAGTTAGTGTAAATTTTGAAAATAACTAACATGCATAAAGTTAATTAAAATTTAAAATATAAGCTATTTTTCATCGCCACTTTAAAAACATGATAAGGTATGTCCTTGTATTTATCTTGAGGTGCGACTGATCCTCTACCTCTGCGATATATAAATTGTAAGCTGTGGCGAGAAAGGGTTTGACAAATGTGGTCAAGCAATTAATAAAAAAATTAATTAAAATGCTTTAAATAGTTAATTTAAAGCAACTTAATAGGAAAGTATTTTGCTCAATTTACCTGCTTGGCGACATATTTGAAAGCTCTAAAAATTTTTTTCACTTCTTATATCTAGAAATATACAGTACTTAAAGCACTTCCTTTCGGTTATAAAGAACATCTAAATATGTAATCTACTAAACAGCTATCAGACTTTTGAATATTCAGCTCAAGTTTAATAAAAGATGCATACTTCAAGTTATTTGGAAATGAAATTACCTGCCGATAAAATGCTTCATATACAGCTATGTGTGATTTTGCCACCTACAAAAGAAAAAACACATTAAATTTATAATAAATTTTTTTCACCTTCCTAAATATCATTTTTACTTTGATAGTTTCATATTTATAAATTACACAGTAAAATGAATTTTTTTTTAAATGGACACTTTTAATTAGAAATGAAACAAATAGTGATTGCACAGGATATCGGAGCACCCATGGCTGCTGGAAACAATGTTTGGTACTAAAATTTTTAATATAAATTATGCTTTTATTAATGTATAGTTTCAAAACTACAAATTACAAACATATCTTATACATAATAAAAAAGATAACTAAAATTTAATTTAAAAAACTTTTTAAATGTATGTGAATTAATAAGGCTACAAAGAAATAAAGTAAAGTTTAAAATATCTAGTTTTATACTAAATTGTGTGGAGTAGAGGAAATATTGTAATCATAAAAAATTTCAACTCAATTTCTTTACAGAAATATCTATGTTGATTAACTTAGATATGTCCACACACATATGCATCTTGTATATGTTAAAAATGATTAGGTATAGAATGTTAGAATTTTATATTTAAGACTATTGTAACATCTAATTACACTTAATCGATTTTGATTGTTATGTGCCCAGTATATAATGAAAAATCTCAATATAACCAACATTGATGCAGTCTTTTCTCTGCCCGTTGGCAATACTTGAAATCTTACATATTCTTGAATAACATACATATATATTTTGATATTACTGAAACTGAAATTTTAGTGTAACTGTTATCTTTTTACTGCAATCTGAGGAATATATCTTATCTTCAAACGAAGTTTAACCCCTTAAAGCATGATATTTTCTCCCGAAGAGTGGTAAAGAATTTTTTTTTTTTTTTTGACAGAAAAGGAAGATATAGGTGTAGTGTAAGTTATTTCTTGCAATTCCAGTTGTAGTGGGTGACTAAGGAGTGAGAAAGTGTGTAAAACAATTGTTATACAAACAAAGTGTACACAATTTCATTATACATTTTGAATTTTGCCCGTGACAGACATGGGCAAATATATTAGGTCCCAGTCCAGTAGTTTTAAGCAGTTGCTTAAAATCGATTCTGAAAGGCTACAAAAATCCATACCAGAGTGGGATTTAAACTCATGAACTCTGGTACCAAAGAAATTTCTTAGTCCTTATTTGGCTATAACACTTGCAATGACAAGGAACCAGTATTTTAAACCAGTGTACAGGAGTGTAAAGTGTAATTATCAATTGCATTCCATTTTGTACATTGTTGCACATTAAAATTCATCAACGACTTTTTTATCATGATTAGACTTCACCTAGCCTTACTCTGTTATAGCTAGAGAATCCTTTAAAAAACGTGTCTGATTTCTGCAACCAAAATTTATCAAAAGGTTCTAGCCTTTTATAATCAGGTTTAATTTCAACATTCTAAAATCAAAAATTCTCAAAGAGGAGATAACCTTTCTGGACTTAATCCTCTCCACCCTCAGTTGAGATTTATGAGTGTCTTTAGATTTGTAAGATAAATCATTACACCACCCAGTAAATTTTTACTTTAAAACTTCATCTTGTTGATTCTGCTTTTCACTAAAAGATTTAAAAATTGATTATCTATTCAATTTTTAAAATTCAGTTATTGACTGAGAGCAATTTGCTTAATATAAATTTCTACTTCTGGACTTATAATTAATATACAGATCTTTAGCATGTATATCCAGCTGATTTCTGGTTAGCTGAAAAGCAGCTGGATAGACCAAATACAGGATAGCCATTTTATCCCCACATCTAATAGGTATGACTTAGTAATGGATATGATTTAGTAATGAAAGTATAATTAATTTTATTTGTAATAAAATGTACTGCATTTCAATATAAATTATTCTATTTTTTATTTAAAATACTATATAATCACAGTTAAATATTAAAAATGAAATACATAAAAAAACCTTCTGAAATGAAAATAACATTTTTATTACACAAGATACAACTTGAAATGGCTGAATATATTCTGAGTGCATGCACAGTTACAACAGAGCAACTTAATAAATTGGCTACATATTCATATAAACCTGTCGACAAACAATATCATAAATTTTTACGATAAATCTTCAATTATACAACATTTAATAACAATTATTAATACTAACCAATCAACACAAACATTTGCTACACTGTAACACAAATAAAAAATTTTAAGAATTGCCATAAGATAGAAGTAAAAAGTGATTCCTCTTATATTTCTCCCCTTATTAAACACAAGACTATAAAACAGAAATGTAAGAAAAAAATATCTATTGGAAATATCAAAGTTCATTGCCTGATTTTCTGCATAATTGTATGATAAATACACCAGCTCATCATAAATCATGAATAAGAATTATATCCTAGAGGACTACAACAACGTTTCATACCTTGATTATGCATCCTATATCAACAATTAAAATCTTGAAAGTGCTGATGCTAAACCGTAAAAACAGATAGAAATTGAATACAACATTTTATGTAACTGCTATTTAAAGGTCTGCAGTAAAATCATATTTAATAAAAATGTAATAAATAAAACCCATGATAATTCTAAGAGGTAAAATACAATTTTTAACAAGAGAAATTGTCAAATTCTAGATACCGAAACACAGGTTACATTAAATCCTTAAAGAAGTTTAAAGATCGAATAAGTGTAAACACATGCAGAATATTTGGCAGCACAATTAATGCTAAGTAAATCTTTACATTTCTAAGCAAATAGAAAAAATAATATGAAATGGGAGATGGGAATTACTCCCATTTAGCAAATACAGTAATTTCTTTAAATGCTTTTAAGTGTATATCGTATATATCCATAGACATACAATTATGTTCAACCTGAAGAAAAATTTTGAGATTTTATACAAATCATCCCTTTTTTAAGAGAAAAATTGTGGGAACATAAAAATAAAATCTGCATGTAACTTTGACAGCGATATTTTAAATGAACAACTGTACACCAGCTATAATTTAAATATAATACTTAATTAGTGAAATAATACCTGTGAAGGTGAAGGTAGCATCCCCATCATAATCTTTTACAATTCATCAAATTACTATATTTTAAATAATTAAAAAATAAACGACGTGCTTATAATCACAGTACAACTATCGTCCGCCCGAAAATATTGGAAACAGAGGTGTTCTGCCGGAATGAGTAATTGGAATTGTTTATAAAAAATGTAAAATTTTTAAGTACAAATACTCCTCACTAATTCTAATGTTTTAAACCTTAAAAAATATGTGAAAATAAAATTTATGGGCTTAATTACAACCATTTTATTTAATTTCTCTATCATTGAAGAAGGGTATATTATTTACTTCTAGTAGCTCTGGTTCTAAGCATTTATAATCCGATTAAAATTTGTAACTTCACAAGGACTCTAAATAACTTTGGGAAATATAAAATAAATAGAAGGGAAACTATGATTCAAGACTAATGCAGAAAATCTGTTAAAAGTATTAGCTTTTAACAGATTTGATAATATAAGATGGCATCATCTCTAAAGTTTTTGTTTCCCGCGTGAATTGAACGTGGTGACAGTGTTTATATTGCTTATATTTGCTCTTTATTATTATTTTCTATTATGTGAAATGCATGAGACCTTTTGAATTATGAAAGAGTGTACGCTAGAAGATACTTGGTTTTATAGAAAAATTGGGATAGTATTAATTAATTTGTTATTAGCTTAATACACATAACGCTTGAATTTTCTGTGTTGTTTATATAAATGCAGTTAACATTCATGACATTAAGGAAAAAAAAAATGAGAAGAAGTTCCGCTCCTAGTCAATTGGTTAAAAGAAAATTAACCCCTGTGGCTCCCGAGAAACGATGCAAACATTTAAATTCAAGTAGACTTGAAATTTCTTGTAGCTTTCCGAATTGTTGCTCCCGTAATCAGAATGAAAACAATCGTCATGGACCTTCAAAAATTCAAAATGATTCCCAGGAAAGAAAAGCATACGATATAACAAGTAATACAGATAAAGAAAACATTAATCATGAAGACATAATTAAACAAATTTTATCAAAACCATTTGTAGTTCCTATACCAAACTACAATGGAACTTACAGGACTAAGTCTTTAGGTCTTCGACGTTCTGGTGTGAAAACTGCATTGCATGATCCTGATGAGGAGGGAGCATTGGTTTTGTATGAACCATGTGAAATACCAGTTCATGAGCAGTTGAATGCGTCAACCACAAAGGTAGATGTACATGTTGTTGTTGACCCGGTATTATCAAAGATTTTGCGACCGCATCAACGAGAAGGCGTCAAATTTATGTGGGACTGTATAACTGGCAAGCAAATTGAAGGAAGTCATGGTTGTATTATGGCAGATGAAATGGGACTTGGTAAAACCTTACAGTGTATTACTGTACTGTGGACAGGCCTTAAGCAAGGACCTTCTGCCAAGCCTGTTATAGAGAAAGCTATTATTGTTGCGCCTAGTAGCTTAGTAAAAAACTGGGAAAGAGAAGTTAGTAAATGGCTTGGTTCCAGAATTGGTATTCTAGCAATTGATGGGGGTAGTAAGGATGAAATTGATAAAAAGTTAGAAAATTTTGCATTAACATTTGGTCGAATTTCTACCCCAATCTTAATTATTTCTTATGAAACATTTAGGTTGCATGCTGAAGTTTTGTACAAGACTGAAATTGGACTAGTTATATGTGATGAAGGTCATCGTCTGAAAAATTCGGAAAATCAGACTTATCAAGCTCTTGATAAAATTAAAGCAGAAAGGAGAATATTGCTATCTGGTACTCCTATACAAAATGATCTTCTTGAATATTTCAGTCTTATACAATTTGTAAATAAAGATATTCTTGGAACAGCATCAGAATTTAAGAAGAAATTTGAAAGACCTATTTTACGTTGTCGTGATATTGATGCAACACAGGCTGAACAGGAAAAGGGAAAGGAAAAACTTGAAGAATTGATATCTATAGTTAATAAATGTATGATTCGCAGAACTTCACAGCTTCTTTCAAATTATCTTCCAGTTAAAATTGAATTAGTTGTGTGTTGTGAAATGACAGAGTTACAAAAGAATTTATACATCCATTATGTTAATTCTCAAGCTGTATCTAAAGCTCTAGATTCCAACAGTCAAATCAGTGCATTATCAGCTGTTACAAGCTTGAAAAAAATTTGTAATCACCCAGACTTAATTTTTGATCTTGCTAAAAAAAATCAAGATGGACTTAGCAGTTGTTTGAAATATTTTCCAAAAGGTCATGATGGGAAAAAATTAATGCCGGAATTGTCTGGTAAAATGAAAGTTTTAGATGGTATTTTAGCTGTTGTTAAAACAACTACTAATGATAAAGTTGTTTTAGTCTCAAATTATACGCAGACTCTAGACATGTTTGAAAAACTATGCCAGTTAAGAAATTATACATTTGTTCGTTTAGATGGTACAATGAGTGTTAAAAAGCGGGGGAAAATAGTTGAAAAATTCAATGACCCTGCAAGTAATTTATTCATTTTTATGTTAAGCAGTAAAGCTGGAGGTTGTGGACTAAATTTAATTGGTGCTAATCGTTTGGTGATGTTTGATCCTGACTGGAACCCTGCTAATGATGCCCAAGCAATGGCAAGAGTTTGGAGAGATGGGCAAAAGAAAGAATGTTTTGTGTATCGTTTATTATCTACAGGAACAATTGATGAGAAAATATTGCTGAGACAAACTCATAAGAAAGGTCTTAGTAGTTGTGTTGTTGATGAAGAAGAGGTACAAAGGCATTTTAGTTTATCTGAATTGAAAGCTTTATTTCGTTTAGAGTCTGATACATTTAGTGATACTCATGATAAAATCAGATGCGATAGATGTATAAAATGGATTCAAGTTAGTCCTCCACCTGAGGGTGCTACTTGTAATAATGATTTAACACAGTGGCATCATACTAAAGATAAAAAAAATGTAACTGATTCTGTATTAAAATCTTGTTGGAATACTGGTGTTACTTTCGTATTTCACCAGAAATCACACGAAAGAAAGTATGTACCATAAATGTTTGTATTTCTGCATTTGAGGACTCAGTTTAAAGTATTATTAAAAACATGAATATCAAATTATTTTATGATTGTTTAAGAAAATAATATTATTTAGATATATGCCAATTTAAAATTGGTTAAACAGTAAATAAAATTTTATAAAATAGTTTACAAAACTGAAGAATTAATTATAATATCTGTAGAAGTGTACAAGTTGTGTGACAAGAAAAAAAAAATTGTTTATCACTGAAAGTCATTTAATGTTCAATATGAGATATTATGGAAAGTATAGTAGTAGAGTATCATTGACTTAAACTTGTATTTCATTACAGTATGTTGAATGTTTTTGAAGTTATATATTTGCTGATTTAG
The DNA here is from genome assembly GCA_032207245.1 of Pardosa pseudoannulata. NCBI lineage: Eukaryota > Metazoa > Arthropoda > Arachnida > Araneae > Lycosidae > Pardosa > Pardosa pseudoannulata. Next base: position 126,130,487 of record CM063504.1, read on the forward strand.
CTGCAAAATCATTTTATTTTTATTACATAAGTCAACATTCCTAAATCAGTGTTAAAACTAGAGGTAAATTGTAGTTATTTGTTAAATATTATATAAATTATGCAGTTACTAAGCATTTAAAAGTGTAAACTAGTCTATTTGAATATTTTTAACAAAGGCTATGATATTAATTATTGACTAATTTTGTCACCATTATTATAAAAACAAAAGGAAAAATAAATGATTTTGTTTGAAAAATTCTGAATTGTATGATCTTGAACTGATATTTGTAGATTAGTTTCATTTCATCCATTTTCATAAACTTTATATTTTTTAAAATATTTTAATTGTTGTCATCTTGTAGTGCTACTTTATATAAGTATTAATTAACATGAATTTATTTTTTGAAAACTCTTCAAAAGGCTTTTAATAGCAAAAATAACTGTTAAAAGCTATGAGTAAAATCTTTAACAATCAAAAAGAATTTTTTTTTTTAAATTTTATGATAAATTTGAAATATTTGTAAATGGACTTAACTGTTAGATTTCTCAGTGATACTTAAATGTGACATTTATTATGAAATGGTTACAATATAACTTTTTTCAACCAGTTATGAGACATATGTATTAAATTACTGTATAACTAAAATAAATTAGAAGTTTAGATATTTTGAAAATATGTATGTGTAGATTATCATGAGAAACAAATTTTAATGATTCATTTCTATAATATTCACTCAAAATTATAGTGTGTGTCCATGTATATATATATATATATCAGTGGTGTCATTCAGTAACTATGAAAGTGGGTGTTTCAAGGACTTACTGTATTTAAAAATAGTTCTTTTTTTCAAAATTGTAGGTCCCAAATAGTAAAAGCGTCTTTTTGGTCATTAAATCCTTTGAAAGTATAACAGTAAAATATGTAACTGAATAAAATAATATAAATTCCATAAAATTCTGTGGTTTTTTTTTTAAGTATGTATATATATATATTTATATGTATATATATTCATATGTATGTATATATATATATATATATTTATATATATATATATATATATATGTATGTATATATATGTATGTATATATATATATATATATATGCATATATATATGTATATATATGCATATATATGTATATATATGCATATATATATGTATATATATATGCATATATATATATGTGGGAGGTTTATTCCCACGGTGAAAAGATGCTCCAAAGCTTAACAAACACTAACTTATTTAATTAAAACTATTTACAACTTATGTACAAATTATATGGTGTCTATGAGAGCTGACATCGGTGCCCGTCTGGCATAACAGTCAGTAGTGCCGTCTGCACTCGGAACTGTCCAGCTTAAGTCTGTCGATCTCGGCGTTCCACTCGGGAGGGTTGTTGCCATACCATAGAAGTGTAAAAGTTCGTTTGCTCTAAGCGCGCATCAAATCTGGTGTTCGATGTCATCCAGGCTCCCACATATATGTGCATAAATATGTATATGTATATGCATATATATGTATATATATATAATATATATATGTATATATATATGCATATATGTATATATATGTATATATATATATATATGCATATATATATGTATATATATATGTATATATATATGCATATATATATGTATATATATGTATATATAATATGTATATATATATATATATATGTATATATATATGCATATATATATGTATATATATATGCATATATATATGTATATATATATGCATATATATATATATATATATATATATATATATATATGCATATATATATATATATATATATATATATATGTATATATATATGTATATATATATGTATATATATATGTATATATATATATATATATATATGTATATATATATGTATATATATATGTATATATATATATATATATATGTATATATATGTATATATATGTATATATGTATATATGTATATATATATATGTATATATATATGTATATATATATATATATATATATATATATATATATATGTATATGTATATATATATATATATATATATATATATATATATATATATATGTATATATATATATGTATATATATATGTATATATATATATGTATATATATGTATATATATATTTATATGTATATATATGTATATTTATATGTATATATACACATATGCACATACTAATCCATAAGAGATATAATTGAAATTAAAATATTTTTAGCTTTATAAATATGAGTTTTTCAAATTGGCTTTACTTTTATTTTTAAGTTTTTCCTTGATTCATCAAAAGTTTAATTTCTGTCATTGTTTGGGAGAAAATATCAACAGTTTACTTATAATGAATGTCATATATTAATAGCCTCAATTATCATTGAGAATTCTGGGAAATGAAAGCTACAGTTTTAAGTGTTGTAGAAATACAGTATATAGTCACCCAGTGAAAAATTATTGAAATATGTACAAATGAATATTCAATTTCATTTATCCTAATCAAAGTATTGCATTTTATTATTTTGGTAGAAAAAAATAAAATTTTTTGTTTCTTTTGAAAATGTATTGTTTGCTTTTACATACCTGTCAGTAAGTTTCAGAATTAAAATTCTGTTTCAGAATGAGAAAATAATTTAGAGTTTTCGCTTTAAGTAGTAGAATAGTGACATTACTAGCAATACAGGAATGAGTCTTGGTGTGTAAAAGAATGTTCGAGTCTCAGTTAAATATTCAAATCCCAGTATCGATGACAGCATCATCTTGTAACATCTAGATACATTTTAAAGCTCTTTTATTTTATTTATTTATATAAAACTAAACTGGTAATTTTTTCTGAAGTATCTAGTGCTTTTATCATTTAAAGTCCCATAGAGTAATAAATATATCACCGATTTGGGTTTAGCCACATAACCATATTATCTAGAGATCTGGCCACTTAGGAGCAGTAACTAATATATGTGTAGTTTTGCTTGATAACTATAGCATGATTTATTATCAAGCAAATTTATTATCTGAGATTTACAAAAAAATCATAATTTATATCAGGGTTGGCTTCATTTGCCCAACCCAAAAAAACCCGGGCGGGGTTTAAAAAAAAAAAACCCACTTGAAAAAACCCAAGTGGATTTTTTCAAAATTGGGTTCTTAAAATCTTTATTTAAAATTCCACATATTTAACTAATAATAAATATATTGAATTAAATCTATAATATATATTACATATTTTATCTTTGACAATGATCCTAGATTTTGTTTAATTTGAGGGGGTCTAAACTGCTAGAAAAAAACAAAAACTTAGAAATTTTTCAGGGAAAAATAGTTATCTGTATAACAAATACAATAAAATCTAAATTAAACAAAGTTAATAAGAATGTATGATGAAAAAAAAAGAATATTGAAGTATTACATGTGATAAAATTAATGGAAAAATGGACAAGAAAAATTGGGAAAAAAATATGTATAACAACTGCAAATAAACATGGGCAATATATATAATTAATTCTGCTACTTATCATATATAACTTACAAATTAACTAAAAAATTATCTTCTAAATGCTTTAATAACACAATACTGTTAATAAATATAGAGCAATAATTTAATACATTTTATTGAAAAAAAAAAAAAACTTTAAATGCGACTATTTCAAAGCCAACTTTTAGTATAAAATAATTGCCATTCAAAACTAGTTTTTTGATGTTAGAAAAATTTTATAATATGAAAAAAATTTATTTTAAGATTTCAAAATTTCCTTTAATTTAGACAAAAATTTCTTCTGCATAATTTAAAAATTATTTTTAAATTTTTAAATTTAAAAAGTTATCATTTTAAATTTATTTTAATCATGCAATTAATTATATATCCTGTTCTATTACATAACAAAAAAACCTGAATAGTTTTCAAATCCCCAAAAAAGCATCTAAAACGATTAAAGTATAGTAAAAACCCTGATAAAACCAGAAAAAAGCTCCCAAACCTGAAAAAACCCGGGTTTTTGCCAACCTTGATTTATATATAAGCACACACATATATACTCATATTTATATAGGCAGTATAAACTTGTACACTGGGATGCTTTTGCTGTTTAATTTGAGATTTTAAAAGTCGAAAAATATGAAAAAACACATTAGGGGTTAAACACAGTATACACAATTAAATAACTAAACTGAAAAATGTTTTTAAATTTTCTAAAAGTTGTACACCACAATAAAAATTTTGTGTAGTATACAAGATTTACTTTGACACTGTTTTTTCCATACCCATCTAAATAAGTGCTATATTATTTAAATTTTGTGCAAAGCTTAAAATTGTTTAAAATTATTGAATTGTAGTTTTTTGTTATTTAAGTAAAAATGTGTCAAAATTTTCACTTTTAAAATCTCAAACAGAATTTGCTTAGTGTTTAGAGTATAATTTTTCTTTGACTGTTTATGCACACAGGTTTTTTTTTTTTATTATTATTTTTAAATCATATAGCAAATGTACTGGCATCTATCACCCGTTTTATTTTCTCTACACATTTTCAAAATATTTAAACTAATGTGTTTACAGTACTAGATGAATCTAATAGCTGCTTTAACTAGATTGCAATCGATACTATCATTCATCAGACCTTTTAGATCACCTCTGATATTCAGTGCACCCAATTATGTTGCGTTATGGTTAACCAGAGAATAATATTTAGTTACATATATTAACAGCAAAGAAAAAAAAAGCAATTGAGAAAATTCATCTATCAAGAATTGAACAAAACTTTGGAATTTAATGTGATCATTTCTAATAAATTATGATGAGAATATATACACTCAAGAGCCAAAACATTATGATCACTTCTCAATAACGAGTTGGCCCACCTTTGGCGCGCAACACAGCTTCAACCAGCCTTGGCATTGATGCCACAAGTTCTTGGTAGATGGCCGGAGATAGATTGTACACGATATTTAAGCAACGGTTTCGGAAATCTGAGATATTGCTAATTGGTGGTCTTTGAACTCTGAGCTGCCGTCCCATGACATCCCAAATGTGTTCTATTAGTTTGAGATCCGGTGAGTTAGGCGGCCAGGACGTTAACTGGAATTCAGCATCATGTTTCTGGAAAAACAGAGGCCATGTAAGGGTGCAACTGGTCCGCAATGATGTTCAGATACCCTGTAGCATTCATAGTCTGCTCTACCACAACCACGGGTCCCAGAGACGCCCAAGAGAACGTCCCCCAAAGCATAATACCGTCACCACCGGCCTGTGTATGACCTACTGTACATTGAGGGAACAACTGTTCGCCTGGAAGACGGCGTATCCTGACACGGCCATCGGCGTGATGAATGACAAACCGTGATTCATCTGACCAGGCAACTCTCTCCCACTGATCTATGGACCAGTCACGACGTTCCCGGGCACAGCGTAAGCAATTGGCGATGACGCTTGGTCAGCAAAGGCACACGAGTGGGACTTTTGTTGCATAGCCCCATATCCAACAGTGTCTGCTGAATAGTGTGCTCCGATACTATTCTACTTGGTCGTGCATTGTATTGGGTTGTCAGCTGAACCACTGCCTGGCTTCGGTTTTGCCTCACCATGCGAGACAGTGTCCGACGACCTTTTTCTTTGATAGCGTGTGGACGTCCAACACCATGTCGTATACTTCTAGTTTCACCGTTATTCATCTACTTTGCATAAGTATTAACAACTGTAGATCGCGAACAACCCACGAGTCTTGCTGTTTTGGAAATACTTGTTCCGAGCCTTCGACAATTGCCCTCTACCAAAATCGCTAAGATCCACAGTCTTTCCCATCTCACACAGAAGTAAGTGAAAGAATGATTCTTCAGACTCTCCAGCAGCAATTAAATAACCACTACCATCTGATCACTTGGCTTCCGCGTCATCCAGGCGAGTTCATTGCAAAATGTAGGGGTGGTCATAATGTTTTGGCTCTTGAATGTATACCGTATATTTCCGTGTAGAAGCCGAGAATTTTTGGGACTTTTTAAAGACCTAAAATGTGTGTGTGTGGGGGGGGGAGTTGACTTATATATGGGTCCAGGGGACAGACGCAGTACGGATGTTTTTGGGTGATTTTTTTTGCCGTTGGCGACAAAAAGTCTTCAAATCGGCAAAAATGAACAAAATGATTAAAAAGAAACACTAAAGAACGAAAAAGAAAATGCATAACGGAGTAAAGTAAATAAAGCTTGTAAAAATTTCGAAATAAGAAAACATAAAAATTGAAAAATAAATGTAAAACCACTCATCTGTGTTATAATTGCTCCAAAACAGCAGTATTGTACGGTAGTGGATCGGCTAATCTAATAAATACGATTCTTCAATGCCAGAATTGAAGACCCACAACTCATGCAGAATTTGGCTTTCGTATGAAACGAACTGCAGATAAATGGTTGCCTATTGGATATCGTTAACATGAAAATGAGAGTTGAAAAGTATAGAAGACAAAATAATACAATTAGTGGCATTGCATGTATAGTTACCACCTTATCGCATAGTATTGTTGAGCCCCATCAGTAGTAGGTAATACTTTGAGTAGAAAATATTTTAATATATGTAAAAAAAAAAAAAAATGATAAATCTGTAAATAGGGTATTTCTGTTAATTTGTGTATTACAATGATACCTTAGCTACAGTTTACTAAAGAAATAAAGATTATTTGTTTATTTTTCGTTACATTTGTTTATTATTGACGATATAACAGGCACTTGAACAGCCAGATTACAGGGTTACAGCTTTTAACTTGTTGCTTCTGGCTGATCATATTCTGAAGTTTCCTGAGTTTTCACTCCACTCGATTTCTCCCTGTTTTGTAAGAGACAGGATTTACACACCAACACTTTGTCCCGCATCGTAAAAGGAGTGTCTGCCAGGGATTTTTCACAAGCGGAGCATTTAAAGCAATTGGCATGCCATCGGTAGTCGTCGAACGAGTATAGAATATCTTGGTCTGCTCCTGAAATGGAAAAAAAAATTAGAAGATAGATGAAATCTTAAAAAGGTAGGGCCGAACGGTTAGGGTGCTGACCTTCGGAACCGGAGTTCGTGGGTTCGAATCCCACTATGGCATGGATGTTCGTAGCCGTTCGTAATCGACTTTAAACAGTAGGTCCCGGTCTCATTAGCCCTTGTGTTGCAAAAAGTAGACCGTAGCGCTCCAAACCAAACCAAACTTAAAAAGGTAGAACTATTATGGATAGATATAAATGAAATTTAGGATTATTAGTAACTCAATAACACTGAGTTACTAAAAGATTAGGATCAGTAACAAATACAATTATAAAAATAAAAAGCACAATAATAGAACTTCAAATTAACGTTTATTTTGTTTTAGATGAGATCTAAAATTTAGGACACATTTAATTACAATGAGTTCTAACCCATTATAGTTAACAGCCACTGTACTAACATTTAATTGCAATCCGTCTCTTTAAGATGATTGGCTGGTTGGAGTTTTATGGCACAAGTTTCTGTTTCGAACATAAGTGCCAAGCACGAAATCTATTCGATATGGGAGATTCACACCTTGAAGACTTTATTAATTACATTGTTAATTTCTATTGTGGAAACCAACTCCTAGTTTCAAATACTTGGTCTGCTTTCATTAAAAAGCTTTTTTGACTTTGTGAAACGTTGAGGTATTGTAAGTACACTTCAGTTAATTGCTTTTCATGATAAATATGCCCCACGATAGCCGAATTACTTGTGTACGCGCTGCTTTCCGAAGTGTTCGTAGCCGTTCGGAATCAGCTCATAGCAGCAGGTCCCGGCTTAGTTATATACAGTGGCGTGCACAGAATTCTTTCAAGGGGGTGGGGTTATAATTCTAAAAAATAATAGCCTGCATAATTTCTACTAAAATTTTTATTTTTGCCATTTTGCCTGAGCTCAAGGGGAGAGGAGTTAAACTCCTAAACATCCCTTTTGCTTACGCCCCTGGTTATATACCATGTAGTCCCTCGCTACCACTCTAAACCGAACTATTACAAATGAATCAGCTCTTGCAGACGTTACATTACTCCATTCTTCAGCGTAATCCAAGAAAAAGCCGAACGCTGGCCGATTGGTTAGAGCACTGACCGTCGGTACCGGAGTTCGTGGGTTCGAATCCCACTGTGGCATGGATGTTCATAGCCGTTCGGAATCGGCTTTAAACAGTAGGTCCCGGTCTCATTAGTCCTAGTGTGCAAAACAGTAGACTGTAGCTCTCCAAACCAAACCTAATCCAAGAAAAATTTTCCACAGAGACGCACAACTTCTTAAAATGTAATAAAATAACTGTTTTATTATATTTCCTCCAGCACTCCCATGCAACATTTTCTTACAATTTAAAATAATTTATTATTAGTTTACAGCTTTGTGTTTTTAACAATGAAGAGTGCAAGTGTGAAGAATTTTGATTGAAACTTCAACAGTAAATGACAGTTTTGATATAGCATAAGGACATAGATTGTGATCTACTGACTGATTAATTGGACTACTATTTTGAATCTCGTCAGTAAACAGAATATACTAAGGAATAACACGGCAAATACGTTTAAGTCCTAGTTTCATAAATTTATTGTTTATTTGCTTTGAAAAGTGGGATTATACTATTTTCGATGTTCCTCAGCTGTTGCTTGTAACCTTTGATTGCATGTTTCGGTTTAATGTTGGTATATGCAACTTTGTCAGGTCTTTGAGCTGAATTAGATTAGATTGTTGTGGAGCTCTACGGTTTGCTCTTTTGCTATACGAGGACTAATGAGACCGGAACCTACTGTTTAAAGCCGATTTAGAACGGTTACGAACATCTATGCTATAGTGGGACTCGAACTCACGAACTCCGGAACCATAGGTCAGCGCTCTAAGAGCTGGATTAAAAATTAGATCCCACTCCATGAACCGAAGTACATTAGGATTTATACATTAAGATTTGAAAAAATGTTAGACATATTAGAAAAATTAATAATTAATTCATATAAACCCCTAACCTATCATAAAATCTATAAAAATATAAAATAATAATTTATTCTTAAATAAAAAACAACAACCATCTTAATGCGTCGATTATGACTTCACGGATTAACATAAGATGGTCAATTTATTGCTTGTAAGGCTGAGTGTGGTCGTACTGTGATTCTTTTTCATCCATGCATTTATAAGCTGCGAGTTTCAAGAAGAATGTATTTACGGAATATTTTGATCAATAGAGACAACTTACTTTATATTAATTGGAAATATATCTAAATAATATCCGACATTTTGAAGCAAATAAGGAATATGTAAAGAACTAAAACAAGAAGAGCGGATTTTTTACTCTGCGTTATAGTTATGTTGGTTTTCGGCTTTTTCAGGAGAGGATATAATATAACTCGGTTAAAAATACTTGGATAAAAAATAGAATACGCTTATATCTTTCTTACAGGTTTTATTTTCACTCTCTCTAGCCATACTCTAGTTTAGTTTTCAAACTTCTAACAACACTGACAGGTGTTGCCAAAATACAAAAGGAAAAGTTTTAGAAACACAAAATAATAATTTACAAAAATAATATTTACAGTTAAGGATTAGTTCTAAATTAAATATACCGTTACAGTTACTCCCCATAATTTCTTGATGTTCAAGCAAACAAGCGAAGACATTCAAATAAGCTTTAAAACCACTTGTTTAGTTTTTCTGTTTAATCAAAACTAGAATACACAATAAATTTTATGTAGTCTATTTGATATTTTTAAAGTATCATGGTTTAAAGTGCAATGCTCTTTTATTTTCTTTCTTTTTTTGCCTCTAGACTGTTAAAGTATTCTGGAATTAAACATACATTCTATACACTTCCCTTCCTACCCTTTGGCAGTTTTAATTGTCGCACTTATAAACAATAACTGAGATTTGGTATAGAAAAAGAGGGGGGAGGGGCTGATGTATTATTAGTGGCGATTTCGCAGTTTCAGAATTAAAGGTATGGCTGTGTCTACTTGAGTAAGGTAATTCCTCAGCTGACCCAGGATTTTCGAGCATACAGCAGCTTTCACTGAATGAAATAACGATAATTTGTTAAATCAGTATTGTCCACGTCATGCTGAGCGATAGCTGAATGATTGGGTGGTGCTTTTGAGTACTCGAGTTTATGATTTCGAATCCCACTGCTGGAATAGATGTTCAGAATCAGCTTTAAGCAGTAGATTCCGGTCTCAATAGCCTTCCTGTATCAAAACAGTATACCATAGCACTCCAAACCAAACCAAATCTTCTATGCCTAACAGTGGAGTACGCAGAATATTTCAAGGGGGGGGTTAATATTTTTCAAGGGGGTTCATAATTCTAAAAAATAATAGCCCGCATAATTTCTACTAAAATTTTTATTTTTGCCATTTTGTCTTAGCTTAAGGGGGGTGTTTAAACCTCTAACCTCTCTTGCGTACGCCCCTGATGCCTAACATCAGGGGCGTAAGAATAAAGAATGGAAATTTAGGAACGAATAGCTTGTAGGGTATTCTTGTAAGATGCGAGAAAGAGCAACAAAGCGACAAACGTCGTATCTTACCAAGTAGTATAGGCTGCTCACATGAATGGCATTTCTTGCAAAACGTATCCCCGTAGCAGTTCATACAATACCAGTTGTCACCAACAGTTTTGAAAGGTCTGCTGGCGATTTTGGTGGAGCACTTGTAACAGACGAAGCAGTCCTCGTGATACGGTTCCTTGTTGTACATGATACCCCTGTCATCTGTGATGGAGTACTTGCAGCGAAAGCATCGAACGCCAAAGTTGCGCAAATGACAGCCTTTGCAGTACACCCTGCCCTCCTGAGGCACGAAGCTTCCGGTTCCGATACTGTCCCCGCAATCGACGCATTTGAAACAAGGCACATGGTAGATTTCACTCTGAAACACAATAAAATTGCTAAGAATGTTCAGATTTTAATCTGAAGAAAAATACGGAATGAAATTCTAAAATTTTTCTTTTGTTTGTATCTACTAATAATTTTCAAAATTATTTTCATCTGCGTAGTGAATCAAACTGCTGATTTTCAGACTGATTTTTAAAGAAAAATCATCAGTTTCGAGATTCCATGAAATCTTTTTACTTTTAACGTTATCATGACGTGCATTTATGATTTATGCATAAGTCTATAGCTGTTTGGAGACAGATAAAGATTTAAAATATAATTATGTAACAGATTGTAACTCAAGATGAGATAATATATATGACTCAAATTAATATATTAATTATAACTAGTGTGAAAAATTTACGAAACAAAGTCACTTTTCATTATCAACATTGAAACTGTGAAACTGTGCAAAATACGTTTGCAGAATAAATTACATGTTTCTCAGTTGAATTTTATGGAATTATGGCTAAAGGGCGAAAAGTTTTTTAAGTTTTGTACCTAATGTAATACATCCGTATGAATACTTCAAATTTTCTTATTTTTCGTAATGCAGTAAATGAAAATAAATATGACAATTTTACTACTCTAACAATAAACGGTGATAAAAATATGTTACTGCAAACTTTATTATTGTTACCAAAATAATTTATAAACCATATTTTACTTTTTTTTTTTACTTATTATCCCAAACGAAAAAGGAAAAACGAAAACAGACATAAACGAGGTCATTAACAAACTCCTATTTTAAGGTTCTATATCAATTTAGAACCTTAATGCATCTATATTTATAAAGTAGCAGCTTCGCGCCCTGCCTTCCGTCTGGGTAATTAAGGTACCCAAATGAAGGCCACATTTATTTCAAAATTAAAATTAGTTTTAAACTTTATTTAAATTGTGTTTCATTGGAACAGATATGATTAATATCTATTATTAAACTATAAATAAGGAATTATTAGAATTCTTCTTACAGAAAATTTTTATTATGAGATAAAACTAACCGAAGATATATTTAAATTTAATAAAAATTACATAGTAAAATAACATGGGAATAAGAAATATTTGAATCATTCATGCCTTGTACAATTAAAAATTAGCCGAAAGTAGGTCCCGACATTAGCCTTGTGACAAAAAGTAGACTCCATATATATAATTAATCGTAGAATATCTTAAATGGTTATGCATCCATGATGACTGATGCATGCGTTTTGCTTTTTTCATCTGTTGGATCTATAGAAAATGTGAATTGAAAATTTGGTTTAATTTCTTCTAATTTCTTACCTTATATTATACATTCACATAAATGTAAATGGCTTCTTCATTTTTGATCAACTTTTACCAAGTTTTGATTTTTCTTTCGAAAATATTCAAAAGTATATATTGAAAATAAACGTTGAAAATGCTGGACAATGTTTTTTGCAGAGTTCACGAAGTTATTCAAGTCGAATTTTGAAAAAAGTTTAATTTTTTACAGGAAACAGTCAAAAACTTGTTATTCAAGTATATATGATCAGCAGTAAGCAATGATGTAAACAAATTGTAAATGAATGCATTATGTTTTCTATGCTTTCGATATCAAACGCTTGATTTTCATTTGAAAACGGATTTAAAGTTATTAATAAATGATATATTTCTGGGTTGACGTCATAGTGCTAAAAACGTTAAAGTAAAGTTATAACCATGACGTCATTTCTAATTTTGAAGGCACATTTGCTAGTTATTTCATTTAAGCTAAATTACACAGATTTATCATCTGATTGACTTTGAGAGCAATGTTTGAAATCAAAAGGAAAATGAGCACATTGTGTACGGCGGTCTGATGATTAGAACTACATGCATGCAAACTACGGCCCACCGGAAGGTTTTATCCGGCCCGCAGATAGAATTTTAAGTTGCCGGTCCGAGGCAAATTAAAAGAAATATATATTTATACATTATATATTCATCTCTTTTTCTACTTTGCTTAAATGTTATATCCCAAATTTATTATCTCACGCCCAGAAGATCAGCGGTATATTTGCTTCTTATATGTGAACAAGTGTTTTCAACTTTGAACCTTAGACAGAATAATTTCAGAAGTAGACCGACACGTGAGCATTTAGCACCGTTCCTTAAAATCAGTACATCTCACTCCTAACCTTAGTATAAGGAACTTTTAAAAATGAAATCGTAATTTCATTCATCCCATTAACGTATTTAAACCATTAGGTACTTGTACATTGTTTTTAAATTAAAAAAAAATTATCTTGGCCCGCCAAATT
>CM063504.1:126148588-126158588 GCA_032207245.1 Pardosa pseudoannulata
TAAATAATTGAAAATTATTAATTAACAAATGACGATATAATGAAAATCTGCATCTAAATTCAAAAGGTTTTTCAAATTTAAAGTTTTATTTTGTTACTGTCACGGAAGAGATGATTTAAAGTGAATAAAACTATTTAAAATTCCCTTTAGAGATCTCACATTTGTTTCATTTTTCTCTCTTTATGGTAGCGCCATCTTTTGAGCATATCACGAATATTAAACCTTGTAGTAAATTACGCTATACATTTTTTCGTTATTCCTCAGAATTAAACATTTTTTGCTGTGATAAAATAATTTTAAACTGCTTAAAAAGTATATATATACAAACACATCTAACACACACACACATATATATACGTATATGCATATATATACATTATACATATATAAATACATACATACATATCTATATATGCATACATTTATCTCTCTCTATTATATATATACATACATTATACATTATACATACATACATACACACACAGAGGAGGTCAATCGCATTTTATGGAAACGATTTTGTATCTATATATTTTTTTAGCATGAGATAAAGAACTGACGATTTTAGCATATGCGTTTGTTAATCTTTTGCTTCGATGGGAATGTAGATTAAAAGAAAAATTTAGAATATGTCTTCTAAAATTGATAGAACTCGAAGGTTACTCAAATAAGCATCTGAAACAGAAAAATTTCGTATCAACAAACAGGACAGCACTGCAGATTTTCTGAATGTGATCAAGTCAAATGAAAAGTTTTGATCTCGTTGCGTATATGGCAGGACACGGCACTATCAACAAATTTTAAAGGGGTCTAAATGGTAAAAATTAAGGTTATTGTAAGCTCGGCGAGCGGCTTGCGATGTTTCTACTTCCGATTGTAAGTCATACCCTAATCATCTGGATATGATTTCGCATGGGTCTCGTATAATTAGCAGGTATGGAGGCGAAATAATCAGCTGTAGATGATTTCAATCTTAACAACTATTCATTTATTTAACCAAAAGCATTTAAAGAAATATTAGAGTGTATAAGTAAAATCGTCCAGAGAGGAGATTACTCTAGACAACCTGCTCATCTCAAAGTTCAGCTGGGAGTCCCCTCCCGTTTCTTCTTTTCCAAACAGGAAACCTCGGTTTTAGGGGAGATCGACCCCTCCTCTTTGACCTTTGTCCTTGAGGTAGCCGAAACGCCCTTTGGCGCCCAGCCGACGCGGTTACACAAAACACAATTTCTTTTCTCTGTCGGTGCGTTGACTGGGAAAAAAAAAAAAAAAAAAAAAAAAAAAAACCCGCACACATGACACTTCTAACCGTCCGTGCGTCAAAAGGACCATTACTGGTACAATACTGCCGTTTTTCAATTGTTCGGCGTTTTGAAATGTTCGGCGCCTTACAATGAACAAAAGTTCGCTTTAACCAACGCTCTTCATGACCCCCGTAAATCAAGCCAAACTGCGTAATATCAAGCCAAAAATTGAAAAGTGGCACCCTTTATCGTCCAGAAAGCATGATGTCATCGTCACCCGTATCGGTATCGGACATACACGGTTCACTCATCGTCATCTCTTGCTGGGAGACTACGCACCTACATGTAAAATTTGTAAGGTCGACATGTCCGTTAAACATGCCCTGATCGACTGTCCCATCTATAATCAATATCGTCTCCAATATTTTAAAACTTTTACTCCTGATATCAAATATCTTTTAAATGCACCGCCACATCCCGAACTTTTTACCTTTTTAAAAATCATTGGTTTTTACCCTCACATCTGAATTTTATGCCTCATCGCTGTTCGTTACTTTTGATTTTATGTCTCTACTTTACACTGTTTTTTGCTTTTTATACTTGTTTACTTTTTATCTTACGTCATCCTTTTATAGGTTTTGATTTTGATCTTTATAGCATTAATATGAACTATTTGTTTGGCACAATATGTCCCATGAGGATTCAGTGCCATTAAACTCCATCCATCCATCCATCATGACTTCTGACAGAGACGGACGCGATACTTACAGTTACAATTTCAAGTTTTATTTGATTTCTTACCTCTTCCGGTTGTTGTCACAGTAATGCCTCACACAGAAGACAATACCGTTTATATCGGAACAAAAAATGAGATCCGACAGTATGTCACCGCACTGGAAACAGACGAAACAAGCTGGATGGTAAGCGGGCCCACCACTGCTCGACGTCATCACCACTAGTTCACCAGATTCCAAGATCAAAAGACATCCAGGACACTGGATGGGCATCCCTTCAGACCATTCCTGGTGAAGATGGAGCGAGTTAATTTAAAATCTTTCCATCAAATACGAGGTGTGTCTAAAAAAGAAAAAACTGCTGGATTGATTAATGTATAGGCAAGCAGCGTGATCAGCAAGGTCAACTGCCCAGTTCAAACGCTTTCAAGCGGTTTTGTAGACTTCTCTGGAAGACATCTGGTTCATTTTCTAAAGGTCACAGCTCTGAGATATCAAAACATTACAACATACATGTATAAAGAGATATATAAGGGCGATGAGAGGAATACTTTTAAGTGTAAATTGTGTAAAAATGAAACCAATAAGGAAATACTATTTGTATGGCACGATATGAAACTATTTAAATCCAATGGAGTCTATGCGTCTTTCGATGAAAAACTTTTCTTGAAATGGAAATAAATATATGTTCTTTCCAGTCCTTTCTTTTTCTACTACATGATGATCAAGTTCCAGTCCTCTAATCTATCGATTTTTCAAAGTGGTCCAGAGTTTATGGGCTTTTTGCAGAAGGATCAGTATTTATAAATGTACTGTCAGTTTTAAAATGAGCGAAAAAAAAATCATTAAACAAGAATGAAGTTTCTAAATTAAGATGGAGTATAAGTTCAGATTTTGAAATTATAACTTATTACAGAGTATTTTAGCAAAAGAATATTTCCCGTTTAGAGATATTCTTAGATAGAACTTAATTTTACAAATCTTAAAAATTTTATGGAAAGTTTGACCATTCAATGTATTTTATCTTAATTTATTAGATATACATTTTTAGATGAAAAAACGCCACTAAAAATGTGAAAAAAAATAATATTAGTATGAAATAATATTTTAAGTTTTGTTAATACTGAAAACTACAGGTGGAGATATCTATTGATGCTCAAATAATCAAATCTTCCAAAATTTATAGTGTGGCACTTTAAATTTTGGAAGATTTGATATATTTTTTTTATGCTCTTGATAAAAAAAAAAAAAGAAAAAAAAAAAGAAGCCTACTCCCGCTCTAAGCAGGAGTTCTCAGATTGTAATACAAATTGGTGGTTGTGAAGGATTTGCATATAAAAACAAAAGATTAAAATTTCAAAGCTATTTTATAATTCATTTCAGAGTTTGACCTTTACAAAGGTAGAAAGCTGATAAGGCTCTGGCCTCTCCCTTGGGCCAAAAATGAAAGTTGTCATTCAGTTTGGCACAGACTAATGAAGTTGCTGTGGTGTGTCCTGTGGAATTTCTTGCGAAATTGCCTCCAACTGTCGGGCTAAATCCTAACGATTCCGGGGTAGTTCCAATCGCTTTCCTACAACGTTCTAAATGCGCTCTGCGCGAGAGAGATCTCGCAGGCAAAGAACCTACTGGGCAAGCTTGAAGACAAATCATAGAAACATGTGCGGTAGAACATTATTCTTTAAAGTTAGTCTCGGCAGTTTATTTTATTTATTTTTTTAAGAAAAAGAAACCGGTATCACCACGGTTGTAGAATGTGGTCTACGTACTACTGTGCTGTAAGTGGGCTAAAAATGACTACCAAAGGGGTTCGAATATCAAGAGAAGTGGAACCCCAAATCACAAGGCCCTATTGTAAGTATGCATGGCGTGCGAGAGTAAGACAGGATCCCCGAGCTGTCCTGGACGTCTCCAGACACGTCTGCGGTTATCGTGAGGACATAGGTGGAAACGGGACTTGCCACTATTGACTATCCATTCCCTATCAGCGCAGTTGCCCGTTCATATAGTTCAGCACTACTGCAATCGGATTTGACAGTCCATACGCGTAAAAGGCAAACAGCGTAACAGTTGGCGCAATCGTCCATTTTGCTTTTTCAGTCGTCACAGTCATGTTGGGCACGCGTATGTTTGCCTCAGAATGCATCGTTGATAACGACGAATCCATTGCTGTGATAGCGTTATGACAATCGCTCTGTCTTCTGTTCCTGTTGAGGTCCTAGTGGAACTGCTTCTGTTTTGATTCTTATATTTGCCGTTGTTGACTCACTCTCGCCAGTATCGTCTAATTTCTGTATTTCCACTTCGACCCATATGTTGCATGATTTTTCTATTCGTCATACCAGCCTCTTTTAATCCGATAGTAAGACCCATTTCAAACTCTGACATATGCTTATCATGAGCATGAATCTTTCGGTGAGTCATTATTACAGTCGACGTAAGATATCAGCAGAAGAAAGTCAACAGAAAATCAAAAGTAACATTACTGAAAATATTCCATGTGCATCCCTTTTAAGTCACACTACGGTCATTTTTATTTGTAGAATATCTAAGTTTCAAAGGTATAAGACGATTTGAAATGCAAGTGGATTGTTTAAAATACTTATGAAATTTAAATATTTTTGTTTTAAAAACTGTTTAAAGTAGCTCTTAGTATTATAGTAATATTACAATTTATGTTGTGGTTATAATTATTTTAATAACTAGGCGATAGATATATTAAAACAACCTTTTGAATCCTCATTTTTAGTTCTATTTCACAATTCATTGAGATAGAAATATCACAATTTTAGCCAAATGTAACGAAGTTGAACTCCATTGTCGATTTAATAGCTTTTATGACAAGTAGATAATTTATTGTGCACATTTCATTTTGGAAATTCATTAGTAGTGTGATTAAAAAGACTTTTAGTAACATTCCTATTAATAAATTCATAATTTAGGTTAATTTACATCCTGTAAGATCTTAAAAGGACACATTTAAAGTATACTTTCACACATCCAAGTCTCAATGTAGAATCTTGCAGTTCCTGAACAAACTTTTCCTCTTCGTTCTTGCACTCTGGATCCACAAACCGGGTATTTTCAACAGACACATCGGATAGTGGGATTTGGAAAATGAATCTCGACAATCTTCTCTGCTGCCCTTCAGATTTATGCCGAGGCACCTGTGTTAAATTGATACTTTATATTATTTTTGATAATAATTCCCTCTTCCCACAGTTAGCATAAGCTGCATACATTTTGTTCACGGTTTGCAGTTACACCGTTGTTGCACTAAACAAAGGGAAAAAAAAGTGTAGTCAAAAAGGGAAATTTTCAGTTTTAACCCTTTGAGTACTGAACAACGGTCCATCGTCTTTCGAAAATTTGTGAAAAATGCCAACGACAATATATCGTTGCATATGAGATTGTGCCTTATTATTTTATCTGCTTCACGAGGAAACTCTGTCTCAAAATAAATTGACTTGCAGTTTTAATAAGAACTGTTTCCATAAGTTACACACGAATTCCTCCGAACTCCTTTGTGTTTTATTATTAATTAAACAATAGCATCTAAGGAACTGTATTTTGTCGAATTCAATTTTTAAGCTCTGAGGAAATTATACTTATCCCAGAACCATTTACGGTCACACAGAAAATTCAATTTAATGGCGATTATTCGGCATGGATAGATGAAAAACATGCTGCAGTACCCAAGGGTACATCATAGTCTTTTACCTGGGTACCTGTACTACATTTCCTTCATAGTCTATAGTTTAAAACCAGCTTTGACATATGCTTTCCTGACTGAGCTTACATCATACGGAACCATACACGTTTTTGCTGGAAGCTAGCAGGATGGCCTTTCCTTTTTTGAGGAATATCTGTCTTTTAGCCGAAGATCTAATGCTATATGGGATGTGGCCAACGAAAGGGTTAAAGTATATTTCATTTTACACTGAGAGGGATTTATATCTCTTCTCAGTATAAAATCAAATACATAATTTTGAATGCAATGAAGTAGGTCTCGGTAAATTTACTTTTTTGGAGTTTTAAAAATTTAAATACAGCTCTTGAAATAACGAAAAAAAGAATAACAATCTATTCGCTGGTTATATTTCTATTTCGGATCCCGTGTTTGTTATATATAAAATAATTTTTCGTTATTGTTAGCTTTTTAAAATATGCTAATACTAATAGATGTTACATATATATAACATTTCCATTACTGGTCAGAGCGTCTAAAAGATCGTTGAATTCACTAACAATGAATGGGGCATGTAAAATAGATTCCGGGTTGTGATATCCAAATTCAAACGATACCTCTGGCGGAGGCAAACCAAGCCTGGATGGGGACTGGGGGCGTCTACTGCTTTGTTTCTGTTTCGAAATTACGAATACCTTCATCTTAAATCGAGTAGCGTCTGGCTCAAGAGCTTGGAGCGTCCAATTGGAATTAGAAACAACATTCACTTGTTGTTCTTATAACTATGGTAGTCCAGAAGGCAAAGACGTCAACTCATAGTTGGAGGGTTGTGAATTCAAGCCACAAGCCATCCCAAAGATGTTAACTAACGTTACCTGCTATTAGTAAACCCGTGTTAACTAATAGCGGTTGAGGTACGTAAAATAATTTTGTGGTTGCAATGTCCTCCAAGTTCAAACTATATTTCTGAAAGCACGAAGGTCTTCTGTTAGTCCTTTGCTTCCAAATTAAGAGTCCTTACTAAAATTTGTTCTTAAAACTTGCTCTTCGAAACAAAAGATGCAACACTTTGCTTTAAATCGAGTGGTAACAGGCCACGAGTTTTACTCATTCAAGTGCCATTAGCAACAACAAAAGAACACAAATTTTCCATGGCAAAAATTTTTGGATAAAATATAAACTACCTCGTTTTCCGGAAATTTTTTAAAGTATTCGTCAAGTCTGTTGATGGGACACTCAGGCGGAGTCCATGCATACTGTACGTGGGGTATCGGCACAGGTTGCTCGAAGAATATTTTCAGACTCCTTTTTATGTTTTCCACGTCTTCTTCGGAAAGCGGGTGCCTCTCTTTTGCCATATGGCAACTTTTGCACAGTTTCCTTACAGGGTGTGAAGTAAATGCACTGCAAGCTTCTTTTACGTTCATGCCTGGAATTTGAATAGTTATCAGTGGAAAAGAAAAAATATTAGAAAGCAAAATATCTTAATATATAACCATATTTACCAGATTCTTTTTATATAAAAAGTTTTAACTCTTTTGCAGAACGTCTTTACACACTTTTGCTTTTCCTTAAGACAACAGGGCGGACGAAAGAATGGAGCACTGCCTTTCGGTTCCGAAAAATGTGGATTGGAATCACCCTGTTTGTAGCTTGTATAAAGTTATTAATGCTTATATTCTTTCGGAATCAATTTTAAGCAGTATGTCGTAGTGTATCCATAGCTTGAATGTAGTGTTCAGAACCAAAAACCAAAGGTAATCTGCTTGATTGGTTTGAACCACTACAGTCTACTTTTTTTTGTCACACAACGGCTAATGATATCATAACCTACTGCTTCAAGCCGATTCGCAATCCATGCGATTAAGCACATCCATACCCGCAATGGGATTCGAATCCATGAACTCTGGTATCGAAGAGAAGCTCCCTATTCATTTGGCCATCGTGCAGCACCAAAGGAAATTGTGAGTATGAATCCCAATTTAATAATGCAAACGAAATACCGTATTTAGAATTGAATACAAGAGCAATTTTTCAAATACACTCATGTCCATAAATTAAGGATAATTCAGAATCACACAGAAATTGAGCTCTAAAATAAAAATTTCACCTGTAGAATTATCACACACATCTTGAAGAAGAATATGCAAATTGCAGGAAACCACCAGATGGCGCGGACAGTACGTCACAATGACGAGAGTGTATGAAAGGGGTATATAAGGAATGGTAGCAAAGAAGTAAAATTGTTCACAAGCGCTTTAAAAGCCTTTCAGTGCAATAACCGCATAGTTATGGCACAAAGGAAGCATTTGGATGATTTTTTACGTGGTAGAATTATCGGACGACTGGAATGTGGACGTACCCAGCTGGAAGTATCCGAGGAACTTGGAATCGCCCAGATTGTCATCTCCAGGCTTTGGTAACGATTCAAACATGATGGTAATGTGAGTAGATGTTACAGCACAGGTCGCCCCCGAGTTACTACGCTGAATGATGACCGGTATTTGGCAGTTACTGCCAAAAGAAACAGACGGAGCACAGCATCAGACCTGTCTCGTCAGCTCTCTTCAGCTACCGGTACGACAGTTTCAAGGCAGACCGTGTACAGACGCTTAGGGAACATTGGTCTATATGCTCGTAGGCCTGTCAGATGTGTTCCCCTTACCGCAACTCACTGTCGCCTGCGATTATGCTGGGCTAGAGAGCATGCATTGTGGACACCGCAACAGTGGCCTTGTGTGATGTTTTCCGACGAGTCCAGGTTCAGTTTACATTCTGATTCTCGCCGGACTTTCATATGGAGAGCGCCAGGTACCCGTTACCACCAAGAGAACACCATTGAACGACACCGTTACGGTGGTGCAGGATGGCTCGTTTGGGGAGGAATTATTCTTGGTTCCAGAACTGACCTGCATGTTCAGAGTGTAACGATGACAGGCCACATCTATCGGGATGTCATTCTGGAACAACATGTATGTTTGTTTCGGGGCGCCATGGGTCCTGAATTTCTGTATAGGGATGACAACGCCCGACCTTCCGTGCAAACATTGTAGACGAATGCCTTCAATCGGAGGATATCACCCGTATGGATTGGCCAGCATACTCACCGGACTTGAATCCAATAGAGCATGTGTGGGACATGCTTGGCCGACGAATTGCAGCCCGTCAACCCCCTCTCAACTGTCTATCGGAACTTCGGAGGGCATTGCTTGATGAGTGGTGTAATTTTCCCCAAGATCAGATTGATAATCTGATACTCAGCATGCATAGGCGTTGTAACGCTTGTATTGCATAGTCCGGGAGACATACTCCGTATTAACCATCATAATAACCATGTTATACTGTTTTCTGTAAATAGGTTCTTTTTTGAAATTTGCTGCAGGGAGTAAAAATCGCAATTTTTATTAATTGTCAAACATAGCATCTTTTTTGCTCTTTACCTTTTGTTTAATAAATAGACTTTACAAATAAGTCAAATTTGTTTTGCTTTTGTCTCTTTCATTGTCTGAACTTCATTATCCTTAATTTATGGACATGAGTGTAGAAGTTAGAATAACTAAATGCTAGACACAGTTATGTTTTGGTATATCAACACTATATGAAACAGTTTTTTCGGTATATTCCCATATAATTCGTCCTATCTCACGACGAAAAGAGTTGTTCGAAATCAGTTATTAGATAATCACTTAAAGTCGGGAAGTCTAGCGTGTCACTATAATTAAAACTCTGCTTTAATTTAATATATTTAAGTGAAAGTATTTTATGTTATGTAGTGATGCTGGCCAATATTTTTTGCTTATCACTTGTTATCTAGATAATTAAAATCAGCAAGTGTTTAGAAAAAAAAGGTCTTTGAATAGGAAAATGACTCTGCCTTTAAGTTTTTAACATATTGTATGCGGAACACGTACTAGTACGTTTTCTGACGATTGATACTTGACCGCGGGTCACGTACTAATACGGGTTGGTGTAACAACATGGTTTGTTTGTGGGTACAAAAATAACGGTATATACAGGAACACGAAGCCGTATGTTATTGCCTACTACATAGATTCTGGAAAAATTTAGACAAATAAAAACTGGTTTTTACATGAGTCGATGCGGAACCACATAACGGGAAGGTTGGTTAAAAAAATCAATTTAAATTTAAAATTAACTTTTTATTTATCCTTGCGAAAATGATATTATATATATGCATATTTATAAATTTGTTTATATATTTCAATATAAAATACGAAAAGTTGGTTAAAAAAATTAAATAATTTTCCATCTATTGAAATTTAACTGAATAATTCAATTTACTAGCAAAATGCCCGCTACCGGTACAATTCCGTTGC